>CM038676.1:73354922-73799922 GCA_021605205.1 Aegilops longissima
GACCGCTGTAGATAGAGGGGGGAAGGTGATGGAGATGTTGGTGAAGATTACGGTGGTGTTGGTGAAGATCGCGGTGATGATGATGGCCCCCGGCGGCGTTCCGGCGCCACCAGAAGCAAGGGGGAGAGAGCCCCCCCCCCCCTTCTTCTTCTTCCTTGACCACCTCCCTAGATGGGAGGAGGGTTTCCCCTCTGTTCCTTGGCTCCCATGGCTTGGGAGGGGCGAGAGCCCCTCCAAAATTGGATCTATATCTCTGTTTCCGCGTTCTGTTCTGGCTCTGTTTAACCGTTTCGCGTATATATGGAGATCCGTAACTTCGATTGGCCTGAAACCTTTTCTGTGATTTTTTTCCGAATATTATCTTTCTTGCGGTAAAAGAAGAGCATCAACCGCCTTACGGTGGGCTCACGAGGTAGGCGCGCGCCTGGGGGCGCGCCTGCCTCGTGACCACCTCGGCACCGCCTCGCGTGGATTTTCTTCTGGAATTTTCCATATTTTCAAAAATAAGCTCCGTTCGTTTTTATCCCGTTTGGATTCCGTTTGATATGGATATTCTGCGAAACATAAAACATGCAACAGACAGGGAACTCGATTGAGCCTTTGGATCAATATGTTAGTCCCAAAAATAATATAAAAAGTTGCCAAAAAGTATATGAAAGTGAATAATATTGGCATGGAACAATCAAAAATTATAGATACGACGGAGACATACGTATCATACGTCTCCAACGTATCTATAATTTTTGATTGCTCCATGCTATATTATCTACTGTTTTGAATGATTATGGGCTTTATTATACACTTTTATATTACTTTTGGGACTAACCTATTAACCGGAGGCCCAGCCCATATTGTCGTTTTATTGCCTGTTTCAGTATTTCGAGGAAAAGGAATATCAAACGGAGTCCAAACGGAATGAAACCTTCGGCAGCGTTATTTTTGGGAAGAATATCATCCTGGAGACTTGGAGTTCAAGTCAGAAGATCCTCGAGGAGGCCAGGAGATAGCCCCCCCCTACTGGGCGCGCCCCTGTCTCGTGGGCTCCTCGAGGCTCCCCCGATTGACTTCTTTCGCCTATATAGTCCCACGTACCCTAAAACCATCAGAAAAGAAGATAGATCGGGAGTTCCGCCGCCGCAAGCCTCTGTAGCCACCAAAAACCTCTCGAGAGCCCATTCCGGCACCCTGCCAGAGGGGGAACCCCATCACCGGTGGCCATCTTCATCATCCCGGCGCTATCCATGACGAGGAGGGAGTAGTTCACCCTCGGGGATGAGGGAATGTACCAGTAGCTATGTGTTTGATCTCTCTCTCTCTCTCTCTCGTGTTCTCGACTTCACACGATCTTGATGTATCGTGAGCTTTGCTATTATAGTTGGATCTTATGTTTCCTCTCCCCGTCTTCTCTATTGTAATGGATTGAGTTTCCCCTTTGAAGTTATGTTATCGGATTGAGTCTATAAAGATTTGAGAACACTTGATGTATGTCTTGCGTGGGATAACCGTGGTGACAATGGGTTATTCTATTGATCCACTTGATGTATGTTTTGGTGATCAACTTGCGGGTTTTGTTACATTGGGAACCTATGCATAGGGGTTGGCACACGCTTTCGTCGTGATTCTCCGGTAGAAACTTTGGGGCACTCTTGGAAGTACTTTTATGTTGGTTGGATGAATCTGAGATTGTGTGATGCATATCGTATAATCATGCCCATGGATACTTGAGGTGACAATGGAGTATCTAGGTGACATTAGGGTTTTGGTTGATTTGTGTCTTAAGGTGTTATTCTATTACGAACTCTAGGGCTGTTTGTGACACTTATAGGAATAGCCCAACGGATTGATTGGAAAGAATAACTTTGAGGTGGTTTCGTACCCTACCATAATCTCTTCGTTTGTTCTCCGCTATTAGTGGCTTTGGAGTGACTCTTTGTTGCATGTTGAGGGATTGTTATATGATCTATCTATGTTATTATTGTTGAGAGAACTTGCACTAGTGAAAGTATGAACCCTAGGCCTTGTTTCCTATCATTGCAATACCGTTTACGCTCACTTTTATCATTAGTTATCTTGCTGTTTTTATATTTTCAGATTACAAAAACCTGTATCTACCATCCATATTGCACTTGTATTACCATCTCTTCGCCGAACTAGTGCACCTATACAATTTGCCATTGTATGGGTGTGTTGGGGACACAAGAGACTCTTTGTTATTTGGTTGCAGGGTTGTTTGAGAGAGACCATCTTCATCCTACGCCTCCTACGGATTGATAAACCTTAGGTCATCCACTTGAGGGAAATTTGCTACTGTCCTACAAACCTGTGCACTTGCAGGCCCAACAATGTCTACAAGGAGAAGGTTGCGTAGTAGACATCAAGCTCTTTTCTGGCGCCGTTGCCGGGGAGGCTAGGTAAAGGGCACTCACTCACACCCCATCAACTAAGCTCTTTTCTGGCGCCTTTGCCGGGGAGGTTAGTGCTTGAAGGTATATCTTTAGATCTTGCAATCGAATCTTTTTGTTTCTTGTTTTATCACTAGTTTAGTTTATAAAAGAAAACTACAAAAAATGGAGTTAAGTTTGTCTCACACGCTTCATCTTTTTAATATCTTTCGTGAGTATGATGGAAAGGAAAATTGTGCTCAAGTGCTAGAAGAAGAACTATATAGAATGCTTGGCATAAAATATATGAATGATGAGCATGGTTGCAATGTTGTTAGTATGAACTCCTTGAATATCCATGATGCTAATGATATGCAAAGCCACAAGCTTGGGGAAGCTATGTTTAATGAAGATGATATTTTTTGTCCCCCAAGCTTTGATGAGCAAATTTACTATGATGAAAGCATGCCTCCTATTTATGATGATTATTGTGATGACACGTATGCTTTAAAGAATAATGATAACCATGAAACTTTTCATCTTGATCTTAATTCTCAATCATATGATAGTTATTTTGTTGAGTTTGCTCCCACTACTATTGATGAGAAGAATTTTGCTTATATGGGGAGTAGTAAATTTTCTATGCTTGTAGATCATGAAAAGAATGCTTTAGGTGCTGGTTATATTGTTGAATTCATTCATGATGCTACTGAAAATTATTATGAGGGAGGAACATATGCTTGTAGGAATTGCAATAATATCAAGTTTCCTCTCTATGTGCTTAAAGTTTTGAAGTTATGCTTGTTTTGCCTTCCTATGCTAGTTGATTATTGTTCCCATAAGTTGTTTCTTCACAAAATCCCTATGCATAGGAAGTGGGTTAGACTTAAATGTGCTAGTCATATTCCTCATGATGCTCTCTTTATGTTTCAATTCTTATCTTTTATGTGAGCATCATTGATTTCATCATGCCTAGCTAGGGGCGTTAAACGTTAGCGCTTGTTGGGAGGCAACCCAATTTATTTTAGTTTCTTACTTTTTGGTTATGTTTAGGAATAAATAATCCATCTAGCTTCTGTTTAGATGTGGTTTTTTGTTTTAATTAGTGTTTGTGCCAAGTGGAACCTTTGGGAAGACTTGGGTGAAGTCTTTATGGTCATGCTGTAAAAAACAAAAACTTTAGCGCTCACGAGATTAGCTAGAACTTTTTACTGGAGAGTTCTATTTAGTTGATTATTTTTTAAGATGATTACTAGACAAATTCCTCAGGTCCACAAATTTATTTTAGAATTTTTGGAGTTCCAGAAGTTTGCGTTAGTTACAGATTACTACAGACTGTTCTGTTTTTGACAGATTCTGTTTTCTATGTGTTGTTTGCTTATTTTGATGAATCTATGGCTAGTAAAATAGTTTATAAACCATAGAGAAGTTTTAATACAGTAATTTTAACACCAATACAAATAAATAATGAGTTCATTACAGTACCTTGAAGTGGTGTTTTGTTTTCTTTCGCTAACAGAGCTTACGAGTTTTCTGTTAAGTATTGTGTTGTGGAGTTTTCAAGTTTTGGGTAAGGATTCGATGGAATATGGAATAAGGAGTGGCAAGAGCCTAAGATTGGGGATTCCCAAGGCACCCCAAGGTAATATTCAAGGACAACCAAGAGCCTAAGCTTGGGGATGCCCCGGAAGGCATCCCCTCTTTTGTCTTCGTTCATCGGTAACTTTACTTGGGGCTATATTTTTATTCACCACATGATATGTGTTTTACTTGGAGCATCATTTTCTATTGTTAGTATTAGCTTGATGTTATTTAGAATAATGTTTTGAATCTTTAGTTTCAATAAAAAAGTCGAGGATAGCCTTTTCCATGCTTATTTTGCTAGTATACATGGTGCTGTTTGAAAACAGAAAGTTTGCCGCTGTTGCAAAACTTCCTCAGAAAAGTCAGAGCATGATATAATGTTGAAACTTTTTGCATAATGAGCTATCATAAATTTACTACATTGGAAATTTTAGTTCATAATTTTTGGAGTTAGGTAAGTTTGATGAATCTTGCATTCTTTACAGACTATACTGTTTTGACAGATTGCTGTTATGGTTGCATTGTTTGCATATGTTTGCTTGTTTAATGATTCTATTTGAGGATATGAGTATTAAATATGCAGAGGCATTTAGTATGCAATGTTGAATAATAATGTTAGTGATTTGTTACAGTAGAAAATGATAAGGTTTTACATTGGTTTATACTAACCTATCTCACGAGTTCTTGTTGAGTTTGTTGTGAATGAAGCTTTTGATAAAAAGAGAAACCATGATATGAGAAGAATTAAGGAGACACAAAAGTTCAAGCTTGGGGATGCCCAAGGCACCCCAAGATAATATTTCAAGAATTCTCAAGCATCTAAGCTTGGGGATGCCCCGGTTGGCATCCCACCTTTCTTCTTCAACAACTATCGGTTAGTATCGGTTGAGCCTAAGTTTTTGCTTCTTCACGTGAGTTGTGCTATCCTTGCAATGTCATTTTATTTAGCTTTGCTTGATATTTGAATAAAATACCAAGATCTGAAATTCTTTAATGAGAGAGAGTCTTCATATAGTTGCATAATTATTCGACTACTCATTGATCTTCACTTATATCTTTCGGAGTAGTTTGTCATTTGCTCTAGTACTTCACTTATATCTTTTAGAGCACGGTGGTGGTTTTATTTTGAAGAAATAGATGAAATCTAATGCTTCACTTAGATTATTTTGAGAGTATTAAATAGCATGGTAATTGATAACCCACAAGTATAGGGGATCGCAACAGTTTTCGAGGGTAGAGTATTCAACCCAAATTTGTTGATTCGACACAAGGGGAGCCAAAGAATATTCTCAAGCATTAGCAGCTGAGTTGTCAATTCAACCACACCTGGAAACTTAGTATCTGCAGGAAAGTGTTTAGTAGCAAAGTAATATGATAGTGGTGGTAACAGTAACAAAAGTAAAGACAACAAAAATAATGTTTTTGGTATTTTGTAGTGATTGTAATAGTATCAACGAAAAAGTAAATAAGCGAGAACCAGTATATGGAAAACTTGTAGGCACTGGATTAGTGATGGATAATTATGCCGGATGCGGTTCGTCATGTAACAGTCATAACATAGGGTGACACAGAACTAGCTGCAATTCATCAATGTAAAGTAGGCATGTATTCCGTATATAGTCATACGTGCTTATGGAAAAGAACTTGCATAACATCTTTTGTCCTACCCTCCCGTGGCAGCGGGGTCCTATTGGAAACTAAGGGATATTAAGGCCTCCTTTTAATAGAGAATCGGAACAAAGCATTAGCACATAGTGAATACAAGAACTCCTCAAACTATGGTCATCACCGGGAGTGGTCCCGTTTATTGTCACTTCGGGGTTGCCGGATCATAACACATAGTAGGTGACTATAGACTTGCAAGATAGGATCAAGAACACACATATATTCATGAAAACATAATAGGTTCAGATCTGAAATCATGGCACTCGGGCCCTAGTGACAAGCATTAAGCATAGCAAAGTCATAGCAACATCAATCTCAGAACATAATGGATACTAGGGATCAAACCCTAACAAAACTAACTCGATTACATGATAAATCTCATCCAACCCATCACCGTCTAGCAAACCTATGATGGAATTACTCACGCACGGCGGTGAGCATCATGAAATTGGTGATGGAGGATGGTTGATGATGACGACGGTGATGAATTCCCCTCTCCGGAGCCCCGAACGGACTCCAGATCAGCCCTCCCAAGAGAGATTAGGGCTTGGCTGCGGCTCCATATCGTAAAACGCGATGATTTCTTCTATCTGATTTTTTTCTCCCCGAAAGCCAATATATGGAGTTGGAGTTGGCGTCGGAGGGCCACCAGGGGGCCCACGAGTTAGGGGGGCGCGCCCCCCACCCTCGTGGACAGGGTGTGGGCCCCCTGGTCTTCATCTTTGGCGATGATTTTTTATTGTTTTTTCTAAGGTGTTCCGTGGAGTTTTAGGTCATTCCGAGAATTTTTATTTTCTGCACATAAAACAACACCATGGCAATTCTGCTGAAAACAGTGTCAGTCCGGGTTAGTTCCATTCAAATACAAGTTAGAGTCCAAAACAAGGGCAAAAGTGTTTGGAAAAGTAGATACGACGGAGACGTATCAACTCCCCCAAGCTTAAACCCTTGCTTGTCCTCAAGCAATTCAGTTGACAAACTGAAAGAGAAAAAGGAAAACTTTTACAAACTCTGTTTGCTCTTGTTGTTGTAAACATGAAAAGCCAACATTCAAGCTTCAGCAATTATTATGAACTAACCATTCTCACAATAACACGTAGGTCTCACAATTACTCATATCAATAACATAATCAGCTAGCGAGCCATAATAATAAAACTCGGATGACAACACTTTCTCAAAATAATCATAACATGATATAACAAAATGGTATCTCGCTAGCTTTTTCTGAGACCGCGAAACATAAATGCAGAGCACCTTTAAAGATCAAGGACTGACTAAACATTGTAATTCATGGTAAAGAGATCCAGTCAAGTCATACCCAATATAAACCAATTATAATGAATGCAAACGACAAGTGTGCTCTCAATGGGTGCTTTTTAATAAGAAGGGTGATGACTCAACATAAAAGTAAATAGATAGGCCCTTCGCAGAGGGAAGCACGGATTTGTAGAGGTGCCAGAGCTCGGTTTTGAAATAGAGATAAATTATATTTTGAGCGGCATACTTTCATTGTCAACATAACAACTAAGAGATGACGATATCTTCCATGCTAAACAAATTATAAGCGGTTCCCAAACAGAATGGTAAAGTTTATACGCCCCCTCCTCCACAAGCATCAATCCATGGCTCGCTCGAAACAACGAGTGCCTCCAACATTCAACGGGTCCCAGGGGGAGTTTGTTTGCAGTTATTTTGATTATGTTTGCATAAAGCATGGGACTGGGCATCCCGGTGACCAGCCATTTTCTCGTGAATGAGGAGCGGAGTCCACCCCTCCTGAGAATAACCCGCCTAACACGGAAGATAAGGGCAGCTCTAGTTGACATATGAGCTAATCGAGCATGCAAAACAGAATGTTTATTTGAAGGTTTAGAGTTTGGCACATACAAATTTACTTGGAACGGCAGGTAAATACTGCATATAGGAAGGTATAGTGGACTCATATGGAACAACTTTGGGGTTTAAGGAGTTTGGATGCACAAGCAGTATTCCCGCTTAGTACAGGTGAAGGCTAGCAAAAGACTGGGAAGCGACCAACTGAGAGAGCGACAACAGTCGTAAACATGCATTAAAATTAATTTACACTGAATACAATGAGTGGGATATAATCTACCATGAACATAAATATCATGAAGGCTATGTTGATTTGATTCAACTACATGCGTGAACATGTGCCAAGTCGAGTCACTCAATTCATTTAAAGGAGGATACCATCATACCACATCATAATCATTCTAATAGCATGTTGGCACGCAAGGTAAACCATTATAACTCATAGCTAATCAAGCATGGCACAAGCAACTATAATCTCTAAATGTCATCGCAAATATGTTTACTTCATAATAGCTGACTCAGGAACGATGAATCATCATATTTACAAAAACAAGAGAGGTCGAGTTCATACCAGCTTTTCTCATCCCAATAAGTCCATCATATATCATCATAATTGCCTTTCACTTGCACGACCGAACGAAGTGTATAATAATAAGAGTGCACGTGCATTGGACTAAGCTGGAATCTGCAAGCATTCAACTCAAGAGAGAAGACAAGTAATATGGGCTCTAAGTTAAATAAACAATCATGCATATGAGAGCCACTAAGCATTTTCAATATAGTCTTCTCGACCCCCAAAGAAAGGAAAAGAAATAAAAACTATTTACACGGGAAAGCTCCCAACAAGCAAAAGAAGAACGGGAAATATTTTTGGGTTTTATTTTTAATTACTACAGCAAAGAAATAAACTACTACTAATTTTTTTTGGGTTTTCTTAAGGTTTATTAAACACACAAGAAGAAAGCAGGAAAAAGAAAATAAACTAGCATGGATATTACAATGAAAGAGTATGAGCACCGACATCTAGCAATGAGTGTGTGTGAACATGAATGTAATGTCGGTGGGAAATACGTACTCCCCCAAGCTTAGGCTTTTGGCCTAAGATGGTCTAGTGCCAGGGATAGCCTGGCGAATACCCGTAGGTGAAGCTGGGGTCATACTGTGACGCAGCGGCTATCGCCGCCTAAGCTGTAGCGTGGCGTCGAGCAGCCTCCGCTCTCCTATCGTACTCATCTGCCTCCTCTCTGGTAATAATATATCTTCCTTTTGCCTGAAAATCAAAGAAGGCAGGAGCAGGAAGAGCAATATGGACTACATGACGTTTGTTAAAGATTAGTCGATACCGGAGAGGTGGTTCGGTCCTCTCAACAAACTGGTGGGAAACCATAGAATCAAAGTCTAAATAAGAAGGGGGTAACTCCATATCACCCTCACGAATGTCTATCTCAAGAAAATTAGCTAAGCGGGTTGCATAAATTCCTCCAAAGAAATCTCCGCTATGTCTATTCTGATGCAACCTGCGAGCTACAATGGCTCCCATATGATAAGATTGGTCTCCTAACACATCACTCCTGAGAATGCTGAGATCAGGGACACACATGTGACATGCTTCATCCTTAGCATTTATGCATCTACCTATGAAGAGAGCAAAATAATGTATAGCAGGAAAGTGAACGCTCCCTATAGTAGCTTGTGTTATATCTCTAGATTCCCCAATAGTTATTCTAGCAAGAAAGTCTCTATATTCAGATTTAGGGGGATCCCTGACATTACCCCAAGATGGAAGTTTGCAAGCAGAAGTGAAATCCTCTAAGTCCATGGTATAAGATTTGTCATAAAGGTCAAACATGACTAAAGGAGAATTATGCGAAGATGAAAACTCAAACCTCCTCATAAATGAACCTGTGAGATCATGATACCGAGGGCATTTGTCAGCTTCGAAGTCCTCAAGACCGGCGTTACTCAAATATGCACTAAATTCTTCTTTGATTCCCACTTGATTCATAAAATTTTCCCAAGGCCATTCACAGGGCCTCACAGGAGCGTCTCTTGGTGGTTCCTCGTCAGCATCACGTATTGCAAGTCTGGGACCTTGCTTCCTTGAAGAACCAACTTGGAACATCCTCCTAAACATATTGTTTCCTCTGAAAAATTTCTGAAATTTTTAGTAACTTCAAATAAAAGTGAACCAACTTCAATAAAATTGATAGTAACAACTCCCACAAGTGCCTAGAGCCTATATAGAGCATTAGAACTACTTGGAACCATATAAGTATGACATGCAAGCTCAAGAACATGGTCACCTATGCAGCACAAATTTGCAATGAATAAAGCACTAGAACAAAAACTAATCGGACCAATGGAGGAGTCACATACCAAGGAACAATCTCCCCAAGCAGTTTTGCAAGAGGTGCTTTGAGCAAGGAGATCGAAAATCACAGCAACGGGGGCTGGAACTCGTGCTTGAGTTGGTTTTTCGTGTTTGTGTGAGACAAAGGAAGAAGATGGGTGCAGGATAAGTGGAGGAGGGCCACCGTGGGCCCACGAGGCAGGAGGCGCGCCAGGGGTAGGCGCGCCCTCCACCCTCGTGGCAGTGGCAGCTCCCATGTAATTTTGCACAAAATCCTCAAATATTCCCGAAAAATCATATTAAATTGGCATGGCATTCGAGTACTTTTATTTTGGGATATTTTTATTTTGCACGGATAAGTCAGGAGACAGACAGAAAAATACTATTTTACTTTATTTTTACTAAATAACAGGAAATATAAGGAGGGTACAGAAAGTTGTGCTTCTAGTTTCATCCATCTCGTGATCATCAAAATGAACCCACTAACAAGGTTGATCAAGTCTTGTTAACAAACTCATTCCGAACAATCATGGAACCGGAGAAATTTCAAATAACACTAAGTTACCTCAACAGGGATATGGAAATCCCCAACAATAAGAATATCGTACTTTTTCTTGACAACAGGGAGAGGAAATTCAAACCTCCAAATATAAGCGATGGAATTTTTCCAATAGAGTTGATACTATAAACTTGAGGTTGTTTCCTCGGAAAATGTACCGTGTGCTCATTGCCATTAACATGAAAAGTGACATTGCCTTTGTTGCAATCAATAACAGCCCCTGCAGTATTAAGGAAAGGTATTCCAAGAATAATAGACATACTATCATCCTCGGGAATATCAAGAATAACAAAGTCCATTAAAATAGTAAAGTTTGCAACCACAACAGGCACATCCTCACAAATACCGACAGGTATAGTAGTTGATTTATCAGCCATTTGCAAAGATATTTCAGTAGGTGCCAACTTATTCAAGTCAAGTCTACGATATAAAGAGAGAGGCATAACACTGAGACCGGCTCCAAGATCACATAAAGCAGTTTTAACATAATTTCTCTTAATGGAGCATGGTTTAGTAGGTACTCCTGGATCTCCAAGTTTCTTTGGTATCCCACCCTTAAAAGTAAAATTAGCAAGCATGGTGGAAATTTCAGCTTCAGGTATCTTCCTTTTATTAGTAATGATATCCTTCATATACTTAGCATAAGGATTTGTTTTGAGTACATCAGTTAATCGCATACGCAAAAAGATGGGTCTAATCATTTCAGCAAAGCGCTCAAAATCCTCATCATCCTTTTTCTTGGATAGTTTCGGAGGAAAAGGCATGGGTTTCTGAACCCAAGGTTCCCTTTCTTTACCATGTTTCCTAGCAACGAAGTCTCTTTTATCATAACGTTGATTCCTTGATTGTGGGTTATCAAGATCAACAGTAGGTTCAACTTCTACATCATTATCATTGCTAGGTTGAGCATCAACATGAACATTATCATTAACATTATCACTAGGTTCATGTTCATCACCGATTGTGTTTCAAAGATCGTAAATGAGATATCATTTGGATTCTCGGTGGTTCAGCAATAGGTTCACTAGAAGTTTGCAAAGTCCTATCATTTTTCTTTTTCTTCCTTTTAGAAGAACTAGGTACATCAATATTATTTCTCTGAGAATCTTGCTCGATTCTCTTAGGGTGGCCTTCGTGATACAAAGGTTCTGAGTCATTCTACCAGTTCTAGTAGCCACTCTAACAAAGATAATCATTTTCTTACTATTCATTTCATCAAGCACTTCTTTACGGGCTTTAAGTACTTGTTCTACTTGAGTGGTAACCATAGAAGCATGTTTGCTAACAAGTTTAAGTTCACCTCTAATATCAGCCATATAATCACCCAAGCGTTTAATCATAAAGGTATTCTGTTTTAATTGTCTACCAAATAAGCATTAAAGTCATCTTGCTTAAACATAAAGTCATCAAACTCATCCAAGCACTGACTAGCAATTTTAGTAGGAGGGACTTCAGCTTTATCATATCTATAGAGAGAATTTACCTTTACTACCTGTGTCGGGATATCGGGAGGTTCTTCAGTAAATAAGTAATTGAGATCATATACTTCTTCAACAGGCGGTAAATTAAGACCATGTATTTATTCACTAGGAGGTAAATTCTTAACATCATCAACTTTAATACCTTTTTCTTTCATAGATTTCTTTGCCTCTTGCATATCTTCGGGACTGAGAAATAGAACACCTCTCTTCTTCAGAGTTGGTCTCGGAATAGGCTCAATAATTGGCTCAGGAGTTGGCTCAGGAGGGGCCCAATTATTTTCATTTGTCAGCATATTATTCAATAAAATTTCAGCTTCATCCGGTGTTCTTTCCCTGAAAAGAGAACCAGCACAACTATCCAGGTAATCTCTGGAAGCATCAGTTAGTCCATTTTAAAAGATATCAAGTATTTCAGGTTTCTTAAGAGGATGATCAGGCAAAGCATTAAGTAACTTGAGAAGCCTCCCCCAAGCTTGTGGGAGACTCTCTTCTTCAATTTGCACAAAGTTGTATATTTCCCTCAAAGCAACTTGTTTCTTATGAGCAGGGAAATATTTAGCGAGAAAGTAATAAATCATATCACGGGACTTTGCACACAACCAGGATCAAGAGAATTATACCATATCTTAGCATCACCCTTTAATGAGAACGGAAATATTTTGAGTAAATAAAGGTAGCGCGATCTCTCATCATTAGTAAACAGGTCAGCTATATCATTTAACTTAGTAAGATGTGCCACAACAGTTTCAGATTCATAGCCATAAAAAGGATCAGATTCAACCAAAGTAATTATATCTGGATCAACAGAAAAATCATAATAATCCTTATCGGGAACACAGATAGGCGAAGTAGCAAAAGCAGGGTCGGGTCTCATTCTATCTCTAAAAGATTCTTTACTCCATTTAACTAGCAGCCTCTTAAGTTCATATCTATCCTGGCAAGCAAGAATGGCTGCAGAAGATTCAACATCGAAAAGATAGCCCTCAGGAATAGGAGGCATATTACATCATCACTAACATCATCGTATTCAGGTTCAATAATTTCTCTTTCTCTAGACCTAGCAATTTGGTCATCAAGAAATTCACCAAGGGTGTCGGTGTACTAGAGTAGGGGTACCCCAGTATCCCGAACTTGTGCATGGCGATTCTGACACCAGCGGCAAGGCTTGCGGGTGACCGCCAAGGTCCTCCGTGGTTCCTTTGGAGCCATTCAAGAACAAAGTATTTAAACCAAGGAGACAAGGCCCCGGCAAGAGGAGCTTGCCGGGAAGGCCAACCAAGACATCTCAAGGAACTTGCTGCGACGCGCCACGCTCCGGCAAGGCCGGCGACGACAAGCTTCCGGACGCGGCAAGGCAACAACCATGAAAGGCGCTTGCAGCGCAGACTACTACCACTCAGACTGCGCTCCAAAGACATCCACTAACGTGTCGCCATGGGACCTTTCCAAGCGCGCGTGGCAAGAGGATGTCGCCAGCGAGCGCCGGTGGCAAGCGACGCCGACAAGATTGCCATCGTGGCAAGCGGTGGCGCCCGACGGTCCCTGTTTTTCACCGTTGTTTGGGCGGCGTGAGCGGGCATTTAATGCCTTTGTCCCCTGCCGTCGGGGTTAGGTACGATACAATCGTCATGTAGATGTACCAACCGCAATCCTTTTCCATTTTACCCTTGTCTACGTTGCCACCTGTCGAAACCCTTAAGCATATAAAAGGAGGCCCATGCGCAGCGTGGGGGGCTTTGAAGGCGAAAACACTCACGCTAGGTCTCGTTAGCAGCTGGTGTGTCTTTGTAGCACTCAGCGCTCCCAAGCAAGAACTCAATACACTCGGACATGCAGCGGTAGGAGTGTTATCTCTCCGAGAGCTCGAAGCTGGGTAAACTGCTCGTGTGCCGCCTCGATCTGCTCTTCGTGCGATCTCCGCCCCGCCGAACCGAAAGGGGCTCGGTCCGCCGGTCCCATAGGTGTTCGTGGATCATCTTTCCCGACATCTTTGGCGCGCCAGGTAGGGGGCGTCGAGATTGTGTGGACCTGATCCGGTGTTCACACGAGCTAGGTCTTCATCTTCTTCATCGACATGCCATCGAAGAAGAAGGCTTCGGCGGCAGCTGATCCGTCCACGTCGATCCCACCACCACCGGAGCAAACGGGTAGTGGGGTAGACGTCGGCGGAAGAACGGGCGTCGACGAGGGAGCCCACGGTGCTGCCAGGTCTAAGGACAAGGCTGCGTAGACCTCGGCGTCCGTACATGCACCGCGCCCATCTCAGGAGGCGCGGGACCGATAGCGTCATGGTACTCGCAGTACCATACGTTCGTTGGGCCAAGATCGAGCTGGTGGATCTCAGGATGCTCAAGACCAGCATGCACGCCAACAGGCTGGCACGAGCGAGGCACGGTCGCCTAGACGGGATACTGCTCCTTCTAACATAGTTAGAAGTCCGAGCATATCCCGCTCCTCGCGTCGTTCGCCGCTGCCGCCCACCACTCCAGCAGAAGCTTTGGCGAGAGCTCAACTGCTCCTGGACTACCCTCCAACAGCAGACAAGGTCGATGAATGGAGGGCCACCATTCAGAGTCTCATCGGCTTTGCCAACGGCGACACTCATGGCAGCCGAGTACATCGCTACCGCGGCAGGACTGCCAAGCACGAGCGGTGGCGGCAAAACCGTGGGGTGCAACCACCATGCACTCTCCACCCCAAAGGCCAAGATCGCCGACTCGCGGATCCACCTCGACAATGACTCCACCGCATCGCCGGATCCACGAGCTCGTCGCGATCAGCGCCAAGTTCTTCACTGACGACAACAAGAAGATGCTCGAACTCGCATCGAGCGCCAAGAGAAGCGCGTCGTCAATCGGACCAGCGCTACTGGGCCCCGTCGACATGCATGCACCAGGGGAACCAGGCGACTTGCCGTACGCGGTAGGTTGCCCTGCGTTCACTCGTGAGTTGCGGCAAGTCCAGTGGCCCAACACGAAGACTTTCAAGCCAGACGTACCAGAGAAGTACGACGGCAAGTCGCATCCGTCGGAGTTCCTCAGCATCTACACCATCGCGGTGCAAGCTGCCGGGGGGCGGGACGATAAGATCCTGGCCAACTACTTCCCGCTGGTACTCAAGCCCAATGTCAGATCCTGGCTTATGCACTTGCCGGACAACTCCATATCCTCCTGGACAGATCTATGCCATCAGTTTGTCGGTGCCTTTACAGGCGGCCACAAGCCTCATGGCCAAGAGAGCGACCTTCATCTGCTCGCCCAGAAGGAAGGAGAGCCCCTGCGCAAGTACATTCAGAGATTCAGCCGTGTACAGCACAACATCCCAGATGTCCACCCTGCCGCGGTAATCAGCGCGTTCCATTAGAACGTGCGCAACCTTAGGATGCGGGAGGAGATGGCGATGTGCAAGATCAGAGACGTCAGTGAGCTATATGCCCTAGCCGACAAGTGTGCACGTGCTGAGGAAGGGAGGAAACTCCCCGGAGAGAATACAGAAGCAGGAGGATCTGATAGTGAGGAGGCTGCTCCGGCAAAGAAGAACCGGTGGCGGAACAACAGAAAGAAGAAAGGCAAAGATGTGCTAGTCATTGAGCAGTCCGGCAACGGAGGTGGCGCCAAGAAAGCCAAAGCTGGTAGCTCCGGCAAGGAGGTTGCCGCGGGCACCAACTACCAGGCTGTGGCGGTCGCCGACAAGCAGGACGGCACCAACAAGCAGTACTACAAGATCCACCGCACCAAGGGCCATGACCTCCAGAGCTGCAAGAAGGTCGAGCAGCTTGTCGAGCAGCAAAAGGCTGAATACGAGCGACACGACAAGGAGAAGGCCAGAAGGTGCTGGAGGAGCCAGAAGAAAACGCCCGGCCGGGGAGGACGCCTTGCAGCAAGGCCAAGCAGCGGCAAGGAGACAGACCTCCCAGCGCCGCAACAAGGATGAAGATGACGGCGACGATGAAGATATGGATGATGACGAGACCGATGAGCAGGAGTTCGAGAAGCCACGAGGTCTTGTGCGTTGGCGGCGGCGGTTCTCGCATACTTCACACCGCCAACTCAAGCGGTGGATGCGGGAAGTCAATGCAGCGAACCATCCGTCGAGTCACGCAAGCCTCGAAATGGTCCAAGACGCCTATCATCTTTGATATTGTGGACCACCCCGATCGCATAATCTGCGGTCGGTGCTTGCCGATGTTGGTTTCACCAACTATCCGCAACCTCAAGGTCACTAAGATGCTAGTTGACGGCGGGGCGGCTTGAACCTGATCTCCTCGCGGTACTCCGAAACTCCAGATCCACGATGGCGAGCTCGAAGAGACCGGCACATTCAAGAATCAATCCGGGAAGGAGCAAGCGAAGGAAAGATCACGTTGCGGTGACATTTGGCAGCGAGTTGAAGTTCAGGATCGAGAGGTCACTTTTGGCGTTGTTGACTTTCCATTGCCTTACAATGGGATACTTGGCCGTCCAAAGACTCGCCAAATTCATGGCAGCCTCTCATTATGCATACAACATCTTTGAAGATGCCAGCCCGATAAGTGTCATCTCCGTCCCTGGCGACAAGAAGGATGCTCTTATCTGCGCCGACAAGATCTACCGGGAAGCAGCAGCCGCAACAGATCGCAAGTCACTTTCCGTTGAAGCTCCCGGGGCGAAGAAGAAGACCAAGTCCGCAAGAGTTCGATGCCCACTCCGCAAGCGCACCTCTTGGTGCTGCGCTACCGTCGAGGACGCACCATTGAGCTCCATCGGCAAGTGTAAGAAGACAATGGCAGCTCCACGAGAGACCAAGAAGGTGTCCGCCAAGGAGGATGGCACCGGTGGTACCTTCACCATCGATGCCACTCTCGACCCTAAATAGGAAAGCTGCGCCGTTGCTTTCTGCGGGTGAACGTCGGCGTGTTTGCGTGGCAACCGTCGGACGTCCCAGTGTTCCTGTGAAATGTAATCGAGGACCATCTTGCCGTCTGTCCTCATCGCGGCCCGTCAAGCGTAAAGTCGAAAGCAGGCGGGGGCGCCAAGAATTCATCGCGAAGAAATCAAGAAATTGGAAGCAGCAGGCCTTGTCATAGGAGTGCTCCATCCTACGTGGTTGGCCAATCCTGTAGTCGTGCGCAAGGCAAACGGGAAATGGAGGCTTTATATAGGCTTTACCGATGTTAATAAAGCTTGTCCCAAAGACCCATTTCCTTTGCGGCGCATCGATCGATTGTTGACTCCACGGCGGATGTGACTTGCTTTCATTTCTTGATGCATACTCGAGATACCATCAGATCTTCATGGCGTAAGAGGATGAGGAGAAGACCACATTCATCACCCCATGTGGCACATACTTGTTTACGTCGGATGCCTTTCGGTGTAAAGAATGCTGGTTCAACATTTGCAAGGGTGGTCCATGGCGCTTTTGAGACGCAAATGCACGAAATGTGGAAGCCTACATGGATGACTTAGTAGTCAAGAGCAAGGACAAGGCGACTCTGATTCAAGATTTAGACGAAACCTTTGCAAATCTGCGCAAGATCAACCTCAAGCTCAACCCCGAGAAGTGTGTGTTTGGAGTCCCCTCCGGCAAGCTTCTCGGGTTCTTCGTGTCTCAGCGGGAATTGAAGCCAATCCCGACAAGATCAAGGCCATTGAGCATATTGAAGCACCAAAGCGCGTCAAGGATGTACGAAGACTTGCCGGTTGCGTAGCTGCTCTCAGCAGGTTTATCTCTAGGTCTGCTGAGTGCGCCCTGCCATTTTTCAAAATATTGAAAAAGGCAGGTCCAATGAAATGGACTCCGGAAGCGGAGGCTGCGCTGCAGGACTTAAAGAGATACCTGTCCTCCACTCCAACACTTGTCGCACCTAAGCCACAAGAGAAGTTGCTGCTATATATAGCGGCAACCAATCAAGTGGTTAGTGCTGCGTTAATGTAGCGAGAGGGAGGCGGATGATGAGCCAGCAACCACGGCAGATGCATCCAGGCGACAAGCAAGGGACTTCACCGGCAAGCTCGGTCCCGACAAAGATGGATCTGCAGCGTGTGAGAAGATGCGAGAAAGAATGGTGCAGCGCCCAGTTTACTTTGTCGGTTCCCTTCTGCGGGGGCTAGGTCAAGGTACTCGGTGTGCGAAATTGCTTTTCGGCCTTCTCATGGCCTCGAAAGCTGCGCCATTACTTCCAAGCACATGAGATCACACGATCGTCACTCGTTTTCCGGCAAGAGGATCTTGCAAAATCCGAAGCAATAGGCAGGATTGTCGAGTGGGCACTGAACTGTCAAGCTTTGGCCTCAAGTTTGAGAGCACTTCAACTATCCAAAGCGAGCATTGGCGGAGTTCATAGCAGAATGGGCGCCAACACAAGATGAAGAAATTCGAAACGAGCATCCCGTCAAGGAAGCAAGCAAAGAGTGGCTGATGTACTTTGATGGTGCCTTCTCGCTGCAAAGGCGCCGGTCTTGGCGTGCTACTTGTTGCACCCACCGGAGAGCACCTCAAGTCGTAGTCCGGATGCACTTTCCCAAGGAGCAAGCAACGAACAATCTGCAGAGTATGAAGGTTTGCTTGCCGGTCTCAGGATCGCAGCAGACCTTGGGATCAAGAAGCTCATTGTCAGGGGTGACTCACAGCTTGTCGTCCGCCAAGTAAACAAGAATTATCAAAGTCCGTTGATGGAAGCTTACGTTGATGAAGTGAGAAAGCTAGAAGAGCACTTTGACGGCCTACAGATGGAACATGTTCCAAGAGCTCAGAACGACATTGCCGATGGCTCGTCGAAGTCGCGCCGCAGCAAGTTACAATGGAACCAGGGATCTTTGTGCTCAAACTGACTCAACCGTCATAACGCCATCAAGCTGGACAGAGCAAGAAGAGGAAGTTGATTTCTGGTGACTATTTTCCGGCAGAGCTCCCCGAAGCCGCCGTCAAGAAGGTCCTCAAGATCAACACCAAGGGTGCTGAGGAGCAGTCTGCTCCGGCAAGCCCTAGGGTTTGTTCCGTTGAAGCAGACGCTCCCGACAAGTTTTGCTCCGGCAAGCTTGCCGGGGAACGTCAAGCTCCGGCTGAGCCCCAGATTCTCGCCATAGAAGCGGATGTTCCCGCAGCAGCAGATGTGCCTTTAGTCCTTGTTGTCGAGCCGCAAGCTCCAAAGCATGGGCACAAAGAGATTGTCCGTTTCCTTGAGACGGAGAACTTCCGAAGAGCAAGAAGAAGCGGAAAGAGTAGCCCGGCAGTCAAGTATGTACCAGTTTGTCGACAATACACTGCATGAAGAAGACTCAGCGGCGTGAAATTGAAGTGTATTCACCGGAAGACGGACAAAAGCTGTTGGCAGAGATACATGGAGGCATATGTGGTCACCACATTGGCGCAAAAGCACTTGCCGCAAAGCATTCCGGCAAGGTTTCTTTGGCCGACAACCCTCCGGATGCAACTGCACAAGTAACCAAGTGTGAAGCGTGCGGTTCCATTCCAGCGAGATACATCAGCCAGCTCAAGCTCTCCGGGCGATCCCTTTATCCTCGGCCATTTTCGATGCAGGGGCTCGACATCCTCGGACCCTTTCCCGAGCTGTCGGGGCTTTGAGTACTTATGCGTTGCCATCGACAAGTTCACAAAGTGGCGGAAGTGGAAGCGATGAGGAAGGTGACAACACGATCGTGCGATCAAGTTCTTGGTCGATTGTTTGCCGTTTGGAATCCCTAACGGGATCATCACCGACAACGGCACGCAATTCACGAGCCGCACCTTCATGTAGTACATCCAAGATCTTGGCGCCAAGGTCTGCTTCGCTTCTGTTGCTCACCCGAGAAGTAACGGTCAAGTGGAGAGGGCGAATGCTGAAGTGCTACACGGGCTCAAGACCAGGACTTTCGACAGGCTGTACAAGTGCGGAAAGAACTGGATTGAGGAGCTGCCGGTGGTTCTTTGGTCGATCAGGACGACGCCGAATCGAGCCAGCGGCGGACACCTTCGCTCTAGTCTATGGAGCAGAGGCAGTTCTCCCCACGGATCTCGTATATGGGTCACCTCGAGTGCTCGCTTATGATGAGCTTGAGCAAGAGCAGTTGCGACAAGATGACGCGTTGCTCCTTGAGGAGGACCGTCTTCAGGCCGCTGTACGAGCTGCTCGATACCAGCAAGCTTTGCGCCGCTACCATAGCCGCAAAGTTAATGCCAGAAGTCTCAAGGAAGGCGACCTTGTTCTTCGGCGCGTTCAGTCCGCCAAGAATTCCAACAAGTTGGCCTTGAAGTGGGAGGGCCCTTACCGGGTGAAACGAGTCACTAGGCTCGGCGCTGTCCGCCTTGAGACCGAAGATGGCATTCGGTGAGCAACTCTGGAACATTGAGCATCTTCGTAAGTTTTACCCGTGAAGCGCGGTTGCGGAACCTGTTCCGGCAACCACCTTTTGTACATGTCTTGCCGATGTTGCATGTAATCCTTTGTACAAAGCCGGACGCAGATCCCGTGCATAAGTAAAGCTCATGTGCTCCGCACATCTTGTCAATTTCATGCTTTCTGCTCTTTTTTGTATGTGTTATCTGACACTTTGTGCAGCACCTTCCCCCGGTAAGCAATAACGAGCCATAAGGCTCCATATCTTTATTTTCTCTTCTTTCTCTTTCTCAAGGAAAAGAAGGTTCCCTCGCCCACAAGTTTGCCGGGGGGAAAGGAGAAGATAATGCTGTGGACCAAGCGTCGCTCGAGGAAGTTTCGCCTTACCGGGAAGCAAACGACAGAAAAGCTAAGTTGCTAAAATTTGAGCAATCAGTTTTAAATTTTTTAAGTTATCCTCCTCGAACGACCGTACTTTGTATGGAAAACCTGTGCGCGGATGAACCAACTCGTAGCTAGTTGCGCCCTTACTTTGTTTCGAGTCCGCTCAACAACTTAAGTGAGCTGCGACTAGTTGCGACAAGGTTTCTTGTCGGTAGCGGCACCGCCAACAGGCTGCTGATGTCCCGCACTCAGCGCTCGCGGCTAGGGTGCCCGCGCCAACAAGTTCCCTAAAAGCGTAGGGCAAAAACATACAAAGGAAGGAATCAAGTAAAGGAAATAACATAGCAATCGCTACCCGAAATAGAGTCATATTACAAGATAGCTTGTCGCAGCTCTAATAGATTGTTCTCATAACATAACCAGCAGCGACAAGGAAAAGAGAAAACGGGCGGCCTAATCTACACGATCGCCATCAACCCTCTTGATCCCGCTCACCTTGTCCACAATGGGTGCGACAAGGGTCTTGAGCGCTTCCACATCAACATCCGGCGGCAAGGTCTTGAGGACGTTGGTGAGGTTGAGGCCTGGGTTGCGGAAGGCCACCTTCACCAGCACCTTTTGAAGAGCTCCCGCGCAGATCATGTGCGACTCGTCGGCCAGCTGCTTTGGGATCCTCTCCCAGAGTCGCTGAAGAGCCGTCGCCACGCCTTTGAAGAACAAGCTGAGCTTGGCGCTGGGTTGGAGGTGCTCATTGGAGGAATACCCGAGATCCTCCATCCCAGTGCGCCCGACTCCTGTCGATGGCTGCGGCAACATCCACGCGACCCTCGGTCCAGTGCTCCACATTCTCCCTGAAAGTGTTTTGGGCGGCAGCAGCACTCGCCAGCAGCGCCTCGTCGGCCTTGATCTTCTCCTTCAAGGCCACCTCCTGCTCCCTGGCGCCGTCCAGCATCTGAGTCAAGGTGGTCAGCTTCAACTTAAGATCTGCGTTGGAGTCCTTGGCGGCGCTAAGCTCCTTGCTCCTCTCGGCGAGACGACCCTGCAGCTCACCAAGGGTGTAGGCGTCCTTCTCGCGCTCATGCTTGAGCGCAGCAAGCTCCTCGCCGCTCTCCTTGAGATTGGCCTCCAGCTGCGCCACCTTCGTCTCCAGCTCCTTCTTGGCGGCCTCGGCAGCTGCGGCAGCATCCTCTGCTTCCTTGAGAGCCCCGCCAAATGTTTTCTCGCACGCAACAAGATCCTCCTCGTGGCTGTCAAGGTTAACCTTCCGCTGCGCCAACTCGCCTTCCTGCGCAGATAGCTTCTCGGCAGCAAGCCGCTGTTGCTCTTCAGCTTCAGCCTTCTCGAGGAGGAAGGCTTTACGCTCCTCGGCGATTTGCTCCCGCTCCTTTGCCAGGGACCGGAGAGCTTCCTGGTTGAGGCCCCGGAGCTCCTCCGCGCGCTTCTCGATGTCTTCTCCCGCCTTCACGACAAGCGCTTCTCGGGATACCAGCTTGGCTTGTCGGGTGCGGTAGAGCGACAACAGCTTCTGCAGCAGCTGCTCCTCCTCAGGCTCGCCGCTGCTGCTGCTCGGCGTGTCGACCAGCGTCAGCCCAGCGGAGGCGAGCAACTCTTCATCAAAGGTCTCTCCTTCGACCGGCGCCACAGAGCTCGGCGCCTAGGGAGCTTGATGAAGACGCCATCGCCGCCTTCAAATAGGCGCCGGCTGGGGCTCTTGAACTGGACGCTGCAAAGAGCGGCGGGGATCGGCGGTCGGCGTGGCGCTGATGCTCCTGCGACCTCGGGGCCGTCGGTGCAATCACCGGACCCTCGCCACTTACGTGGCGGCAGCTTTGGCGGCCTCTCCGCGGGCGGGATCATCGGCGCGGCTTCTTCTTGATGGCAATGGCGTCGTCGAGATTTCATGGCGTCCTCCTCGCCGGCGACCTCGGTCTCCATTGGCTCTGTGGCAGATGGATCTGACGACCGGAGAAGAAAGAGAAGTCAAGCAAATATCCAAAAATAAAATCAGAAGAAGAACACAAGGGAAGTTTTCAAGCAAGAGGATTACCTGTACTAGGATCTGCAGCCATGGTCTCAACAACAGGAGGGTCGCTGGTGCTATCCCTTGCCGGAGAACTGTCCCTTGCCGGAGAAGTCTCCCTTGCCGCCGGGGAATCCTCCCTTGGCGGTGTAGTCGAAGCAGATGGCATTTCGGGAGCGGCTTCCGGGCACTCCTGGTGAGGCTGCTCTGCTCCTACACAAACCAACGATGATATCAAGAAAGAAAGAGCACCCATGCACGCCTAACAGCAGAAAGTAAACCATATACTTACGATGGGGGCTGCGCTGGGGCTGCTCGAGAGAAGAGTTGCGGGTCCGGCAAGGTGGTCTCAGACGCGCCTCCTGCTGTCGCGGTGGGTTCGTCCTGATGACAATCACGGGACCTTGGCTCTCTTCGACACTCTCTCCGGGCCAGCGTCACGAAAAGGAATGGGTTGAGAATGAAGCAAATCAGATACAAGACAAAGCAACAAATTGAAGAACTACAAGTCTGACAAAGAATCTTACTCTTCTTCTTCCTCGCTTGAGCTGGCGGAGAGATCAAATTCGGCTCGCCTCCGGTGCGACGAGGCGGAGGGTGGGTTCCTTGGCGCTTGGCGGGAACGAAGCGGTGGCGGGAGGCCCGCTCCGATTACCCAGCGGCGTGAGGTGCTCCGTGGCAACAGATGCTTGCAGCGGTGGAGCGCGTCGTCGGCACGGCGGCTGTGTTGGCCCGTCTGCCGCCCTTCTTCCCGCCTTGCGGAGACGCCTTCTTGGTGGAGCTGGGGCTCCGCTTGCGGCAAGCTGTCGTTCAAGGTGGGGAGGAGGCGCCCTCGGCGGGCTCGCTCGACTCAGCTTCAGGCCGACAAGCTCTTCCTCGCCGGCAAGCTCCTCTCGCCGACAAGGCTTGCCGCCTCTGCTTCCTCTGCCTCCTCCACGGTGAATCAAACTTCGCCCATGGCGGCCTGCTGCCGCCTCTTCCGGCTGGTGGCGTCGCTTCATCTCATCATCGGTGGTGTCGCGGTGAGGCTCCTCTGTTCATCGTATGGACCGGCACTTCTACCAGGCCGTCAAAGAACTCCCGCACGACATCATCTGCAGGCTCTTGCCAGGTTGGGACAATTCCATGCGAGTCGCACAGCGGCATCATTGCACGGATGCGGTCGAGCGAGGAACTGTTGCACAGCGGAACGACACCCCTCGGCAACCTGAACATTTCGGGATGATCAGGATCGTGCTTGAACAGTTCCAAGAGCATCGCATCCAGTTCCAAGACAGTGAAGTTGAGGTTGAGGCCCGGGCGCAACCTCATGATATCCGCCGCATTCTGGAACTCCCAGGCGGGTCTCCTCCTCTCCTGCAGGGGGGCGATGCGGCGACGAAGAAAATCCGCGCCAACGGCGCCTACAGTAAGCCCGGCAAGTCTAAGGCGTAGGATCCGGGTGACGGCAATCTTCAGCCTAGCGTCTTCCGGGGCCATGCTGCTCCAATCGTTGCCGCGCCTCTTTGGGGTTTGCATCGCGATAAATGGTTGCGGGTTCTCCTCGACAATCCAGCACCAGTCTGCCCTCCATTCCTCCCATTTGCTGCGGATCTCTCCCTCCAGATAAGCTTCCTTCTTGCCAGTCCTCGAGATCCAAGCGATTCCGCCGGCAAGAGGCTCCCCTCTCTCAACTCGGGGCATAAAGAAGTGGCGGAAAAGAGCTACGTTTGGATAGACTCCGACAAAGTTTTCGCAGAGATGTGCGAAAACTGCCATGGTCAGAACGGCATTGGGGGTGAAGTCAAGGAGGCGGAACCCGTAGGTGTTCATGATATCACAGAAAAATTCAGAGAAAGGCGGGCAGAGCCCGCGAGAAGAACAGCGCGAAGAAAGGGTATCCATTCGAGCCCGCCCAAGCGGCACTGGGAGTACCTTCGTGCGCGGATGCGCCGCGTCTCCGTCGACCGAAGAGGTAGTAGTACTCCTCGAGATCCTTCCCGCGAGCCGAGGGGAAGGTTGCCGCTCCTTCGCGGCGCCCGCGAGCCGCTGCGCCTCGGCCGACTTCACGACCTTCCCTTGTCGGCTTTGAGCCATGGCGGAGGTGGTGGGGAGATCGGCGGCGTTGGTGATGCTTGGTGGCGATGGGGGTGGAGCGCTGCTCTCTTTTCAGCCTTGGGAAGAAGGGGGAGCAGCGGATGTTTTGAGATTGGAGTAGCAATCTGGCGAGATGGGCGAACTGCCCTGCTTCCCCTGCTATAAAGAGGGAGGGCCAGACGTTCCGTCTTTCGAATAAAGAAACCACCCATGATCTCTCCCATGATGCCGCATTCGACGCGCGTGCCTGTGGAGGGCGTGGTGGGTGCAGGAGGAGATACGGCGTAACCCGGGCGCGCGTGCCGATGCCCTGTTTTGGGCCTGGCCCAACAGCGCCGCACTGCAGTGTGTGCCCAGGCCCGGGCTCTGTCGGTGTACTAGAGTAGGGTACCCCAAGATCCCGAACTTGTGCACGGCGATTCTGCAACCCAGCGGCAAGGCTTGCCGGTGACCGCCAAGGTCCTCCATGGTTCCTTTGGAGCCATTCAAGAACAAAGTATTTAAACCAAGGAGACAAGGCCCCGGCAAGAGGAGCTTGCCGGGAAGGCCAACCAAGACATCTCAAGGAACTTGCCGCGACGCGCCACGCGTCCCGGCAAGGCCCGGCGAGCGACAAGCTTCTGGACGCGGCAAGGCAACAACCGCGGCAAGGCGCTTGCCACGACAGACTACCACTCTGTACCTGCGCTCCAGCACATCCACTAACGTGTCGCCCTGGGACCTTTCCAAGCGCGCGTGGCAAGAGGCTGTGCGGCCAGCGGAGCGCGGTGGCAAGCTGAAAGGACATGTGGTGCCCCCATGTGTGGTTTTGGTAATTGATGACATTCTCTATGGACTAATGGTTGCATTGAGTTATATTTGAAGGATTTGTCCATAGGCATTTCTTGAAGTCCATGTGTTGGTTTCAAGGAGTTTATGTGTTGACCAAGGTGCTATTAAGGAATTATCCAAAGATTGGTCATGTGAGTGTTGAGCTTATTGCAAGCATGTCTTGAAGAAGAAGATTGTGTGATCACTCATGTTTACCTTCAAGACATCATCCAAATGAAGAGAGGTGGAAAGATTCAAGGTTGATCAAGACTAAGTCAAAGAATGAATCAAGTTGATCAACACACAAAGCACAGAAGATGTACCGAGAGGGATCAAGCGATCCCATGGTATGGTAAGCATGGTCAATTACGCTTTGTGTACTAACCCATGGTCTTTGTGAGAGTTCTTTGTGGGGTTAGGTTGCGGTGGGCAAGCTCAAGTTGAATCATCACGAAGAGATCATATGCTAGAAGCTTGCCGTCCATTGTGGCGACAATGGACGTGTGAAGATGTGCAGAAGAGTGGCTCACCCATAGTGGAGTATGGGGGAGCAATCAACTAGTCTTCATCCCGCCAATGCAATCAAGAAAGGTGGTCCATCTAGAGGGAGTCAAGATCGTCATCATCTAGCTCAAGTGGACCATGTGCAAGGCAAAGGTTTGCCCTTGATAGGTTTTCTATTTTACGGTCTCATGATGGTAGTTGGGAGACCGGGTTATAGGATCGATTGCCGTACTATCAAGGGGGGCTCTCGATGAGTAGCTTGATCGTATCATTCGTAGAGAGCTCAAACCATTGCATCCTTGCATCATCTTTTTGGATTCTTGTTTGGTTCTTCTCCTTGTGAGATTCGGAGCTTATGGTCATTTTTATGACAAGCTCGAGTTCATCGAAAACGGAGTTCTCATGCATCTTCTATGATGTTTTCGATGTTGGAGGGTATGCGGTTCTTCTCTGTTGGAGGTGTCACTCCTTTGTTTGCTAAGCATACCTCCCTGCCTCTTCCCCTGTTTTGATGCTACTCGTTGTCTTGTTTCAAACAAGCTTGAGTTTGCTCAATTCGAGCTCATATGAAGAAGTTATGGCAGTTCTGGTTTTCCTTGGAGTATTCTTTGTTTTCGTGGTTGTGGCTTAAGGTTGGTGCCAGTGGTAGTACAGGACCCTCAGCGGTAGTACCATTGAGCTCCCCAAATGTAGTACCGCTTGGGAGTTTCGGCCGTAGTACCGCTGTCTTGTCTGGGCTACTTCTGCCTCGATTCTCGAACGGTGTTTTCTCGTGTCGGGTTTTGCGGCACTAGTTGCGGCAGTAGAAGCGGTAGTACCGCTCTGAGCGGTAGTATCGCTCTACTCCCACGGTAGTACCGCTCTGGGGCCAGTGGCCTGACTTTCTCTTCAGCGCGGTAGTACCGCTGGATAGGGAGCGGTAGTACCGCCCTTAGCGGTAGTACCGCCCTTCCCTAGCGGTAGTACCGCTCTGTGCGGGGCTGTTCAGTGGGGTAACGGTTGGATTTTCCCCCTCCTATAAAAGGGAGTCTTCTTCCCCATTGAACCTTATCTTTGAGCTCGTGTTCTTCACCCATTGTTGACCTTCTCCGAGCTTGCTATCTCTCAATCCCTCCATGGATTCTTGCTAGTTTTTGGGGGAAAAGAGAGAGGAGATCTAGATCCACATTTCCACCAATCACTTTCTCCTCTATGTGAGGGGAACCCCTTGGATCTAGATCTTGGAGTTCTTGGTGTTCTCCTTCTTGTTCTTCCTCTCATTTTCCTACCTAGCATTAGTTGCTTTGGTGGGATTTGAGAGAGAAGGACTTGGGCACTCCGTGTGCCCTTGCCATTGCATTTGGTGCATCGGTTTGAGTTCTCCACGGTGATACGTGGAAGTTACAAGTTGAGAAGCTTATTACTCTTGGGTGCTTGGTGCCCTTGAGCTTGTTCCTCTTGGGTTCTTGGGCGCCCTAGACGGTTGGTGGTGTTCGGAGCTCAATCATTATGGTGTAAAGCTCCGGGCAAGCGTCGGGGTCTCCAATTAGGTTGTGGAGATCGCCCCGAGCAATTTGACGGGTTCCGGTGACCGCCCCCAAGGGTTGCCAAAGTGTACGGGTTCGGTGACCGCCCCCAAGGGTTGCCATTTGTACGGGTTCGGTGACCGCCCTCAAGGGTCCCTTAGTGGAATCACGGCATCTTGCATTGTGCGAGGGCGTGAGGAGATTACGGTGGCCCTAGTGGCTTCTTGGGGAGCATTGTGCCTCCACACCGCTCCAAACGGAGATTAGCATCCGCAAGGGTGTGAACTTCGGGATACATCGTCGTCTCCGCGTGCCTCGGTTATCTCTTCCCGAGCCCCTTTACTTATGCACTTTACTTTGTGATAGCCATATTGTTCTTTGTCATATATCTTGCTATCACATAGTTGCTTATCTTGCTTAGCATAAGTTGTTGGTGCACATAAGTGAGCCTAGTTGTTGTAGGTTTTGTGCTTGACAAATTAACCGTTAGGTTTATTCCGCATTTGTTCAAGCCTAAACCGTAATTATTTTAAAGCGCCTATTCACCCCCCCTCTAGGCGACATCCTAGATCTTTCAGCAAGCGACGCTGACAAGATTGCCATCGTGGAAAGCGGTGGCGCCCCTGACGGTCCCTGTTTTCACTGTTTGGGCGACGTAGACGTGCATTTAATGCCTTTGTCCCCTGCCGTCAGGGTTAGGTACGATACACTGTACAGGTAGATGCACCAACCGCAATCCCTTTTCCATTTTTACCCTTGTCTACGTTGCCACCTGTCGGAAACCCCTTAAGCATATAAAAGGAGGCCCATGCGTAATGTAGAGGGGGGTTCGAAGGCAGAAAACACTCACGCTAGGTCTCGTTAGCAGCTGGTGTGTACTGTAGCACTCAGCGCTCCCAAGCAAGAACTCAATACACTCAGACATGCAGCAGTAGGAGTGTTATCTCTTCGGAGAGCTCAAGCTGGGTAACTGCTGTGTGCTTCGCCTCGATCGCTCTTGGTGCGATCTACGCCTCACCAACCGAAGGGGCTCGGTCCGCCGGTCCCATAGGTGTTCGTGGATCAGCTTCCCCGACAAAGGGGCACAGTAGTATCAAGCATAGAAGTAGTTTCATCATAAGTATCACGCATAGCAGAAGTGGCATCATCAATAACATGCGACATATCAGAATTCATAGCAGTAGCAGGTTTAGGTGTCATAAGCTTACTCATAACAGAAGGTGAATCAAGTGCAGAGCTAGATGGCAGTTCCTTACCTCCCCTCGTAGTTGAGGGATAAATTGTTGTCCTAGCGTATTTCAAGTTCTTCATAGTATCCAGCAGATATAAATCCCAAGTGACTCAAAGAATAGAGCTATGCTCCCCGGCAACGGCGCCAGAAAAAGGTCTTGATAACCCAAAAGTATAGGGGATCGCAACAGTTTTCGAGGGTAGAGTATTCAACCCTAATTTGTTGATTCGACACAAGGGGAGCCAAAGAATATTCTCAAGTATTAGCAGCTGAGTTGTCGATTCAACCACACCTGGAAACTTAGTATCTGTAGCAAAGTGTTTAGTAGCAAAGTAATGTGATAGTGGTGGTAACGGTAACAAAAGTAAAGACAACAAAAATAATGTTTTTGGTATTTTGTAGTGATTGTAACAGTAGCAACGAAAAAGTAAATAAGAGAGAACCAGTATATGGAAAACTCGTAGGCACCAGATTAGTGATGGATAATTATGCCGGATGCGGTTCGTCATGTAACAGTCATAACATAGGGTGACACATAACTAACTCCAATTCATCAATGTAATGTAGGCATGTATTCCGTATATAGTCATACGTGCTTATGGAAAATAACTTGCATGACATCTTTTGTCCTACCCTCCCGTGGCAGCGGGGTCCTATTGGAAACTAAGGGATATTAAGGCCTCCTTTTAATAGAGAACCGGAACAAAGCATTAGCACATAGTGAATACATGAACTCGTCAAACTATGGTCATCACCGGGAGTGGTCCCGTTTATTGTCAATTCGGGGTTGCCGGATCATAACACATAGTAGGTGACTATAGACTTGCAAGATAGGTTCAAGAACACACATATATTCATGAAAACATAATAGGTTCAGATCTGAAATCATGGCACTCGGTTCCTAGTGACAAGCATTAAGCATAGCAACATGAATCTCAGAACATAATGGATACTAGGGATCAAACCCTAACAAAACTAACTCGATTACATGATAAATCTCATCCAACCCATCACCATCCAGCAAGCCTACGATGGAATTACTCACGCACGACGGTGAGCATTATGAAATTGGTGATGGAGGATGGTTGATGATGACGACGGCAACGAATCCTCTCTCCGAGCCCCGAACGGACTCGAGATCAGCCTCCCGAGAGATTAGGGCTTGGCGGCTCCGTGTCGTAAAATGCGATGATTTCTTCTCTCTGATTTTTCTCCCAAAGCCAATATATGGAGTTGGAGTTGGCGTCGGAGGGCCACTAGGGGCCCACGAGGTAGGGGCGTGCCCGGGGCGCCCCACCCTCGTGGGACAGGTGTGTGGCCCCATGGTCTTCATCTTTGGCGAGGATTTTTATTGTTTTTCTAAGGTGTTCCGTGGAGTTTCGTGTCATTCGAGAATTTTATTTTCGCACATAAACAACACCATGGCAATTCTCACTGAAAACAAGATCGATCAGGTTAGTTCCATTCAAATCATACAAGTTAGAGTCCAAAACAAGGGCAAAAGTGTTTGGAAAATTAGATACGACGGAGACGTATCAGTAATTTGCTTAAATAATCCTAATATGCTAAGCATAGAAGATTTGTAAGAATTCTTATGAGTGTGTTGAATACTATGAGAAGTTTGATGCTTGATGATTGTTTTGAGATATGGAAGTAGTGATATTAGAGTCATGCTAGTTGAGTTGTTGTGAATTTGAGAGATACTTGTGTTAAAGTTTGTGATTCCCGTAGCATGCACGTATGGTGAACCGCTTTGTGATGAAGTCGGAGCATGATTTATTTATTGATTGTCTTCCTTATGAGTGGCGGTCGGGGACGAGCATCCACCCACGCTGGGACCTGACCGGCGGCTGATGGGCGGAGGTGGCTGATAACCCACAAGTATAGGGGATCGTTTGTAGCCTTCTTCGATAAATAAGAGTGTCGAACCCAACGAAGAGCTAAAGATAGAACACATATTTCCTCAAGTTCTATCGACCATCGATACAACTCTACGCACACTTGACGTTTGCTTTACCTTGTGAAACTATTTTGCAAGAATAAAACTACGAATAAATTGCAAGGTAATAAAAGTGGATAGCTTTTGTCAACAAGAAAGTCATTTGTCCCTAGGCAATCGATAACATGTACCGTTAATCATTCTTGTAATTCTATATGAGGGAGAGGCATGAGCTAACATACTTTCTATACTTGGACATATGCACTTATGATTGGAACTCTAGCAAGCGTTCGCAACTACTAAAGATCATTAAGGTCGTGAAACCCAATCACAACATTAAGTATCAAGTCATCTTTATCCCATACGCAACAACCCACTTACTCGGGTTTAAGCTTCTGTCACTCTCGCAACCCACCATAAGCGAATCATGAATGTATTGCAACACCCTACAGCGGGGACCCCTCACGTTTGCGCGAGACGGAGAGCACCGTAGGACAACACCATAAATAAAATATACAATCATACCAACCAAGATCACGATTAACCCATATGACAAACGGATCTACTCAAACATCATAGGATAGCCACATATCATTGGGAAATAATATACGGATTTGAGCACCATGTTTAAGTAGAGATTACAGCGGGGAGAAGGGGTGTTACACCGCTGCATAGAGGGGGATAAAGTTGGTGTTGACGGTAGCAAGATTGTTGATGTAGATCACCGTCACGATCCTAGCCCATGCGGCACTCCGGCGCCACCGGGAGAGAGGGGGAGAGAGCCCCCCTCCTTCTTCTTCTTCTTCCTTGCCCCCCTAGATGGGAGGAGAGTTCTCCCTCTGGTCCATGGCCTCCATGGCGGGGGAGGGGCGGGAGCCCCTTCGAGATTGGATCTCCCTCTCTGTTCTCTTATGTTTCGCGTTCTCTAGATCTGGCCCTTCACGGTTTCTTAAATTCCCGGAGATCCGTAACTCCGATTGCGCTGAAATTTTTACACGATTTTTTTCATAAATTATCTTTCTTGCGCCAGAAGAAGGGTCCCAACCGCCTTACGAGGAGGGCATAAGACACCTGGGCGCGCCTGGCACCCCCTGGCGTGCCCTGGTGTATCTGGGGGGCTGTGGGCCCCCGTTTGCGTTGATTCCACCTCCCAAAAATCACATATATTCCAAAATAATTCTCTGTAAATTTTTATCACGTTTGGACTTCGTTTGATATGGATTTCCTGCAAGACAAAAACATGCAACAAACAGGAACTGACACTGGGCACTGGATCAATAGGTTAGTCCAATAAATCATATAAATTGTTGCCAAAAATATGTAAAAGTTGTATAATATTGGCATGAAACAATAAAAAATTATAGATACGACGGAGACGTATCAGCATCCCCAAGCTTAATTCCTGCTCGTCCTCAAGCAGGTAAATGATAAAAGGATAATTTTTGATGTAGAATGCTACCTAGCATAAACTTGATCATATATCTAATCATGGCATGGATATTAAGACACGAGTGATTCAAAGCAATAGTCTATAATTTGACATAAATACATCAATACTCAGGCATCCCAAGAAACGATCATGTCTTTCAAAATATCGATGATAAAGAAAGCTATCTCTACAAAACCATATAGTCTTGTCATGCTCTGTCTTCTTAACACAAAGTATTTATCATGCACAACCCCGATGACAAGTCGAGCAATTGGTTCATACTTTTTAACGCGCTTCAGTTTTTTCAACCCTCATGCAATACATGAGCGCAAGCCATGGATATAACACTGTAGGAGGAATAGAGTATGATGATAGGGGTAATATAGAGAAGACAAAAAAGTAAGAAAGTCTCACATCGACGCGGCTAACCAACAGGCTATGGAGATGCCCATCAATTGATATCAATGTGAGGAGTAGGGTGTGACGCCCGGATAATTAAGCTACAGTAATCCCACGTTAATGATGCTATGTCACCACGGTTACAGTTGCTAATCTCGCGCTAGTTCAAAAAATCGGTTCGATTTCAAATCCAAAATCTAGCAAACAATAAAAGTTTGCTAATATTAAATCTAAAATGTTCGGAGTGAGCCAAATAATGCATAAGTAGTAATGGTGGAGGAACCAAACTTTTATACAGTGTTTAACTACTCTAAAATAAATATGACAGTGGCATAAACCAATAATTAAGTGATATTATAATTAATAAAATACTAAACTAAATGATTTTGGGGTAACATCTTTTGGTTGCAATGGGTTTGGTGTTATTACTAATTTAGGGATCATTTAAATAATAAATAAAAACTAAACAGAAAAGAAAGTAAAATAAAAGAAATAAAACAAGCCAAACAATAAATATAAGGAAAAGAACAAGACGGGAAATGAATAAAAAGAAAAAGGGAGAATCCCCCTCATCGCGGCCCACCGGCCCAGCTGGCCGGCCGACCCACTTGGCCCAACCGGCCCCTCCCCACTCTCTCCTTATCCCCACCCCCGTAGCCCTAATCCCCCACTCGCCCCACTCCCTCCCCCGATTCCCCTGGATCGGGATCGATCCCCACCTCTCCCCTCTCGCTTCCCCATGATCCAATCTGGATCGGGGCCGACCGCGTCGCTCGTCGCCACGCTGACCCCGCCGCCACCTAGCGTCGTCGCCGGCGCCCGCCCCCTCATCCCTCCACCCCCCATGGATCCGGTCGGGGCAGCTGACGCCCCCGATGCCCCGTACCTTGCCGCTCGCCTACGCCGGACCACCCCTTCGCCGACCGACGTCGCCACCCGGAGCCACCACGACAGACTGGCTCCCCTACGTCGCCAACGTCCCCGTCTTCCTCCTCACGCACCGCTGCCCGAACCCCTACGGCCCCCGTGAGCTCCCCCTCCTCCTCTCTCCCTCACGTGTTCCGACGCCCCGCTGCCCGCTCTGCCGCCCCTCTCGCTCGTCCAGCTCGGCGTGCTCGCCGGCTGCCTACGCCCCTGATCAACCCAGTGCGCGGACTCGCGCTCCCATGAGCGACCCGCGCCATCCAACCGCAGCCACGGCGCATGTCGACGCCGCTTCCACCTCTGCCGCGCCGCGCGCGCTTCACCCGTTCACGACCATCGCTGCCGGACGCCCGCGCCCGAGACGGTGCTCTGTCCGCTCTTGCTCACGGCCTCCTCGCCCCGCTCCCTCGACCATCCCACACCCCGTGCCCCTGCTCCACGGCTGCTACTGCCTCCTCTACCCACCGCACCCGCCATATCGCTACCTTCCCAGGTCGCCGTGGCCTCGCCAGGCTTGCCTCCTCCTGACCACCACCGTGGCGGCGCCTGTAGCACTGGTGTGCGCCCAAACGGGCTAGCGCCCAGCGCCCGCACCCGCCCCTATGCGCCTAACACCCAGCGCCCGCTACCCCCCTTGGGTCCTATGACATATGGGCCCTGCCCATAGAACGTGTTAAAATAATAATAATAATAGAATTAAAGGAATAAAAAAAAATATATAAATAATAGTAAAAAATGGAAATAAATTTAATTAATTAATTAACTAAATTAATTAAGTTAATTATTCCTATTTAATTAATCTAATTAACTAGTTAGTTTAAATGAACAGTAATTAGATTAGTTAATCCCTAATTAGACTAAACAGTCAATGACGAACGGGACCCACCGTCAGTTGACCAGTCAATGCCTCTATTGATCACGACGTCATCTTGACGCCAAATGCAATCGCTCGATAATGTTGGTTTAAAGTAATTAAATAAATGCTAAAAATGATTTAAATCTTTTAAAATCAATATAAAATAAACCGTAGCTCGGATGGAAATACTTTCTACATGAAAGTCGCTCAGAACGACGAGACAAATCCGGATACGCAGACTGTTCGTCCGCCACACATCCCTAACCTATCGAACCTGCAACTTTTCACCTCCGGTTCATCTGTCCGAAAACGCGAAATACCGGGAATACTTTTCCGGTTGTTTCCACCCTTCGCCGGTATCACCTCCTACCACGTTAGGGCATACCTAGCACCGCGTATTGCCATGTTACGCTTTCTGATGCTTTGATTGCTTTGTTATTTATTGTGTTCCCCCTCCGTTACTTCTTACAGGTAGACCTTAAGACTGCCGACGACCCCAGTTCGACTACGGAGTTGACGACCCCTCCTTCTTGCCAGAGCAATCAGGCAAGCCCCCCCTTTGATCACCAGATATCGCCTATTCTTCTCTATACTGCTTGCATTAGAGTAGTGTAGCATGTTACTGCTTTCCGTTATTCCTATCCTGATGCATAACCTGTCCTTGCTACTCTCATTGTTACCTTTACCGCTATCCTATCGCTTAGTATAGGATGCTAGTGTTCCATCAAGGGCCCTACACTCTTGTCCGTCTGCCATGCTATACTTGATGGGCTGTGATCACTTGGGAGGTGATCACGGGCATATACTATATACTTTACACTATTACATTAATCGTGATATTGTTCGGAGATGGGGCTGAAAGGATGTGGCTCCATCCCGTAGAGGTGGGCCTGGGTTCCCGACGGCCCCGATCACATTACTTGTGGCGGAGCGACAGGCAGGTTGAGACCGCCTAGGAGAGAGTGGGCCTGCCCTGGTCGGCGTCATGGATACTTAACACGCTTAACGAGATCTTGGTATTTGATCTGAGTCTGGCCATTTGGTCTATACGCACTAACCAACTACTTGGGAAAGTTATGGGCACTCGACGTCGTGGTTGCAGCCGAAGCCTTCGTGACATCAGCGATTGAGCGGCGCGCCGGATTGGACTGGAATGCCTGTTAGGCTAGGTCTGCTTCCGGCCGCCCACGCAACGTGAGTGTGCTAAGGGCGATGGGCCTGCACTTCGTGGCGCTTAGGTTTAGACCGCGTCTTGACCTCTCTGTTGGCCTAGGTGGGGCTGCGACGTGTTGATCTTCCGCGCCGTGCATGACCCAGAAAGTGTGTCCGCCAAATGGGATCAAGCGTGTTGGGTTATGTGGTGCACCCTGCAGGGAAGTTAATCTATTCGAATAGCCGTGATCTTAGGTAACAGGACTTGGAGTTGTACCTTGACCTTATGACAACTAGAACTGGATACTTAATAAAACACACCCTTCCAAGTGCCAGATACAACCCGGTGGTCGCTCTCTAACAGGGCTACGAGGAGAGGATCGTCGGGTAGGATTATGCTATGCGATGCTACTTGGAGGACTTCACCTACTCTCTTCTACATGTCAGAAGACGGAGGCTGCTGAGCGTAGTCTTGACGTGATTAGTTATCCCCTCTTATTCGGCATTCTGCAGCTCAGTCCACCGATATGGCCCTTTACACATATATCCATGCATATGTAGTGTAGGTCCTTGCTTGCGAGTACTTTGGATGAGTACTCACGGTTGCCTTGTTCCCCCTTTTCCCCCTATATCTATCCGATTGTTGCGACTGCACGACGGAGCCTGTGAGCGACGCCACCGTCGATGACGACTACTACACTCGGAGGTGCCTACTACTACGCAGCCCAACGATTTACCACCAAGAGTAGTTAGGAGAATCCCGAGCAGAGGCCTGCCCTCTTCGATCTCAGATCCCGCTTTGTGCTAGCCATCTTATGGCAAACTTGTTTAACTTATGTCCGTACTCAGATATTGTTGCTTCCACTGACTCGTCTATGATCGAGCACTTGTATTCTAGCCCTCGAGGCCCCTGGCTTGTATTATGATGCTTGTATGACTTATTTATGTTTTAGAGTTGTGTTGTGATATCTACCCGTGAGTCCCTGATCTTGATCGTACACATTTGCGTGCATGATTAGTGTATGATTGAATCGGGGGCGTCACAAGTTTGTATCAAAGCCGACTGCCTGTAGGAATCCCCCTTCCACACTCCTTGGCCGAAGTCGAGTCTAGTCACTACAAAACTTTTACTTACATGGTTGTGAGTCTTACGGGCCCACGTCGCCATTGGGTGGTAGTAGGATCTTTTACTCCTCGACCTTTACTCTGGGACTCTGAACTCTCTTCTATTCAGGTAAAATGAATTTACTAACTCTGACTCTAGGTTCTCGTAATTACTTTCTCCCGAAGAGCCCCTCACTCTAGATGATCGCTTGCTGCACCCCAAGATTCCGAAGATACCTTAAAGTGTTCTCTCAAGACTTTGTGTCATCGCTTTTTGCATTCCCCACCACTGTTATATCCTTAGGGATAACTGCATACACTTGCCAGTCTTACGCTCAACCCCATAGATCTTGTTAATACAAGATGCCCCGAACTGCTCTTCGTTATTCCGAGTATTTGTTCTTCCCCCGTTGTTCTTATGATTCACATGATACATTGAAATACTATGTGATCTTCCGGTATCCTCTACCCGCTATTGCTCGGCAAATACTTGTCTGCTTGCATTATGGATGTGTTCCATATGGCTAGCAATATTCATAGTATCCTTTGTCATTATCATTTTGAGTCCGTTGATTCAATATGTTGCGAATGATCGCAATCCTCAATCAGAACCTAGAATTCATCTTTTCAGCTCAGACGTCATTTCAAACATGAGCTTGTTCTCGACCAATCTATTTGTCGTCAATTGTGCCTCTGGTCTATACAACTTATCCATCCTTGATCAGAGCGTCTGCTTCTGATCCATTGTTTTGGAAATCATAATCCCTCAGTTATCTAAGCACCGAATTATTCCGATGTTCTATAATATGATGCTCGTGCATTCTTTCTTCCTCTGATGGAGTACCGATACTCACATCAGCTCCGTTGTGGATCACCCGATCCATTTTTGGATTGTTATCCGACGGTGTCCTTCATATTCAATCACCTTGTGAGTTCTTCCCCTTATACATAGTGCCTTTGGTAAATTGTATCATCTGCTTGGCCAACCATGCTCTGGTTTCGAGCTGGTGGTATTTACTATTGAAGCTTGTGGTATATGTTTCCACGATACCCTGACGGGTTGAACCTATGCCTTCCTTTATATGTGTGAACTCGGAAACTTTCACGAGTCATACTCATCTGGTATTTCACTAGGTAAAACTTTCAACACTAATGCCTTTATCAAAGCGAGAAGTGAATGGAAGGTTATACATTGAAGAAGTGGGAGTCGACCTTGAACTTTGTGTTCATGCCCATGGACACGATGTAGATCCTATCATGGAAGCTTCTTGTAATAGTAACTATTTCCTTGTTATAATATCATTTGGTATCTATGAATTGATCCTTTGCAATCCTGGGTCCGACCATATTTTCTACTTGATTCCATTTCTCGGACAAGTTAAACCACTTGTCCTCTACAGATCAATGCACCCGTCCAACCTCTATTTTGATCTACCTTCGAGTACTAACCCCCCTAGTATCTCGAGGATATCAACCGATTGCACTACATCTTATGCATTTCTGATGAAGTAGTGCCTTTCCCCGTCATAGTCACTCCACGGGTTCTGGGTTGTCGTCAACCAAGAACACCGATTAGTGAATCGAATCACCCCTGTGATTCAGTACTCCTAGTACATTGTGGATGAGAAGTTTAGTACTCCATCACGTCATTCCTAGCCTGATCGGCTATATCATTTTGTGCTAAATTTTACTATGCTACCTGGTCCTTTCTGCCCGGAGCACAATTTTCAACGATGAGCTAAGCTTACGTCGATTTTCCTCATCATATCATTTCACCTTGAACAACAAGCTTGATTTCGAGTTTGTGTCGTACCCATGGTTCCAATAACCTTTTGCTTCATAATTCCTTTAACTTGAAGTCATCGCCGATAGATTACATCTTCGTGGAGCCTCTCGAAAAATGTGTCGTGATCATCGTCAGCATTTTGAGCTCTTCCATGATATCAATTGAATTCATGGTGAGAAATACCAGCCTTGCCCTCAATGATTTGTGTTATCATCGACCACATCCTTGTCTTCCATCAATACCGAACGTGTTCTTGTTTTGGAGTGAATCTTGAGTTCCTGGCTATCCAGCATATGTTCTTCTTTACCTCGGAGTATTACCATCTTTTATGTCAAGAAGGTCGTGAGAATTGCCCCGCCTCTTAAAAATTTCTTGGTATAGTGATACTTCTCACCATCACCATTCTTTCTTGTCCCCAATGTTGATTCTGACCGGAATGCCAACAAGTGAACTGTGCTGCTTGGGTTCTGTACTCCTTAGCAACCCTATTGCTTTGGAGTTAATGGTCGACCGTTCATCCTTAGTCTACTGGATAACGAATCACCATTCTAATATTGATCATGCTATCTAATCCCACATTTTAGGTGCACCTTTCAACCAGTGTTTAATTATGTATGTTTTCCTTGAGCACACACCATTATGTCTTTTTCTCTGACTAATGTTATCTCCTTGTTCACATAATTGTGGAAATCCATCTTGTCAGAGATCTCGATGAATTTTCGCCGAGTCCCTCAGCCACCTCCTCACCCTCTCCTTGGTTTAATTATGAACTATTGTTTCAGGAAACCGCTCCCATAGTTCATTTCCCGAGAATCTTGCAATGTCATTTCATCGATTTGTGTTGCACCTTTTCTTCTCGGACATCCCGAGTCTGAGGTATCATGACACCAATCGGATCTGAATCTCGGTCAGATATGATGGTTGGGACAACTTTCTAAGAGTTATGATGTTGGTCCTTTGGTGACCCGGTAATATGATGTCATGCCTAGCACCCCCCTGGCTGGAGGACCTATCATTATAATTTCTTTTGCAAGGATAACCATTCTTCCTGGAGAAAATTGTAAAACTTATTTTATAAGTTGCTCCTGATTGGATCATTTGTGTATCCAAGTCTGGCCCTTGATTGAAACACCATATCATTGCTACCTCAAGCATGACTATGATACCCGCTCATCAACAAGAACATTGAGGCGCGATGCTAAATGTTTCTTGGTCAGTTATCCAAACACCGTTGTATGGGTAACATCTTGATTAATCCTTGCCTCTTATCTGAATGGTTGGGTACTTGCTCTCCTACCCGGTATGCCATGTTCTGCTTGTACATGGGGAGGATATACTCCTAAAAATTGTGTGTAATCACAATTTTCCTTTCCATTGTTCTATTTAATCTGATAAACACGTTCTCCTTTCCATTGTTTGTTTAAACCTTTCTTGTTATCTACTTATCTGAGCAGTGATAATTCACTGCTTAGAAAAGCTCCTTGTTGTACCACTCTATCAGTAAGACCCTGTTACTATTGTTGATGACATTCCGGTAACCACCGATGGACGAGAACTTTGCCTATTGGTCCGCCTCATTCAACGAGCAGGAAAAAGGTTGTCTTCGTCCCTCGCCCTTGGTACCGATGTTGTTGCCGACATAACTGATAGGCTATCCTCTGAGATGCCTTGCTTACATGATCGTGCAAGACATTACTGACCTTTCTACTTTTAACCCACATGGTGGGCCCATAACCCACAGATCCACAGGATCGAAACCTGACTCTCCTATACACCCCCTGTTTCCAAAGTTATTCTCACGCTTTTCAGATGTAATTCACGAGCCACCTTCGTGTGATCCTCAATTCGGTATTAAACACAATACTTACTCCGCTGCTTTGAACCCCTTCACACTGCTTTCAAGCAACGAACGATTGCCTACCCGCTTGAAACTTCTCATGGTACCTCCTTACTTGCTCTCGATATTTTCTTAAGTTTTAGTTCGAGAGTTACTTTCCGCCACCTTCCCCGATGTTAGCTACCAGATAGCAACCTTGTAGAGGTCTGATCTTTTGAAGCTACCCCTTATCCTTTTCGTAAGTACGATGGAGATCCCGAAGAAAGGATGACGACTTGATCATGGTGACTTGAAGCAGAGAAATGAAGACATCAACGAAAGGGATCAACCTCTTCGAAAGGGCAGCCAAGACCGAGAAGACTCAAGTAGGTTTTCGCTACCAAAGACTTTCCCCTTACTCAACCGCTTAAATCTCGGGACGAGATTTCTTGTAGTGGAGGAGAATTGTGACGCCCGGATAATTAAGCTACAGTAATCCCACGTTAATGATGCTATGTCACCACGGTTACAGTTGCTAATCTCGCGCTAGTTGAAAAAATCGGTTCGATTTCAAATCCAAAATCTAGCAAACAATAAAAGTTTGCTAATATTAAATCTAAAATGTTCGGAGTGAGCCAAATAATGCATAAGTAGTAATGGTGGAGGAACCAAACTTTTATACAGTGTTTAACTACTCTAAAATAAATATGACAGTGGCATAAACCAATAATTAAGTGCTATTATAATTAATAAAATACTTACCTAAATGATTTTGGGGTAACACCTTTTTGTTGCAATAGGTTTGGTGTTATTACTAATTTAGGGATCATTTAAATAATAAATAAAAACTAAACAGAAAAGAAAGTAAAATAAAAGAAAGAAAACAAGCTAAACAATAAATAGAAGGAAAAGAACAAGACGGGAAATGAATAAAAATAAAAAGGGAGAATCCCCCTCATCGCGGCCCACCGGCCCAGCTGGTCGGCCGACCCACTTGGCCCAGCCGGCCCCTCCCCACTCTCTCCTTATCCCCACCCCCGTAACCCTAATCCCCCACTCGCCCCACTCCCTCCCCCGATTCACCTGGATCGGGATCGATCCCCACCTCTCCCCTCGGCTCCCTCTCGCTTCCCCACGATCCAATCTGGATCGGGGCCGACCGCGTCGCCCGTCACCACGCTGACCCCGCCGCCACCTAGCACCGTCGCTGGCGCCCGCCCCCTCATCCCTCCACCCCGCATGGATCCGGTCGGGGCAGCCGACGCCCCCGACGCCCCGCACCTTGCCGCTCGCCTATTGCGGACCACCCCGTCGCCGACCGACGTCGCCGCTCGGAGCCACCACGACGGATCGCTTCCCCTACGCCGCCAGCCGTCCCGTCTTCCTCCTCACGCACCGCTGTTCGAACCCCTCGGCCCCGTGAGCTCCCCCTCTCCTCACGTGTTCTCGACGCCCGCTGCCCGCTCTGCCGCCTCTCTCGCTCATCCAGCTCGGCGTGTTTGCCGGCCGCCTTCGCCGATCAACCCAACCCGCGGACGCTGGCCCTGCGGCGCGACCCGCGCCATCCAACCGCAGCCACGGCGCATGTCGACGCCTGCTCCACCCTGCACGCGCCCGTGCGCGCCCACCCGCGGCCACGACCATCGCTGCCGGACGCCCGCGCCCGAGACGGTGGTCTGTCCGGTCCTGCTCACGACCTCCTCGCCCCGCTCCCTCGACCATCCCACACCCCGTGCCCCTGCTCCACGGCTGCTACTGCCTCCTCTACCCACCGCACCCGCCGTACCGCTACCTTCCCAGGTCGTCGTGGCCTCGCCTGTGCTGCCTCCTCGCTGCCTTCGCCAGGCTGGCCCCTCGGTAGCTCTGGTGTGCGCCTAAACGGGCTAGCGCCAGCCCAAGACTCGCCCCTATGCGCCGACACCCAACGCCACTACCCCCGTGGGTCCTATGACATATGGGCCCTGCCCATAGAACGTGTTAAAATAATAATAATAATAGAATTAAAGGAATAAAAAATTATAAATAATAGTAAAATAGAAATAAATTTAATTAATTAATTAACTAATTAACTAAATTAATTAAGTTAATTAATCCTATTTAATTAATCTAATTAACTAGTTAGTTTAAATGAACATTAATTAGATTAGTTAATCCGTAATTAGACTAAATAAATAATGATTTAACGGACCCACATCGTCGCTTGACCACCAACGCCTGTTGATCGCGACGCCATGTCGACGCTGTGCAATCGCTCGATAATGTTGGTTTAAAGTAATTAAATAAATGCTAAAAATGATTTAAATCTTTTAAAATCAATATAAAATAAACCGTAGCTCAGATGGAAATACTTTCTACATGAAAGTTTCTCAGAACGACGAGACGAATCTGGATACGCAGCCTGTTCTTCCGCCACACATCCCTAACCTATCAAACCTGCAACTTTTCACTTCCGGTTCATCTGTCCGAAAACGCGAAATACCGGGAATACTTTTCCGGTTGTTTCCACCCTTCGCTGGTATCACCTCCTACCGCGTTAGGGCATACCTAGCACCGCGTATTGCCGTGTTACGCTTTGTGATGCTTTGATTGCTTTGTTATTTATTGTGTTCCCCCTCCGTTACTTCTTTCAGGTAGACCTCGAGACTGCCGGCGACCCCAGTTCGACTACGGAGTTGACGACCCCTCCTTCTTGCCAGAGCAATCAGGCAAGCCCCCCTTTGATCACCAGATAGCGCCTATTCTTCTCTATACTGCTTGCATTAGAGTAGTGTAGCATGTTACTGCTTTCCGTTATTCCTATCCTGATGCATAGCCTGTCCTTGCTACTACTGTTATTACCTTTACCTGCTATCCTACTGCTTAGTATAGGATGCTAGTGTTCCATCAGTGGCCCTACACTCTTGTCCGTCTGCCATGCTATACTACGGGGCTGTGATCACTTGGAGGTGATCACGGCATATACTATATACTTTACACTATTACATTACCGTGATACTGTTCGGAGATGGGGCCCGAAGGGCAGCTGGCTCCATCCCGTAGAGGTGGGCCTGGTTCCCGACGGCCCCGACTATTACTTGTGGCGGAGTGACAGGCAGGTTGAGACCGCCTAGGAGAGAGGTGGGCTGGCCTGGTCGGCGTCATGGATACTTAACACGCTTAACGAGATCTTGGTATTTGATCTGAGTCTGGCCATTTGGTCTATACGCACTAACCAACTACGTGGGAAAGTTATGGGCACTCGACGTCGTGGTATCAGCCGAAGCCTTCATGACGTCAGCGACTGAGCGGCACGCGCCGGATTGGACTGGAACGCCTGTTAGGCTAGGTCTGCTTCCGGCTGCCCACGCAATGTGCAGGTGTGCTAAGGGCGATGGGCCCAGACCCCTGTGCGCTTAGGTTTAGACCGGCGTGCTGACCTCTCTGTTGGCCTAGGTGGGGCTGCGACTTGTTGATCTTCCGCGGCCGGGCATGACCCAGGAAAGTGTGTCCGACCAAATGGGATCAAGCGTGTTGGGTTATGTGGTGCACCCCTGCAGGGAAGTTAATCTATTCGAATAGCCGTGATCTTAGGTAACAGGACGACTTGGAGTTGTACCTTGACCTTATGACAACTTGAACGGATACTTAATAAAACACACCTTCCAAGTGCGGATACAACCCGTGGTCGCTCTCTAACTGTGGCTACGAGGAGAGGATCGCGGGTAGGATTATGCTATGCGATGCTACTTGGAGGACTTCATCTACTCTCTTCTACATGTTGCAAGACGGAGGCTGCTGTAGCGTAGTCTTCGACGTGATTAGTTATCCCCTCTTATTCTCGCATTCTGCAGCTTCACCCATCGATATGGCCCTTTACACATATATCCATGCATATGTAGTGTAGCTCCTTGCTTGCAGTACTTTGGATGAGTACTCACGGTTGCCTTGTTCCCCTTTTTCCCTATCTCTATCCGATTGCTACGACTGCACGACGGAGCCTGTGAGCGAGACGCCACCGTCGATGACGACTACTACACCGGAGGTGCCTACTACTACGTGCAGCCCACGGCGACGACCGTGAGTAGTTAGGAGGATCCCGGCAGGAGGCCTGCCCTCTTCGATCTGTATCCCAGTTTGTGCTAGCCATCTTATGGCAAACTTGTTTAACTTATGTCTGTACTCAGATATTGTTGCTTCCGCTGACTCGTCTATGATCGAGCACTTGTATTCGAGCCCTCGAGGCCCCTGGCTTGTATTATGATGCTTGTATGATTTTTTTATGTTAGTTGTGTTGTGATATCTTCGAGTGAGTCCCTGATCTTGATCGTACACATTTGCTTGCATGATTAGTGTACGATTGAATCGGGGGCGTCACATAGGGATTGCCATGCAACGGATGCACTAAGAGCTATAAGTGTATGAAAGCTCAACATGAAAACTAAGTGGTTGTGCATCCAACTTGCTTGCTCATGATGACCTCGGGCATTTGAGGAAGCCCATCATCGAGATATACAAGCCAAGATCTATAATGAAAAATTCCCACTAGTATATGAAAGTGACTAAATTGGAGACTCTCTATATGGAAAACATGGTGCTACTTTGAAGCACAAGTATGGTAAAGGATAGTAACAATGCCCTTTCTTTTTTTCTATTTCTTTTTATTTTTTTATTTTTTTCTCTCATTGTCTGGAGTCTCATCCCGATTTGTGGGGGAATCATAGTATCCATCATCCATTCGTTACTGGGACAATGCTCTAATAATGAATAATAATGAGCATCACACTTCTATTTACTTACAGCTCAATATTACAACTCGATACCTAGAACAAAATATGACTCTATACGTATGCCTCTGGCAGTGTACCAGGATGCACAATGATCTAGCGTAACATGTATTGAAAATGATGAACGGTGACTGAGCCACAAACACTATGTCAGCTATATGATCATGCAAAGCAATATGACAATGAATGCTCAAGTCATGAAAATGAAAGCGGTATGGAAGTTGCATGGCAATATCTCGGAATGCCTATGGAAAGACCATAATAGGTAGGTATGGTGGTTGTTTTGAGGAAGATATAATAAGGCTTATGTGTGATAGAGCATATCATATCACAGGGTTTGGATGCACCGGCGAAGTTTGCACCGACTCTCGAGGTGAGAAAGGGCAATGCACAGTACCATAGAGGCTAGCAAATTGCGGAAAGGTAAGGGTGCGTATAATCCATGGACCCACATTAGTCATAAAGAACTCATATACTTATTGCAAAAGTGTATTAGCCCTCGAAGCAAAGTAATACTACGCATGCTCCTAGGGGGAGGTTGATAGGAGTTAACCATTGCGCGCCCCCGACCTTCACACAAAGATAGACAATCAAGGATAAATTATGATCCAACTTCCCGGCATAACGAGAGACTATACGTGCATGCTTCGGGAAACACAAACCTTAACACCAATATCTTACTAAACACGATCATCAAATAGTACCTCCCACATATTATCATCTCTATATCGCAAAACTATTGCAAGGAATCAAACATATCATATTCAGTGATCCACAATTTTTATGTAGAATTTTATGACTAACCATGCAATTGACCAATTCCGTTTGTCTCTCTAAATAGATATAAGTGAAGCATGAGAATTTAATTCTTTCTACAAAAGACCATGCTCTAACAAATATAAGTGAAGCAAAAGAGCATTCTACAAACATCGGTTTTCTACGTGAAGAGAAACAGGCAATCCAAACTTCAAATGATATAAGTGAAGCACATGAAGCATTCTATAAAGCCATACTCAAAAGATATAAGTGAAGTGCAATGAGCATTCTATAAATCAACCATGAACTATTTCATACCAGCATGGTGCATAAAAGAAAAATGAAAACTAAACACAAAAGAAGCTCCAAGATTTGCACATATCACATGAACGAAACGATGACGAAAACATACCGATACTTGTTGAAGAAAGATGGGATGCCTTCGGGGCATCCCCAAGCTTAGACGCTTGAGTCTCCTTGGATATTTACTTGGGGTGCCTTGGGCATCCCCAAGCTTGAGCTCTTGCCTTTCCTCCTTCTCCTCATATCGAGACCTCCTCGATCTTTGATCACTTCATCCAACAGAAAACTCAACAGAAACCTCCTGAGATCCGTTAGTATATTAATGCAAATCACTACTCTAAGTACTGTTGAAAACCAATTCATATTTTGTTTTTGCATTGTAGCTACTCTAATATAACTTTTCCATGGCTCATACCACTGATAGAATCGATAGTTTCATCAAAACAAGCAAAACAATGCATCAAAAACAAAATCTGTCTTAAACAGGACAGTCTGTAGCAATTTGAACATCTACCATACCTCTGGTACTCCAAAAATTCTGAAAAATTAGGACGAAATAAAAAATTTGCATAGCAATATTCTGAAAAAAGTTTTAGAAACGTTTGACGTTCCAATAAAAAAATAAAAATTCACGCGCTACAGCCAAAGTTTCTGTTTTTACACCGCACATACCAACAAGCAATCTAATCATTCTGAAGGAAAATCTTGGCACATTATTTTTATAATACAATGGATTTTTACAAGGGGATAATTATTTTTGTGAGAATTTTCATGAAAAATTCTACATTGTTTCCATGAGCATGAACACAAGTGTTCAAGGTCGACCATCATATCTCCAATGCATAACTTCCAATCGCTTCTCTTTTGTCGAAAAGTTTTAAGTTCCCCTCTATATTCTTTTTTGTTTTTAAACTTTATAAAAGCACTCAACAAAAATAAATGACTCTCTAAAACTTCCGGGTTGTCTCCCTGGCATCGCTTTCTTTAAAGCCATTAAGCTATAGGCATAAAGTGCTCAAGTAATGGATCCACCCGGATCCCAAGGTATATCAAAGCCAATTTTAATTAACAATGATTTGGCATTTAGTAGTGAGCACAAAGCAACATATATCGTGCAATGACAAAGTCTAACTCTCTTCCTATGCATCAGCATGTCATAAAAGAACAATTCATGCACATCAAGTAAAGGCCAATACATAGCATAAGAAGTTTCTTGCAATTTTGTCGTGTTGGAAACATAAAGAGATGGAGATGTAGTTCCTCTCTCATAATAATTGCAAGTAGGAGCAGCAAGCACATGCATATTATATTCATCAAAATCATCATGTGTAGTGGTAGAAAGCAACCCATCAGTGTAATCCTTAATAAGTGCAAACTTCTCTGATATAGACGTTAAATAATGTATGAGTTGAAGAGTTACACTCATTAGAATGTGGGCACGGGTAGCTAATCCGCTCTTACTCCTTTTGTTCTTCACTCTCCTCATCATCTTTTTCATCCAATGAGCTCACAGTTTCATCAATTCCTTCTTCCATAGACTCCTGCAAAATATTAGTCTCTTCTTGGACAACGGAGACTTTCTCAATAAACGCATCAATATTGGAATTGTATTTATAATTCTCATATCAATATTTAAGTATAGCAAAAATTTTGGGTCTATAAACATCATCATCAAAAGCTTCATACTTTTCAAACAAAGATTCAATTTCATAAGCACCCTCAAAAGCAACAAATTCTTTTATTCTTTCCACATCATAGTAATCATATCTACCATTAGTGCATAAGAAGCTAAGGTTTCATTATCGTTAAATTTGCATGAAAAGGGAAGGTGTGGAGCCTTCATCATAGAGCAACAAGTAAAATCATATCTCTGGCATAAATTCCAAGCATACCAATGCAACATATCAATTTGATCCCATAACAGTTTCCCTTTTTGTGTCAAGCAATAATCCCTAAAGTATTCACGTTGATCCAACGTGTCTCCCATTATCATGTTGAATGGGGTTTTCTCAGGATTATCAAGTAGTGCATAATATTTTTCACATAACAAGCATCGAGGGTTTTAGGAGGTTCCCCATCTCCATGAGTAGCAAGTACAACTATTTTTTTTGGGTGTTTCGTGGTCCATATCCATAACTAAAGATAGAGAATAACTTAGAACAAAAAATAAAAAACTTAGTGATAAAGCAAACAAGCACACACGAGAATATTCACCCCATGCTATTGCTCCCCGGCAACGGCGCCATAAAAAGATCTTGATAACCCACAAGTATAGGGGATCGTTTGTAGTCTTCTTTGATAAATAAGAGTGTTGAACCCAACGAGGAGCTAAAGGTAGAACAAATATTCCCTCAAGTTCTATCGACCACCGATACAACTCTATGCACACTTGACGTTTGCTTTACCTAAAACAAGTATGAAACTACTTTGCAAGAATAAAACTATGAGTACTTTGCGAGAATAAAACTATGAATAAATTGCAAGGTAATAAAAGTGGATAGCTTTTTGCTACCTCTTGAGCACTGCGTTGGATTTCCCCGAAGAGGAGAGGATGATGCAGCAAAGTAGCGTAAGTATTTCCCTCAGTTTTTGAGAACCAATGTATCAATCCAGTAGGAGGCCACGCTCAAGTCCCTCGTACCTGCACAAAACGATAGCTACTCGCAACCAACGCGATTAGGGGTTGTCAATCCCTTCACGGTCACTTACGAGGGTGAGATGTGATAGAGATGATAAATAATATTTTTGGTATTTTTGATATAGAGATGCAAAGTGAAAAGTAAAAGGCAAAGTAAAAAACAAAGCAAGTATTAAAGTGATGGAGATTGATATGATGGAAATAGACCCGGGGGCCATAGGTTTCACTAGTGTCTTCTCTCAAGAGCATAAATATTCTGCGGTGGGTGAACAAATTACTGTTGAGCAATTGATAGAACTGAGCATAGTTATGAGGATATCTAGGTATGATCATGTATATAGGCATCACGTCCAAAACAAGTAGACCGAAACGATTCTGCATCTACGACTATTACTCCACTCATCGACCGATATCCAGCATGCATCTAGAGTATTAAGTTAAAAACAGAGTAACGCCTTAAGCAAGATGACATGATGTAGAGGGATAAATTCATGCAATATGATAAAAAAAACCATCTTGTTATCCTCGATGGTAACAATACAATACGTGCCTTGCAACCCTTTCTGTCACTGGGTAAGGACACTGCAAGATTGAACCCAAAGCTAAGCACTTCTCCCATTGCAAGAACTACCAATCTAGTTGGCCAAACCAAACGGATAATTCAAAGAGACTTGCAAAGATAACACAATCATACATAAAAGAATTCAGAGAAGATTCAAATATTATTCATAGATAAGCTGGATCATAAACCCACAATTCATCGGTCTCAACAAACACACCGCAAAAAGAAGATTACATCGAATAGATCTTCACAAGAGAGGGGGAGAACATTGTATTGAGATCCAAAAAGAGAGAATAAGCCATCTAACTACTAACTATGAACCCGAAGGTCTGAGGTAAACTACTCACACTTCATCGGAGGGGCTATGATGATGTAGAAGCCCTCCGTGATGACGGCCCTCTCGGTGAGCTCCTAACAGGCCCCAAGATGGGATCTCGTGGATACGTAAAGTTGCGGCGGTGGAATTAGGTTTTTGCTCATGTTCGATCGCTTGGGGGCAATGAGGTTTATATAGGAGGAAGGAGTATGTCGGTGGAGCAACAGGGGCCCACGAGGTAGGGGCGCGCCTGGGGTGCCCCCACCTCGTGACCTCCTCTATTGTTCCTTGAGCAAGGTCCAAGTCTCCTGATCACGCTCGTGAGAAAATCACGCTCCCAAGGTTTCATTCCGCTTGACTCCGCTTGATATTTCGCTTCTTCAAACATCAAATAGGCAAAAACAGCAATTCGGGCTGGGCCTCCGGTTAATAGGTTAGTCCCAAAATAATATAAAAGTGGAAAATAAAGCCCAATATAGTCCTAAACAGTAGATAAAGTAGCATGGAGCAATCAAAATTATAGATACGCTGAGACGTATCGTGCATCCCCAAGCTTAATTCCTGCCGTCCTCGAGTAGGTAAATGATAAAAAGAATTTTGATGCGGAGGATACTTTGGCATAATTTCAATGTAAATCCTCTTAATTGTGGTATGAATATTCAGATTCAAAAGATTCAAGACAAAAGTTCATATTGACATGAAAAATAATAATACTTCAAGCATACTAACTAAGCAATTATGTCTTCTCAAAATAACATGGCCAAAGAAAGTTATCCCTACAAAATCATATAGTCTGGCTATGCTCCATCTTCACCACACAAAGTATTTAAATCATGCACAACCCCGATGACAAGCCAAGCAATTGTTTCATACTTTAACATTTTCAAAACTTTTTCAATCTTCACGCAATACATGAGCGTGAGCCATGGATATAGCACTATGTGTGGAATAGAATGGTGGTTGTGGAGAAGACAAAAAGATGGGAAGATAGTCTCACATCAACTAGGCGTATCAACGGGCTATGGAGATGCCCATCAATAGATATCAATGTGAGTGAGTAGGGATTGCCATGCAACGGATGCACTAGAGCTATAAGTATATGAAAGCTCAACAAAAGAAACTAAGTGGGTGTGCATCCAACTCGCTTGCTCACGAAGACCTAGGGCATTTGAGAAAGCCCATCATTGGAATATACAAGCCAAGTTCTATAATGAAAAATTCCCACTAGTATATGAAAGTGACAAAATTGAGAGACTCTCTATTATGAAGATCTTGGTGCTACTTTGAAGCACAAGTGTGGTAAAAGGATAGTAGCATTGTCCCTTCTCTCTTTTTCTCTCATTTTATTTATTTATTTGGCCCTTTCTCTTTTTTATGGCCTCTTTTTTTTCTCTTTTCTTTTTTTTCGTCCGGAGTCTCATCCCGACTTGTGGGGGAATCATAGTCTCCATCATCCTTTCCTCACTTGGGACAATGCTCTAAAAATGACGATCATCACACTTTTATTTTCTTACAACTCAAAAATTACAACTCGATTCTTAGAACAAAATATGACTCTATATGAATGCCTCCGGCGGTGTACCGGGATATGCAATGAATCAAGAGTGACATGTATGAAATAATTATGAACGGTGGCTTTGCCACAAATACGATGTCAACTACATGATCATGCTAGCAATAGGACAATGATGGAGCATGTCATAATAAATGGAACAGTGGAAAATTGCATGGCAATATATCTCGGAATGGCTATGGAAATGCCATGATAGGTAGGTATGGTGGCTGTTTTGAGGAAGGTATATGGTGGGTGTATGATACCGGCGAAAAAGTGCGCTGTATTAGAGAGGCTAGCAATGGTGGAAGGAAGAAGAGTGCGTATAATCCATGGACTCAACATTAGTCATAAAGAACTCATATACTTATTGCAAAAATCTAGAAGTTATCAAAGAAAAGTATTACGCGCATGCTCCTAGGGGGATAGATTGGTAGGAAAAGACCATCGCTCGTCCCCGACCGCCATTCATAAGGAAGTCAATCAATAAATAAATCATGCTCCGAGTTCATCACATAATGGTTCACCATACGTGCATGCTACGGGAATCACAAACTTCAACACAAGTATTCTTTAAATTCACAACTACTCAACTAGCATGACTCTAATATCACCATCTTCATATCTCAAAACAATTATCAAGCATCAAACTTTTCTTAGTATTCAACGCACTCAAAAGAAAGTTTCACATATCTTGAATACCAAGTATATTAACATTAAGCAAATTACCATGCTATTAACGACTCTCAAAATAATTTAAGTGAAGCAAGAGAGATCAATAGTTTATTTAAAACAAATCCACCACCATGCTCTAAAAGATCTAAGTGAAGCACTAGAGCAAAAATTATCACGCTCAAAAGATATAAGTGAAGCACTATGAGCAAAACTATCAAGCTCAAAAGATATAAGTGAAGCACATAGAGTATTCTATCAAATTCCAATTTATGTATGGATCTCTCAAAAGGTGTGTACAGCAAGGATGATTGTGGCAACTAACAAACAAAGACACAAATAATACAAGACGCTCCAAGCAAAACACCTATCATGTGGTGAATAAAAATATAGCTCCAAGTAAATTACCGATGGAAGTAGATTTAAAGAGGGATGCCTTCCGGGCATCCCCAAGCTTTGACTTTTGGTGTCCTTGATTATCTTGGGGTGCCATGGGCATCCCCAAGCTTAGGCTCTGCCACTCCTTATTACATAATCCATCAAAAGAATTTACCCAAAACTTGAAAACTTCACAACACAAAACTCAACAGAAATCTCGTGAGTCTGTAGAGAAAGAAAACAAAAGACTACTTTAAGGTACTGTAATGAACTCATTCTTTATTTATATTGGTGTTAAACCTACTGTATTCCAACTTCTCTATGGATTATAAACTATTTTACTAGCCATAGATTCATCAAAATAAGCAAACAACACACGAAAAACAGAATCTGTCAAAAACAGAAAAGTCTGTAATAATCTGTAACTAACGCAAGCTTCTGGAACTCCAAAAAATCTACCAAAATTAGACGACCTAGACAATTTGTTTATTGATCAGCATCAATTGGAATCAGTATTTTATCACGTTCTGGTGATTTTAACAATTCGGGCACTGAACGCAAAGTTTCTGGAAATTACAGCAAGGTCAAATAACTATCATCCAAGAAGATCTAATAGGTCTCAGTTGGCACAAACACTAATTAAAACATAAAACCACATCTAACCAGAGGCTAGATTGATTATTTATTGCTAAGAAGCAAGGAAAAATATTGGGTTGTCTCCCAACAAGCGCTTTTCTTTAAAACCTTTTTAGCTAGGCATTGAGATTTCAATGATGCTCACAAGAAAGATAAGAATTGAGGCACAAAGAGAGCATCATAAAACATGTGACAAACACACTTAAGTCTAACATACTTCCTATGCATAGGCATATTATAGGCAAACAAATTATCGTAGCAAGCAAAAACAAGCATATGCAAGGAAGCGGAAAGGAACAATAACAATCTCAAAATAACGAGAGGTAATTTAGTAACATGAAAATTTCTATAACCATATTTTCCTCTCTCATAATAATTACATGTAAGATCATAAGATAATTCAACAATATAGCTGTCACTTAACATATTCTCAACACGATCTACATGCATGCGAAGTTGACACTCTTCCAAAATAGTGGGATTATCATTAACTAAAGTCATGATTTCTCCAAGCCCACTTTTATCAAAAATTTCATAAGATTGAATGTTATCCAAATATGTGGGATCTAAAGTTGACACTCTTCCGAACCCACTTTCAATATTATTGCAAACAATATTATCAATCTCATATTCATCATGGGGCTTAAATAAATTTTCAAGATCATAAGAAAAATCACCCCAATCATGATCATTGCAACAAGTAGTAGACATAGCAAAACTAGCATCCCCAAGCTTAGGGTTTGCATCTTATTAGCACAATTGACATCGAAAGAATTTATAATAAAGTCATTGCAATCATGCTTTTTATTCAAAGATCTATCGTGAGTCACTTCACGGATATCAGGCAAAACCTTATAAAGATAATCTAGTGCATCCAAATCACTAGGAATTGGTTCATCATAATTGGATCTCTTAAAAATATTGGCAAGCGGATGAGGATCCATAGATATTGGCTTCTTTTTTTAGGAATAAATACTCAACTATTTCAACCAAACGAGCAAACGAGCCAAGTAAGACATCAAGGCAAACGAAAAGAGAGGACGAATAAAACAGCAAAGGTGAAGTGGGGGAGAGGAAAACGAGAGGCAAATGGCAAATAATGTAATTCGAGAGATAGGGATTGTGATGGGTACTTGGTATGTTGACTTTTGCGCAGACTCCCCGGCAACGGTGATACGTCTCCAACGTATATATAATTTTTGATTGCTCCATGCTACTTTATCTACTGTTTTGGACTATATTGGGCTTTATTTTCCACTTCTATATTATTTTTGGGACTAACCTGTTAACCGGAGTCCCATCCCAGAATTCCTGTTTTTTGTCTATTTCAGTGTTTCGAAGAAACGGAATATCAAACGGAGTCCAAACGGAATGAAACCTTCGGGAACGTGATTTTCTCACCGAACGTGATCCAGGAGACTTGGACCCTACTCCAAGCAGTGCCAGAGGCGGTCACGAGGGTGGAGGCCGCGCCCCCTGCCTCGTGGGCCCCCTGACGCTCCACCGACGCACTCCTTCCTCCTATATATACCTACGTACCCCCGACAGATCAGAACAGGAGCCAAAATCCTAATTCCACCGCCGTACCTTCCTGTATCCATGAGATCCCATCTTGGGGCCTATTCCGGAGCTCCGCCGGAGGGGGCATCCACCACGGAGGGTTTCTACATCAACACCATAGCCCTTCCGATGAAGTGTGAGTAGTTTACTTCAGACCTTCGGGTCCATAGCTAGTAGCTAGATGGCTTCTTCTCTCTTTTTGGATCTCAATACAATGTCCCCCCCCCTCTCTTGTGGAGAACTATTCGATGTAATCTTATTTTTGTGGTGTGTTTGTTGAGATCGATGAATTGTGGGTTTATGATCCAAGTTATCTATGGAAAATATTTGAATCTTCTCTGAATTCTTTTATGTATGATTGAGTTATCTTTGCAAGTCTCTTCGAATTATCCGTTTGGTTTGGCCAACTAGATTGGTAGTTCTTGCAATGGGAGAAGTGTTTAGCTTTGGGTTCAATCTTGGGGTGTCCTTACCCAGTGACAGAAAGGGTTGCAAGGCACGTATTGTATTGTTGCCATCGAGGATAACAAGATGAGGTTTTTTATCATATTGCATGAATTTATCCCTCTACATCATGTTATCTTGCTTAAGGCGTTACTCTGGCTTTAACTTAATACTCTAGATGCATGCTGGATAGTGGTCGATGAGTGGAGTAATAGTAGTAGATGCAAAATCGTTTCGATCTACTTGTCTCGGACGTGATGCCTATATACATGATCATTGCCTAGATATACTCATAACTATGCTCAATTCACAATTGCTCAACAAGAATTTGTTCACCACCGAGAAAATCTATGCTCTTGAGAGAAGCCACTAGTGAAACCTATGGCCCCCGGGTCTATTCTCATCATATCAATCTCTATCGCTTTATTTACTTATTTTGTTTTTACTTTGCCTTTTACTTTTCACTTTGCATCTATCTGTCAAAAATACCAAAAATATTATTTATCATCTCTATCAGATCTCACCCTCGTAAGTGACCGTGAAGGGAGTGACAACCCCTAATCGCGTTGGTTGCGAGTAGCTATCATTTTGTGTAGGTACGAGGGAATTGTGCGTGGTCTCCTACTGAATTGATACCTTGGTTCTCAAAAACTGAGGGAAATACTTACGCTACTTTGTTGCATGATACGTCTCCAACGTATCTATAATTTTTGATTGCTCCATGCTACTTTATCTATTGTTTTGGACTATAATGGGCTTTATTTTCCATTTTTATATTACTTTTGGGACTAACCTATTAACCGGAGGCCCAGCCTGAATTGCTGTTTTTGCCTATTTCAAGTTTCAAGAAACGGAATATCAAACGGAGTCCAAACGGAATGAAACCTTCGGGAACGTGATCTTCTCACCGAACGTGATCCAGGTTGGACCCTACTCCAAGAAGTGCCAGAGGCGGTCACGAGGGTGGAGGGCGCGCCCCCGTGCCTCGTGGACCCCCTGACGCTCCACCGACGTACTCCTTCCTCCTATATATACCTATGTATCCCCAAACGATCAGAACAGGAGCCAAAAACCTAATTCCACCACCGTACCTTCCTGTATCCACAAGATCCCATCTTGGGGCCTGTTCCGGAGCTCCGCCAGAGGGGTCATCCACCACGGAGGGCTTCTAGATCAACACCATAGCCCTTCCGTTGAAGTGTGAGTAGTTTACTTCAGACCTTCGGGTCCATAGCTAGTAGCTAGATGGCTTCTTCTCTCTTTTTGGATCTCAATACAATGTTCCCCCCCCCCTCTCTCGTGGAGATCTATTCAATGTAATCTTCTTTTTGCGGTGTGTTTGTTGAGACCGATGAATTGTGGGTTTATGATCCAGCTTATCTATGGAAAATAGTGGATTCTTCTCTGAATTCTTTTATGTATGATTGAGTTATCTTTGCAAGTCTCTTAGAATTATCCGTTTGGTTTGGCCAACTAGATTGGTAGTTCTTGCAATGGGAGAAGTGTTTTGCTTTGGGTTCAATCTTGCGTGTCCTTACCCAAAGGATGTAAAGGGTTGCAAAGCCAGATTGTATTGTTGCCATCGAGGATAACAAGATGGGGTATTTATCATATTGCATGAATTTATTCCTCTACATCATGTCATCTTGCTTAAGGCGTTACTCTATTTTTAACTTAATACTCTAGATGCATGCTGGATAGCGGTCGATGAGTGGAGTAATAGTAGTAGATGCAGAATCGTTTCGATCTACTTGTCATGGACGTGATGCCTATATACATGATCATTGCCTAGATATACTCATAACTATGCTCAATTCTGTCAATTGCTCAACAGTAATTTGTTCACCCACCGTAGAATATTTATGCTCTTGAGAGAAGCCACTAGTGAAACCTATGGCCCCCGGGTCTATTCTCATCATATCAATCTCCACCACTTTATTTACATGCTTTGCTTTTACTTTTCACTTTGCATCTTTGTACCAAAAATACCAAAAATATTATCTCTATCAGATCTCACCCTCGTTAGTGACCGTGAAGGGATTGACAACCCCTAATCGCGTTGGTTGCGAGTAGCTATCGTTTTGTGCAGGTACGAGGGACTTGCACGTGGCCTCCTACTGGATTGATACCTTAGTTCTCAAAAACTGAGGGAAATACTTATGCTACGGCGTTGCATCATCCTCTCCTCTTCGGGGAAAACCAACGCAAGCTCAAGACGTAGCAAGAAGGATTTCTGGCGCCGTTGCCAGGGAGGTCTACAAAAAGTCAACATACCAAGTACCCATCACAATCCCTATCTCTCGCATTACATTATTTTCCATTTGCCTCTCGTTTTCCTCTCTCCCACTTCAGCCTTGCCGTTTTATTCGCCCTTTCTTCGCCTTCTTCCCGTATGTATTTTTGTTTGTGTTTCCTTGTGCCTTCTATTTGCTTGCATCTTTGCTTGCTAAAAATCTATTGATATGGATCCACTTAAAGTGTTCTACTTGGATCATCTTCGATCCTTATGCTTTCGTCAAAAAACCGACTAGCCTAGTTGATGGAAATCTTTAGATGAGCATGCTCATTATGTCGGCCACCGCTTGTCCGAAAAAGGGAGACTCTTATGGAGTCAAATAAACAGATTGCTGTGTTATGCTTGGAATCTTTGTGAAATTTATGATTTTACTTGTTGCTCTAAGAACTCTAAAAACACCTTCCTTACCTATGTGAGTTTAATGAAAATGAAATCTTATCTTCTTATGCAAAGGGTGTTTATAGTTACTATGATATCGAACAAATTGAAGAATTTGGTGCTTTTAAGAGAGTCATAGCCCTGATGATTATGTGGCGGGCTTGGTATGTGCATAATGAAATAACCCACCAGAAGCCGGCGATCCCCATTGAGGCCTCTCGCCGCTTCCTCGCTAGTTACGTCACATCGATCTTGGAGCTGCAGCAACACCCTCAGGCTGATCAGATCAAAGGTAAACAAATTGTTGATTACTTTGGGGAACATGTTTGGGAGCCAAAGCCAATGATGCGTGTGGAGCACTGGATACCTCCAGCGATTGGCTATGCCAAGCTGAATGTCGACGGATCGTTCGTGGCCTTAGATGGTACAGCAGGTGCCGGTATGATACTTCGTGATCACAATGGGGCCGTGTGTGACGCCCTCGATTCAATCGTACACTAATCATGCACGCAAATGTGTACGATCAAGATCAAGGACTCACGAGAAGATATCACAACACAACTCTACAAATAAAATAAGTCATACAAGCATCATAATACAAGCCAAGGGCCTCGAGGGCTCGAATACAAGTGCTCGATCATAGACGAAGTCAGCGGAAGCAACAATATCTGAGTACGTACATAAGTTAAACAAGGTGCCATAAGATGGCTAGCACAAACCGGGATACAGATCGAAGAGGAGCAGGCCTCCTGCCTCGGATCCTCCTAGGTCACTCCCGGTCGCCGTCGGCCGGCTGCACGTAGTAGTAGGCGCCCGAGTAGTAGTCGCCATAGGCGGCGCGCTCGCTCTGGGCTCCATCGTGCCCGATTGCAGCAATCGAGTAGAGATAGGGAAAAAGGGGAACAAGGCAACCGTGAGTACTCATCCAAAGTACTCGCAAGCAAGGAGCTACACTACTTATGCATGGATATATGGGTAAAGGCCATATCGGTGGACCGAATCGCAGAATGCCGAATAAGAGGGGATAGCTAGTCTTAACAAAGACTACGCTTCGGACACCTGTCTTGCATGCATGTAAGAGGACAACGGAAGTCCTCCAAGTAACATCATATAGCAATAATCCTACCCGTAATCCCTGCTCATAACCCCGAGCGAGAGCGACCACCGTTGTATCCGCACTTGAAAGGGTGTGTTTTATCAAGTATCCGGTTCTAGTTGTCATAAGCTCAAGGTACAACTCCAAGTCGCCCTGTTATCAAGATCACGGCTATCCGAATAGATTAACTTCCCTGCAGGGTGCACCATCTTACCAAAGACGCTTGATCCCATTTGGCGGACACACTTTCTCGGTCATGCCCGCCGCGAAGATCAACACGCCGCAGCCCCACCTAGGCACAACAGAGAGGCCAACACGCCGGTCTAAACCTAAGCGCCAGGGTCAGGCCCATCGCCTCGAAAGCACACCTGCAAGTTCGCGTCTGTGACGCTGCCGAAGACCTAGCCTAACAGCGTTCCAGTCCAATCCGGCGCAGGCCGCTCGTCAGCCGACGTCTGAAGTGCTTGGTGATACCACGACGGGATACCCATAACTACTCCCGTAGATGGTTAGTGCGTATAAGCTCAGAGCCAACTCAGATCAAATACCAAGACCTCGTTAAGCGTGTTAAGTAACCAACGCCAACAGGCCAGCCCACCTCTCTCCTAGGCGGTCTCAACTCGCCTGCCGCTCCGCCACAAAGATCCACTCATGGTGCTCCATCACCAATTCGACTTTAGTCTCACATGTATCATGTATAAGTATATAGTATATACCCGTGATCAACTCCCGAGTGATCACGGCCCGATAGTATAGCACGCAGCACGGACAAGTATGAAGGGCCACAGATGAATGTACTAGCATCCTATACTAAGCATATAGGATTGCGGTAAGGTAACAATGAAGTTACAAGGACAAAGCTATGCAAAGCGAGATAGGAGTATCTCGAAAACAAGAATATGCTATGCTACTCTAATGCAAGCGGTGTAGATAAGAGTAGGCGATATCCGTGATCAAGGGGGGGCTTGCCTGGTTGCTCTGGCAAGGAGAGGGTCGCCAACACCGTAGTCGAACCGCCACCGCAGCGCGGTCTCGTAGTCTACCGGAGAGAAGAGGGGAAGAAACAATGAATACAAAGTAAACAGATGCATATCGATGCATGACATGACAAGAAGCGATGCTAGGCGTGCCCTAACGTGGTAAGAGGGTACCGTTAGGGGAGAACATCCGGAAGTTTTCCGGCCCGGACGTCTGTCGATGGATGAACCGGAGAGGAAAGTTTGCAGGTTCGATAGGTTAGGGGTGTGTGGTGGACGAACGGATCGCGTGATCCGGATTCGCCTTGTCGCTCGAGCAACTTTCATGTTGAAAATATTTTAATCCGGATTACGGATTAAAAGATATGATTTTAAAAGATTTTATTAATTTCTGGAATTTTATTAATTATTTAATTAATTTCGAAAATGCATTTATGACATCAAGATGATGTCATGCCGACGTCATCGAGACAACAGGTTGATCGAGTCAACCTCGACAGTGGGTCCCGCATGTCATTCACTAATGACTAATTAACCTAATCGAGTTAATTAACCTTAGTTAATTAAGTTAATTAATGATTAGGGTTAATTAATTCAGAATTAATTAGTTTAATTAATTACCCAATTAATTTAACTAATGATTACGGTTAATTAATCCGAATTAATTAGATTAATTAATTGCTTAATTAATTAATTAATTAATTAGTTAGTTAATTAATTTTTATTCATTTTCATTTTCATTTTTATTCTGTTTTTATTTAAAACGTTCTTTTGTAATATTGGGGGGGTGGGGCCCCCACGTCAGTGGCCTATGGCCCAATCGGGCAGGTGGGTGGCGGGCGACGCGGGCGACGCCTTGAACGGGTCGTCTTGCGATCCAATGAGGCATCGGGGCCACGGGGCCAGCGGCCAGCCGAGGCCACTGCCCACCGCGGCCCGTGGCAGCCCGGCGAGGTGAGGCGACAGGCGGGGTGGTGGCTCGGGCAGGGCAGCGTCGTCTTGTGAAACGAGGCTCGGTCGGGTGGCGCGAGGGCGCCGAACGGGGGAGCGAGGGTCGGGCGCGCTAGGGGCGCCGGAGTGGGTCGCCGTCGGAGGAGGAAGGGGAGAGGAGCCACTCGGTGGCCGGCCGTTCAGGGCCACGGCGGCCGGATCCGCAGGGGGAAGGAAGGAGAGGATCGGGGGTGGCGCTGGTGCGCCACACGGCGACAGACGGCGACGGGGGCGGTCGGGGCCACGGCGACGAGCGGGTGAGAGGGAGCGGGCGGGGGGCGTGGCGGCCGCCGAGCCGGTCGGCCGACGGGGAGAGGGGGAGGAGAGGGGAGCCTCACAGGGGAGGCGGGGACTCGGCCGGCGGGCTCGATGGGGTCGGGGAGTCCGTCGGGAGGGTCGGGGAGCGCCACTGGCGACGGGCGGGCGAGGCCGAGCCACAGGCAAGGAGGCCGCACTGGGGTGACGGAGGGGAGGAGGGAGCTTCAGGCGTCGGAGGAGGAGGGAGGCCTGGGCCATGGGGCGGGGGGGTCGGCAAGCGGTGGGAGTGGCGGGGGGAAGGATCGGTCGGGGTGGTCTCGCCCCGATCCGATCGGGGAGAGGAGAGGCGAGGGGCGTGGGGGGTGCGGTCGGTGGCTAGGGTTAGCCGCTGGTGGGGAGGGGTAAGTGGGGTGGCGGCTGGGCCGGTGGGCGGCCAGGGGGAGGGAGGGGGATGGGCCAAGGGAGGGGGCCGACTGGTTGGGCTGGGGGTCTTCCCCACCTGCTTTTATTTTGTTTTCCCTTTTATTATTTTTCTTTTTTTGTTATTGGTTTATTTAAAATGCTCTGGCATTTTGTAAAAATTATTGCACCCCACCAATATTAGGTTAGTTATTTTAGAAAACCCCGGAACATTTTAGAACTTATTTTCGGAACTCGTTATCGTTTGTTTTAGTTTTAATTTTTGTTTTAGGACGGGTCCGAATTAACGAGAGGTTATTTAACCGCACCGGGACGATTACTGTTGCATAACCACCCGGGCGTTACAAATCTCCTCCACTACAAGAAATCTCGTCCCGAGATTTAGGAGGTAGAAGGAAAGAGTGCGGGATATTCATCCCGAAGACGATCTCGCGTTCCTGTGTGGCTTCATCTTCGAGTGATTCACCATCGGACCTTGAGGAACTTGATCGCCTTCCGACGGGTGCGGCGTTCAGCTTGGTCGAGAATGCGGACGGATGCTCTTTATAGGAGAGGTCTGTTGCAATTCGAGCACTTCATGGTCCACCGCCGGATTGGGTCTTTGAAGCAGCGTCGGAGTTGGGACACGTGGAACACATCGTGAACCTGAGAAAGGTTCGACGGAAGCTCCAGTTGATAAGCCACTTTTCCACGCCTTTCCAGAATAGTGAAAGGGCCAATATAGCGAGGCGCTAACTTGCCCATAAGACTTGCCGGTGTTGTTGCGGTTACGGTTGTTTCCACGGCCAGGCCGGAAGGGCCGATTGATTCGGTTCGTTGCATTCTCTAGCACGGTGCCTGGCTGTCCGCACCAAGCATAAGCCATTATTGGGTGTGGGAACAGGAGCTTGGGGTGGTGGAGCTGGAAGCTTCGCTGCTTAGTTGTAGGCGCATTTAGGTGTGGCATAGTTCGCTTTGAAGCGGATGCATTGGCTGGTACATGCTATTGGGAATCCATATCTTGCGCTTCTGCGAGGACGGGCCCAAGATGAGCCCGTGTCACGGTTGCGCTGTTAGAGCTCTGTATTCCTGCGGACCAGTTTCGACATTGATAGCTTTGTTCACCAAGGTGGCGAAATCAGCAAAGTCGTGCACTAGAAGTGCGAGCTTGATGTCGACTTGAAGACCGTCACGGAACTTCTCTTGTCTGCGTGCATCGGTTGCAATATCCTCTTCACAGATAGCGAGACAAGTCCAAGAACTCTCGACGATAGGCTTCAACAGTCTTGTTGCCTTGGGTGAGGTTATGAACTCACGCTTCTTCCGTCCATGACCCTTGAGGGATGAAGCGGCACGGAAGGCAGCCCGGAAGTCCGCCAGTGATGAGTGTTCCAACTGGCAGAGTACGCGGTGGCTGTCCCACCATTGAGCTGCGGGTCCCTTCAGAAGAAGGAAGCAAAAGTGACATAGCCGGTGGGCTACATCAGCAGACTCCATCTCATAGGTGATGTCACGGAGCCATCCATCGACATCCAAAGGCTGAGTTGAGCTGCGGTACACGCCGGGTTCAGCGTATGAAATCCTGCGAGTTGTCCCGTTTGGGTGCTTGGTGCATATTCGGAGGAACGAGCCATCATGTTCTCCATGAACTGGCGATTCATCTCGAGCTGTTGGATCATACCAGCCATATACTCGCGGTGGTGGGAAGTTGGCACCACGACCACGACCTGCTGGCCTAACCATCCCGCTAATATATAACAGGTAGTTCAGCAATTGAGAAACCAAGCAGAGACAGAATCATTCATGATGAAACATGCATAATGAAAGCAGCATGATGGGAACTACATAGTAGTTGGCATGTCTTACAAAAGGAATCATGCATAGAGTTCGATACATAGAGTCCAAGACATAGACTGCTACATCATAGGCGGCACGCAGCTCATGGCGAATACATCAAACACTAACAAGCAAGTCTACATCAGTCCCATGCGGTATCTGCGGAGGTAGTCAGTAGCTCGAAAGTCGATAGTGCGGCAAAGGATAGTCCTCCACGCCGGTGACACAGGGGCCGCGGATACTCGGGTGCTGAATCCGGCGTCCGTGTGGCGTAAAAAGGGCCAAGTCGGGAGAGTAGCCTCCCACGCCCGCCAACCGACACCCAGGGCATCACGGTCCTGGCTGGGTAGATCGCAGAACGCGCAGCTCTCCGGATCGGACAAAGGGTGCATCAGCGTCGAGCACGGTAGAGGTGCCGACGGGTGATGTACAACTCGTGGCGAAGAGCTCGGTTAGCCCGATCCAGCCCATCGGCATGCGTAACAAAGTTCGATGGTGGAAGGGCTCTCTGGTGACGATGGTGTAGGCAGCAGTGTAGTAACCTCCTCACCAACATCGACGCGATAGCAATGTGCTCAAGGGGAGGTGTCCAACTCTCGATACTCGCACGAAGACGTGTCGAGCAAAGATAGGCAGCATCGTGGACTGCCATATCGATAGTCACTCCAACACCATGTGCGGTGTGCAGACAAGAGTGGACTCATACTCCCGAGAGTAGAGGTGGGCGATGGCGCGCATCGCTTCTCCGGTTGTAGTCCCGTACTCCTCATAGACGGTGTACTCGGGTGCCGCGATAACCCGATAGGTCATCATCTCGGCTAGCACCGCAGGTGATCCCGAGGCACCAATGGCCGTCGTGTGGCGCACGACCTGCCTCGTGGGTTCCATCTGAAAACAAAGACGTTTCAAAGGAGTCAAATGACAGGGTGGAAATTGTTCAAATACAATTCCAAAAACAACTAAGGCTATATCCATCTTCGGGGTGAATGCGGTCACGGGATCCTAGTGATAGTTAGTAAAATCGTTTAACCCGAGTAGAAGAGAGTCCAGAGTCCCAGAGTAAAGGTCGAGGAGTAAAAGATCCTAGTACCACCCGATGGCGACGTGGGCCCGTAAGGCACACAGCCAAGTTAGTAAAAGTTTTTGCAATGTCTAGACTCGACTTCGGCCAAGGAGTGTGGAAGGGGGATTCCTACAGGCAGTCGGCTCTGATACCAACTTGTGACGCCCTCGATTCAATCGTACACTAATCATGCACGCAAATGTATGCGATCAAGATCAAGGACTCACGGAAGATATCACAACACAACTCTACAAATAAAATAAGTCATACAAGCATCATAATACAAGCCGGGGCCTCGAGGGCTCGAATACAAGTGCTCGATCATAGACGAGTCAGCGGAAGCAACAATATCTGAGTACGACATAAGTTAAACAAGGTGCCATAAGATGGCTAGCACAAACCGGGATCTGAGATCGAAAGAGGAGCAGACCTCCTGCTGGATCCTCCTAGGTCACTCCCAGTCGCCGCCGCCGGGCTGCACGTAGTAGTAGGCGCCTCGAGTAGTAGTCGTCATAGGCGGCGTCGCTCTGGGCTCCATCGTCGATTGCAGCAATCGAGTAGAGATAGGGAAAAGGGGAACAAGGCAACCGTGAGTACTCATCCAAAGTACTGCAAGCAAGGAGCTACACTACTTATGCATGGATATATGGGTAAAGGCCATATCGGTGGACCGAATCTGCAGAATGCCGAAATAAGAGGGGATAGCTAGTCTTAACGAAGACTACGCTTCGACACTGTCTTGCATGCATGTAAGAGGACAACGAAGTCCTCCAAGTAACATCATATAGCAATAATCCTACCGGTAATCCCTGCTCATAACCCCGAGCGAGAGCGACCACCGTTGTATCGGCACTTGAAAGGGTGTGTTTTATCAAGTATCCGGTTCTAGTTGTCATAAGCTCAAGGTACAACTCCAAGTCGCCCTGTTATCAAGATCACGGCTATCCGAATAGATTAACTTCCTGCAGGGTGCACCATCTTACCTAGCACGCTTGATCCCATTTGGCCGGACACACTTTCTCGGTCATGCCCGCCGCGGAAGATCAACACGCCGCAGCCCCACCTAGGCACAACAGAGGCCAACACGCGGTCTAAACCTAAGCGCGCAGGGTCCGGGCCCATCGCCTGAGCACACCTCGCACGCTTGTGTCTGCGGCGAAGCGCACCTAGCCTAACAGCGTTCCAGTCCAATCCGGTAGCGCCGCTCCGTCGTGACGCGTCTGAAGTGCCGGATGATACCACGACGCGGATACCCATAACTACTCCCGCGTAGATGGTTAGTGCGTATAAGCTCGAGCCAACTCAGATCAAATACCAAGACCTCGTTAAGCGTGTTAAGTAACATGCGAACGCCGAACAGGCCAGGCCCACCTCTCTCCTAGGCGGTCTCAACCTGCCTGCCGCTCCGCCACAAAGATCCACTCATGGGTGCTCCATCACCCGACCCGACTTTAGTCTCACATGTATCATGTATAAGTATATAGTATATACCCGTGATCAACTCCCGAGTGATCACGGCCCGATAGTATAGCACGCGCATTTGACAAGTATGAAGGGCCACAGATGAATGTACTAGCATCCTATACTAAGCATATAGGATTGCGGTAAGGTAACAATGAAGTTACAAGGACAAAGCTATGCAAAGGTATAGGAGTATCTCGAAAACAAGAATATGCTATGCTACTCTAATGCAAGCGGTGTAGATAAGAGTAGGCGATATCTGGTGATCAAGGGGGGGGGGCTTGCCTGTTGCTCGCAAGGGAGAGGGTCGTCAACACCGTAGTCGAACTGCCAATTGCAGCTCGGTCTCGTAGTCTACCGGAGAGAAGAGGGGAAGAAACAATGAATACAAAGTAAACAGATGCATATCGATGCATGACATGACAAGAAGCGATGCTAGGCGTGCCCTAACGTGGTAAGAGGGTACCGGTTAGGGGAGAACATCCGGAAGTTTTCCGGTTCGGACGTCTGTCGATGGATGAACCGGAGAGGAAAGTTTGCAGGTTCGATAGGTTAGGGTGTGTGGTGGACGAACGGATTGCGTATCCGGATTCGCCTTGTCGCTCGAGCAACTTTCATGTTGAAAATATTTTAATCCGGATTACGGATTAAAAGATATGATTTTAAAAGATTTTATTAATTTCTGGAATTTTATTAATTATTTAATTAATTTCGAAAATGCATTTATGACATCGAGATGATGTCATGCTTGGCAATCATCGAGACAACAGGGTTGATGAGTCAACCCCGACAGTGGGTCCCGCATGTCATTCACTAATGACTAATTAACCTAATCGAGTTAATTAACCTTAGTTAATTAAGTTAATTAATGATTAGGGTTAATTAATTCAAATTAATTAGTTTAATTAATTACCCAATTAATTTAACTAATGATTAGGTTAATTAATCCCAATTAATTAGATTAATTAATTGCTTAATTAATTAATTAATTAATTAATTAGTTAATTAATTTTATTCATTTTCATTTTCATTTTATTCTGCTTTTATTTAAAACGTTCTTTTGTAATATTGGGGGTGGGGCCCCACGCCGATGGCCTATGGCCCAATCGGGCAGTGGGTGGCGGGCGACGCGAGGCGACGCCTGAACGGGTCGTCTTGCGATCGAGTCGGGATCGAGGCCACGAGGCGCGGGCCGAGAGCCACAGCCTGGCCTTGGCCATGCAGCAGCAGAGTGAGGCGACAGGCGGGGGTGGTGGCTCGGGCAGGGCAGCGTCGTCTTGTGAAACGAGGGCTCGGTCGGGGGGCAGCGAGGCGCCGAACAGGGGAGCGAGGGTCAGGCGCCGCTAGGGGCGCCGGAGTGGGTCGCCGTCGGAGGAGGAAGGGGGAGAGGAGCCACTAGGTGGCCGGGCCGTTCAGGGCCACCACGGCGGCGGATCCGGCAGGGGGAAGGAAGGAGAGGATCGGGGGTGGCAGGCTGCAACCCACAGGCGATCAGACACGCGACGGGGGCGGTCGGGGGCCACGGCACACGAGCGGGGTGAGAGGGGAGCCGGGGGCGTTATTGCTGCAAGGCCAGGCGGGCCGGTCACGACGGGGAGAGGGGGAGAGAGGGGAGCCTCACAGGGAGGCAGGGACTCGGCCGCGGGCTCGATGGGGTCGGGGAGTCCGTCGGGGAGGGGTCGGGGAGCCACGGCCACGGGCGGGCGAGGCCGAGCCACAAGGGAGGCAGCGCTGGGGCGACTTGGAAGGGAGGAGGGAGCTCCGGGCAAGGCGGAGGAGGAGGGGAGGCCTGGGCGGGGGGTCCAGGCGAGGTGGGAGTGGCGCGGCGGGGGAAGGATCGGTCGGGGGGGTGGTCTCCGCCCCCGATCCGATCGGGGAGAGGAGAGGGGCGAGGGGGCGCGTGGGGGGGGGGGGAGTGCGGTCGGTGGCTAGGGTTAGCCGCTGGTGGGGAGGGGTAAGTGGGGTGGCGGCTGGGCGTGGGCGCCCAGGGGAAGGGGATGGGCCAAGGGAGGGGGCCGACTGGCTGGGCCAGGGGGGATCTTCCCCCTCCACTGTTTTATTTTGTTTTTCCCTTTTTATTATTTTTCTTTTTTTGTTATTGGTTTATTTAAAATGCTCTGGCATTTTGTAAAAATTATTGCACCCCACCAATATTAGGTTAGTTATTTTAGAAAACCCCGGAACATTCTAGAACTTATTTTCGGAACTCGTTATCGTTTGTTTTAGTTTTAATTTTTGTTTTAGGACGGGTCCGAATTAACGAGAGGTTATTTAACCGCACCGGGACGATTACTGTTGCATAACCACCCGGGCGTTACACCGTGATGCTTGCTGCAACCAGAGACCTTGTGAATTGTGTGGGTGCACTGGAGGCTGAACTAGCTGCAATTCACGAAGGCATAACATTGGCGCTTAGTTGGACAGAATTGGACCTTGTGGTAGAGAGCGATTGTGCGGATGCGCTACATTTGATCTCTGCTGTGGGGAAAGATCGGTCAGCTCACACTCATAGAGTCATGGAGATTAGATCCTGCTAGCTCAAGAAAGAAGGATCCAATTACGAAGATTAAGCATAGTGTAAATCTCGCTAGCCACACTCTCGCCCATTTGATACGTACTCAACAATGACTGCTTTGTTTGGCTGCGTAACCCTCCGACGAGATCGCGAGCATCATTGCCGCTGAGTGTAATCATATTACTTGATGAATGAAATCCTCTTTCCCGCAAAAAAAGGGTGCTTATGAAGTTGCTTCATTGATTGAAAAGTATGATATTACTCTCTACGAATCTGAAAATTTTGACATACTTAAATATTACTATGAAAACTATGCTCATAATGTCTATGTCAAAGAATTTATTGAGAGAATGACCGTTGCTTTGGAAGGAAATAATGATATGCATGAATCTATAGATAATGATGATTCCGATGATTTGATTGAAATATCCCTTGATGAACATGATGCTTTCTATTCTTGTGGCCATGATGCCAATATTTATGAAGATGAATTTGCTATAGTGCCTTATGTTAAACATGAGATCGTTGCTATTGCACCCATACTTGGTAGTTCCTTCGATGAAAAGCATGATTGCAATGATTTTACTATAAATTCTCTTGATGTCAATCATGCTAATAATATGCAGAACCCTAAGCTTGGGGATGCTAGTTTTGCTATGTCAATTACTTGTTGCAATGATCATGATTGGGGTGATTCTTCTTTTGATCTTGAAAATTTATTTAAGCCCTGTGATGAATATGAGATTGATAATAGTGTTTGCAATAATATTGAAAGTGGGTTTGGAAGAGTGTCAACTTTAGATCCCACATATTTGGAGAATATTCAATCTTATGAAATTTTTGATAAAAGTGGGCCTGGAGAAATCGTGACTTTAGTTAATGATAATCCCACTATTTTGGAAGAGTGTCAACTTCGCATGCATGTGGATCGTGTTGAGAATATGTTATGTGATAGCTATATTGTTGAATTTTCTTATGATCCTACATGTAATTATTATGAGAGAGGAAAATACGATCATAGAAATTTTCATGTTACTAAATTACCTCTCGTTAGGTTGAGATTGCTATCGTCACCTTCTTCTTCCTTGCATATGCTAGTTTTTGCTTGCCTTGCAAATTTGTTTGCCTATAAGATGCCTATGCATAGGAAGTATGTTAGACTTAGATGTGTTTGTCACATGCTATATGATTCTCTATTTGTGCTTCAATTCATGTCTTTCATGTGAGCATCATTGAAATCTCAATGCCTAGCTAAAAACGCTTTAAAGAAAAGAGCTTGTTGGGAGGAAACCCAATTTTATTTTTAGTTTTTGTTTTTGCTTCTGTTTAGGAATAAATAATCCATCTAGACTCTGTTTAGATGTGGTCTTATCTTTTAATTAGTGTTTGTGCCAAGTTGAACCTATTGGATCTTCTTGGATGATAGTTATTTGATCTTGCTGTAATTTCCAGAATCTTTGTGCTCAGTGCCCGAATTGTTAAAAATCACTAGAACGTGATAAAATACTGATTCCAATTGCTGCTGATCAATAAAAAAATTTCCAAGTCTTCTAATTTTGGTAGAATTTTTTGGGTTCCAGAAGTTTGAGTTAGTTACAGATTACTACATACTGTTATGTTTTTGACAGATTCTGTTTTGCGTGTGTTGTTTGCTTATTTTGATGAATCTATGGTTAGTAAAATAGTTTATAATCCATAGAGAAGTTGGAATACAGTAGGTTTTACACCAATATAAATAAATAATGAGTTAATTACAGTACCTTAAAGTAGTCTTTTGTTTTCTTTCTCTAACGGAGCTCACGAGATTTCTATTGAGTTTTGTGTTGTGAAGTTTTCAAGTTTTGGGTGAATTCTTTTGATGGATTATGAAACAAGGAGTGGCAAGAGCCTAAGCTTGGGGATGCCCATGGAACCCCCAAGATAATCCAAGGACACCAAAAAGTCAAAGCTTGGGGATGCCCCGGAAGGCATCCCCTCTTTCGTCTACTTCCATCGGTAATTTACTTGCAGCTATATTTTTATTCACCAACATGACATGTGTTTTGCTTGGAGTGTCTTGTATTATTTGAGTCTTTGCTTGTTAGATTACAACAATCATCCTTGATGTACACACCTTTTGAGAGAGCCATACATGAATTGAAATTTGATAGAATACTCTATGTGCTTCACTTATATCTTTTGAGCTTGATAGTTTTGCTCATAGTGCTTCACTTATATCTTTTTGAGTGTGATAATTTTTGCTCTAGTGCTTCACTTAGATCTTTTAGAGCATGGTGGTGGATTTGTTTTAAAGAAACTTGATCTCTCATGCTTCACTTAGATTATTTTGGGAGTCGTTAATAGCATGGTAATTTGCTTAATGTTAATATACTTGGTATTCAAGATATGCGAAACTTTCTTTTGAGTGGGTTGAATACTAAGATAAGTTTGATGCTTGATAATTGTTTTGAGATATGGAGGTGATAATATCAAATTCATGCTAGTTGAGTAGTTGTGAATTTGAGAAATGCTTGTGTTGAAGTTAGCAAATCCCGTAGCATGCACGTATGGTTAAAGTTATGTAACCAATTTGAAACATGAAGTGTACCTGGCTTGTGCATCCTTATGAGTGGCAGTCGGGGACGAGCGATGGTCTTTTCCTACCAATATATCCCCCTAGGAGCATGCGCGTAGTACTTGATTTTTGATGACTTCTAAATTTTTGCAATAAGTATATGAGTTCTTTTGACTAATGTTGAGTCCATGGATTATACGCACTTTTACCTTTCCGCCTTTGCTAGCCTCTTCCGTACCGTGCATTGCCCTTTCTCACCTTGAGAGTTTGTGCACACTTCGCTAGTGCATCCAAACCCTGTGATACGATACGCTCTTTCACACATAAACCTCCTTATATCTTCCTCAAAACAGCCACCATACCTACCTATTATGGCATTTCCATAACCATTCCGAGATATATTGCCATGCAACTTTCCACCGTTCCGTTCATCATCATCATGACATACATTACTTTTGTCATATTGCCATTGCATAATCATGTACTTGACATCGTATTTGTGGCAAAGCCACCATGCATTATTTTTCATACATGTCACTCTTGATACATTGCACCATCCCGGTACACCGCCGGAGGCATTCATATAGAGTCATATCTTGTTCTAGTTTCGAGTTGTAATCCTTATGTTGTAATCAATAGAAGTGTGATGATCATCATTCAATAGAGCATTGTTCCCAAAAAAAAGAGAAAGGCCAAAGAGAAAAAAAGAAGGCCTAAAAAAAAGGGGGGGCACTGCTACTATCCTTTTTTTCCACAATTGTGCTTCAAAATAGCACCATGTTCTTCATGCAGTGAGTCTCATATATTGTGCTTCAAAGTAGCACCATGTTTTTCGTATAGTGAGTCTCATAAGTTGTCTTTTTTACACTAGTGGGAATTTTTCATTATAGAACTTGGCTTGTATATTCCTACGATGGGCTTCCTCAAATGCCCTAGGTCTTCATGAGCAAGCAAGTTGGATGCACACCCACTAGTTTTCTTTTGTTGAGCATTCATAGCTCTAGTGCATCCGTTGCATGGCAATCCCTACTCCTCATGTTGACATCAATTGATGGGCATCTCCATAGCCCGTTGATTATCCTCGTCAATGTGAGACTTTCTCCTTTTTTGTCTTCTCCACACAATCACCATCATCATTTTTTATTCCACCCATAGTGCTATATCCATGGCTCACACTCATGTATTGAGTGAAGGTTGAAAAAGTTTGAGATTATTTAAGTATGACAATTGCTTGGCTTGTCATCGAGGGTATAGAAGTTGGGAACATCTTTGTGTGACGAAAATGAAGCATAGCCTAACTATATGATTTTGTAGGGATGAACTCCATAGCCCATTGATTATCCTCGTCAATGTGAGACTTTCTCCTTTTTTGTCTTCTCCACACAATCACCATCATCATTTTTTATTCCACCCATAGTGCTACATCCATGGCTCACGCTCATGTATTGAGTGAAGGTTGAAAAAGTTTGAGATTATTTAAGTATGAAACAATTGCTTGGCTTGTCATCGGGGGTATAGAAGTTGGGAACATCTTTGTGTGACGAAAATGAAGCATAGCCTAACTATATGATTTTGTAGGGATGAACTTTCTTTTGCCATGCTATTTTGAGAAGACATGATTATTTTGATTAGTATGCTTGAAGTATTATTTTTTTATGTCAATATGAACTTCTGTCTTGAATCTTTCGGATCTGAATATTCATACCACGATTAAGAAGATTTACATTGAAATTATGCCAAAGTGTCACTCCGCATCAAAAATTCTCTTTTTATCATTTACCTACTCGAGGACGAGCAGGAATTAAGCTTGGGGATGCCTGATACGTCTCCAACGTATCTATAATTTTTGATTGCTCCATGCTACTTTATCTATTGTTTTGGACTATAATGGGCTTTATTTTCCACTTTTATATTACTTTTGGGACTAACCTATTAACCGGAGGCCCAACCCAGAATTGCTGTTTTTTGCCTATTTCAGTGTTTCGAAGAAACGAAATATCAAACGGAGTCCAAACGGAATGAAACCTTTGGCAACGTGATCTTCTCACCGAACTTGATCCAGGAGACTTGGACCCTACTCCAAGAAGTGCCAGAGGCGGTCACGAGGGTGGAGGGCGCGCCCCCCTGGGCCCGCCCCCTGCCTCGTGGGCCCCCTGACGCTCCACCGACGTACTCCTTCCTCCTATATATACCTACGTATCCCCAAACGATCGTAACAGGGCCAAAACCTAATTCCACCGTCGTGCCTTCCTGTATCCACGAGATCCCATCTTGGGGCCTGTTAGGAGCTCCACCGAGGGGCATCCACCATGGAGGCTTCTACATCAACACCATAGCTCTTCCGATGAAGTGTGAGTAGTTTACTTCAGACCTTCGGGTCCATAGCTAGTAGCTAGATGGCTTCTTCTCTCTTTTTGGATCTCAATACAATGTTCCCCCCCCTCTCTCGTGGAGATCTATTCGATGTAATCTTCTTTCTGCGGTGTGTTTGTTGAGACCGATGAATTATGGGTTTATGATCCAGCTTATCTATGGAAAATATTTGATTCTTCTCTGAATTCTTTTATGTATGATTGAGTTATCTTTGCAAGAGTCTTCGAATTATCCGTTTGGTTTGGCCAACTAGATTGGTAGTTTTTGCAATGGGAGAAGTGTTTGGCTTTGGGTTCAATCTTGCGGTGTCCTTACCCAGTGACATAAAGGGTTGCAAGGCACGTATTGTATTGTTGCCATCGAGGATAACAAGATGGGGTATTTATCATATTGCATGAATTTATTCTTCTACATCATGTCATCTTGCTTAAGGCGTTACTCTGTTTTAACTTAATACTCTAGATGCATCTGGATAGCGGTCGATGAGTGGAGTAATAGTAGTAGATGCAGAATTGTTTCGATCTACTTGTCACGGACGTGATGCCTATATACATGATCATTGCCTAGATATACTCATAACTATGGTCAATTCTGTCAATTGTTCAACAGGAATTTGTTCACCCACTGTAGAATATTTATGCTCTTGAGAGAAGCCGCTAGTGAAACCTATGGCCCCCGGGTCTATTCTCATCATATCAATCTCCATCACTTTATTTACATGCTTTGCTTTTACTTTTCACTTCGCATCTTTATACCAAAAATACCAAAAATATTATCTCTATCAGATCTCACCCTCGTAAGTGACCGTGAAGGGATTGACAACCCCTAATCGCGTTGGTTGCGAGTAGCTATCGTTTTGTGCAGTCACGAGGGACTTGCGCGTGGTCTCCTCTTGGATTGATACCTTGGTTCTCAAAAACTGAGAGAAATACTTACGCTACTGTGCTGCATCATCCTCTCCTCATCGGGGAAAACCAACGCAGTGCTCAAGAGGTAGCAAGAAGAATTTCTGGCGCCGTTGCCGGGTAGATTCACGCAAGCAAGTTAACCACACCAAGTATCCATCACAATCCCTATCTCTCGCATTACATTATTTGCCATTTGCCTCTCGTTTTCCTTTCCCCCACTTCACCCTTGCCGTTTTATTCGCCCTCTCTTTCCCAATCTCCTCCTCTCTTTCCCGTTTGCTTTTTTTCCCGTTGCCTTTCTGTTTGCTTGTGTGTTGGATTACTTGTTGCCATGGCACAAGATAATACCAAATTGTGTAACTTCTCAAATACCAATAATAATGATTTCCTTAGTACTCCGATTGCTCCTCTTAATAATGATGAGTCTTGTGAAATCAATACCGCTTTGTTGAATCTTGTTATGAAAGATCAATTCGTCGGCCTTCCTTGTGAAGATGCCGCTACTCATCTAAACAATTTTGTTGTTTTGTGTGATATGCAAAAGAAGAAAGATAAGGATAACAACATTGTCAAATTGAAGTTATTTCCGTTTTCACTTAGAGATCATGCTAAAGTTTGGTTTTCATCTTTGCCTAAAAATAGTATTGATTCTTGGAACAAGTGCAAAGATGCTTTTATCTCTAAGTATTTTCCTCCCGCTAAGATTATCACTCTTAGGAACGATATCATGAATTTTAAACAACTTGATCATGAGCATGTTGCCCAATCTTGGGAAAGAATGAAATTGATGCTTCTGTAACATCCCAAATTTCCTATTTGGAATGTTTTACAATTATAGCTAAGCATCCTATGCATCCTGTTTGAATTTGAATGCCATTTGGAGTTTCAGAGAATTTTGAGTTTTGAATTTGAATTCAAACTTTGGCAAGTGGGAAACATTTCAAAAACTAAGCCTGATAAATACTTGATCAAAAGTATGAGAGGAGTAAACATGACACTCCAAAAATATCAGAGGAAAACATTGCCAAAGTTTTGGATTCAAAATCTGAATTTTATTTGAAATTGAAAAAAATGGATTTTTATAAAGTTTGGATTTTGCCTTTGGAAAAATGTTCAAATGATAGGGAATATTCCCCTGATCATTTTGGTATATATATACCCTATATAAAATATTTATATTTTATAAGATATACTCTGTTTTGTTTTATTTAAAAAAATAAAAACCCACCCCAGGCGCCAGCTAGGCCCCCAGCCCAGCCAGCCAAGCCCCCACCAGCGCCCACCAGCGCCCAAAGGCAAGCCAAGCGAGCCGACCGAGCCGGCCTCACCTCACCTCGCTCAGCGCTCACGGATCGCCCTTCGCTCCACCCCCTCTCTCTCTCATCGACAAGCAGCCCCACCCCTTCACAACCCCGCCCACGCCACACGCGCCGCCGCCGATCGCGGATCCGCAAGATCCGGGATCCCGATCCGCCCGATCGCCCCGAGCATGGCGAGGCCCCACCCTATTTAAGCCGGACCTCCGCACCCATTCCCCCCTAGCACCTCGCCGGACTCCCTCCTCCTCTCGCTCGAGCTCACCGGAGACCCGAGTCGCCGCCGCCGCCATTCTCGTCGCCGTCGCCCCCTAGCCACTCCGGTCACCCCCGACTCCACCAGACGCATCCCCGACCTCGTCCACACCCCAGAGCCACTCCGTCGACCTCCCGACGACCAAGCGCTCACCGCTTTTCGCCGCCGCCGCCGAGCTCCGGTACATCGCGGAGACTCCTCCCCGTCCGATCGTGATGAGCAGGCGTGATTAGATCGCCCCGAAGAATATCTCTTTAAAATAAACCGGACCGGCCGGTTTAGTTCACGTTTATTTTCATTAGGGTTTATTTTATTAGCCCGACCGTTTTAGTTTAACCCTAGGCCCGTTTAGGTTATTTGACGCCTTACGGTCGTAGCTTAGGCCCATTAGGCTTTTTCTTTTAATTTCATTTTCTGTTTTAACAGAATAGTTTCTGTTTTGAAAATTCATATCTTTTATTCTGTTTAATATTTTTAGGTGATTCTTTTTTGTTGGTTTGCAAATTTTATGTAGTTTCTGCAGAATATATATTTAGCTATGTTAAAATTAATTAAAATTGCTTTATTTTAGTTTTAGCCAGAATAGTAAATCTGCTATAACTTGAGTTAGAAAAATTACTTTTGGATGATTCTTTTGTACCAACTTTATTTTGACATTGCCAAACCATAAAAATTAACTTGGGTATTTTAGGATTAATAAATAAATAGTTTTAAGCAGAATCTTGTTAATCCTAATTAATTAACTAGCTACTGTTTTTCTATTAATTTAATTAGTAAATAAATTTATTTTTAACATGTGATTGATTATTCTAGGATAGTTTCTGTCACTTTAATGGATGAACTTTTATTTATAATAAATAAAAGTTTTATTTTATTTTCTTAATAGATATTGAATTAGGCCTAATAGGAGTTTCATAATAGGTTTTAAATTAATCCTTTTTGCTCCTAGGTCCTTAATGCATCCTTTTCTGTTAAGTTAAACTAAAAACCATGATTAGGTTTTGTTAGAATTTTTTTTTTGTTATATAAAACTACTTTTAGTTGTTGTTTGAAGTAGGGAAACTTTGAGTGGTTTTCTTTGAGTTTTTCCCTTTGGATTTTGCTTTGTTGGTTTTGGTGTGTTACTTTTGTTATGCTATTGTGTTATGTGATCCTATGCTATATGCTTATTGTGGTTATTGTTTGTCTCGGTAGAGTTTCCGGAGTGCGAAGCTTGCTACTACGAATCTTTAGCTTACGAGGATCATCAGCAAGGCAAGTTTTGATCATGTTATTTCTATACCTATGTTTTTGTGCATTAGAATTGTCACCACCCCACCTTGCATGCAGTAGTTGAAATTTTGAAGTTATTAATCTTGAGTAGTATCATGTGGTAGGATGAACCAATCCCTTGTTACCATGACCCGGGATTAAGTAGTTTACTTTGCTATGCTCGTGAGACGGGTTTTGGTTGAGTGAAATTCATAAGCAAGATGTGAGAGTCAATGATGATGACAACCCCTAAACTACAATGATCAAGATGGACTTGAATTCACTCTTTGGGTGGAGGGCGGTTGACGGGCACCACGGAGAACCCAGTGGTTGGCGGGATGCATGGAGAAGTGCCATGACATCTTGCGGAAAGCTTCACCCAGCCACGAAGAGAAGGATGGATGCCCCATGACCGGAAGCTTACATGCAGCCGCAAGCCATTATGGGCTCTGGCTGGGTTAACCTTAGTAGTGACGCTGGCTGGATGGTACTACGAGATGTAGAAGAACGGTAGGATTGGATGGGTACCGCGGTAGCGTAAGAGCTCTTTGGAAGACCTGTTTCATTCGTCCGTCTTCAAACACCATGAAGTCGAAGACTTTAAAGGAGGAATGATTCTTGCGGGAAAGTCATAAACCTCTGCGAGTTAAAGATCTAATCGATTAGCCGTGTCCCGGTTATGGACAATTTGAGCCTCTGGAACTTGGAAGTATTCGGAAATCTCAACACTAAAACTAATGAATAAATTTGAGGGGTTTATGACTTAATAATTTGGGAATGAGATATTGGTTGGCGGAACCATCTCAATAAACTACCAATAATTGTAGTAATTTTTGCAAGCAAGTCCACTGTAGTAGGGAAAAATTTGCTTTTCGCAAAATGATGAAACTTAGAGCTCCACAGCCAAATGCATATAGTGTTAGTAACTTTATCATTGTTATTCTTCATGACTTGCCAGCTTATTCAAAAGCTGACCTACATGGCTGCAACGTCTTATGTTGCGGTATATATTCGATCGGGGTGAGGCTATGCTCGCGCTTGGCGATTGCCCTTTGGAGTCGGATGGACTCACTTTACTTGACGCTTCCATGCAGCATTAGTAGTTTATTTCTCATGAGTTGGCCTTGAGCGAATTTATTCCCTTGTAATAAAGACTCTATATGAGAACCGTGTAATAATATTCAGGTGTGGTTGAACTTTGATTACTTTATCGATGTCTTGTGAGTACCAGCATGATCTTGGGATGGTATACAGACGTAGATTTGACCGATTTTGGGTCAGGTCGCTCTGAGATGGTATCGAGCACCACGACCGTGGATCGTAACCCCTAGGATCGGAAAGCCATAGGAAGAGACCATTTACTTTTATCCTTATCATTCCGTAATTCTCCCTGTTCATTTCTAACTCCTCTCCGATTTTCAACATTCTAGATGGCGTCGAGTTCACCCCGGTTTGCTACGGAGTTTTGCCAGCCCGATGAGGCGATGCCCTTGGCGAAGCTGGTCCAGATGGTGAAGAAGCTGAAGATTGCTCTACCCTCGATCACCGGGAAGCCAACTAATGCACTTCCGACGGACACCCGCTCTGAGATTGAGGTGCATATCCGGGGAGAACCTTTGGAGGACATCTGAAGCCTATTGACTTTGAGTTCACGAGTTCAAGCTGGATCATCGGAAGGGCGTGGCGATCTATCGAGCACTTGGACATCTCCGAGAGGAGTACAGGGCCGAGCTCGATCCCTCAGACCTCGCCATGGTTTCTCGCAGGGCAAGGAATGGAGATATCATCCGTACCGTCGAGGATGATTCCACTCTCTCTTACATCCAGGACTTGGAGTGTCTTCTCAGGAAACGGGAGATTCAGACTCGCCGTAACTCGAAGACACACCGGAAGCTTTTGTTCCGTGAATTGGAGCTGGAGGAGAAGGCACGCGCAGACTTCCTTAACCATGAGGAAGAAGTCGCGGACTTCATGGAGACAATCGGCGACACGAAGATGAAGCTTGCGCGATAGAGGAAAAGATGGACTTGGGAGAGGACCTTTTCCGAGTGGAGATGAAGGACCCCTCGTGAGCAATGATCAGGAGTTTGAAGGGAGTTCCACTGAAGGAAGTCACAAGAGGAGGCGCCACAACAGAGGACGCAAGGATTATTGATGAAGACTTTTTTAGTCGACCACCATGTTATTTTTTCCTTTTTCGTCGATCAGTTAGGCCGATATTTTCCTTCGATTAGTCATGAGCTTTTGTAATCGAGTTTGAACCATGTTTGAGTGGAATGAATAAATGATTGGTGTGTTTATGATTGTGCATTCATATGGGTAGTGTTATTTCTCATAGACCATTGTTCTATTCTAATTTTCTCATCCACTCCAAAACACCGGATGCCTCCGGGACGTGACCTTTGGTTTTCCGCGGAGCTCACCCAGCTGCTCCAACAGCAGAATGCCCTTATGCAGCTCCTCATCCAGAATCAGAACAACAACACCAACAATCCACCGCCACCACCCCCTGTGGACAACTTGACTCGATTCCTGAGGTTGAATCCGCCGATGTTCTCTGGTAGCACCGAGCCGATTGTGGCTGATGATTGGCTCCATAAAATCGGAAGAGAGCTAATCACCGTTGGATGCACCGATCTTTGAGAAGGTGCGCTTTGCAGCGCATCAACTTGATGGACCTGCAGCTTCTTGGTGGGAGAACTACACCCACCTATCCCATTGGTGCCATCACTTGGGATCAGTTCAGCGAGCCTTCCGCACCGCTCATGTCTCACCGGAGCCATGAGTGCGAAGAAGCGTGAGTTCCGCAACTTACGCCAGAAGGAACCGTCTTGTGGCACGATCGTGGATGAATCAACAAGCTCGCTCGCTATGCCCCGGATGATGTGGCCACAGATGCATAAGCGGGAGAAGTTCCTTGAGGACTCAATGATGAACCGAGCATGCAGCTTATTGTGGCTACCTTCAACAACTACCGGGAGCTGGTAGACAAGGCCACCATACTTGAAGGCAAGCAGCAGCGGATAGAGAGCATAGCGGAAGTACAGCCGAAAGCAGAACTCGGGAGCTCAGCGAAACCCGTTATGCACCATACTCGGAGGGCACACCCATCATAACCATGGAGGAAATGGGAACAACCGCATCGGGACAACAAGTCGAGGCCATGGCAATGGCAATGGCAATGGAAATGGTAATGGCAATCAGCATCGTTCGCCCGGCTCAAGAAGGATCTGAGCCACATCACACGCTTCAAGTGCGGAAGACAGGGCACTATGCCACCGACTGCCCGGAGGCCAAGCAGAGGAATGGAAATGGCAATGGAGGCTCAGCGAAGAAGCCCAATCCGTTCCCTCGTGCTCAGGTGAACCACATCGACGTGGAGGACGTCCATGATCAGCCAGACACTGTGGTTGGTAAGTTTTTATTGAATTCCCGTTCAGTTTTGGTACTCTTTGATTCTGGTGCAACGCATTCATTCATATCAAGGGTAGTTGTGGAAAAGTACGGGTTGCCCACTAAAACCCTTAGAAACCCCCCTTCGCATCAGTTCCGCAGGAGGAGAAATGATGGCAGGTTTAGGCTGTCATGCGACCCTCAACATCGGGAACCATAAATTTCCCGCGGACCTCATAGTGTTGGAAACCCAGACCTTGGATGTAATCCTAGGCATGGATTGGTTGACAAAGTTTGAAGGAACATAGATCGTGCCCGCAAGTCTATTCTGCTCACCACCGGGCGCGAAGAGGATCAAGTATGTAGCCAGGCACAGCCAGATGAAGAATCAGGTGCATTCCCTCACGGGAGTTGTTCAGGAGGAAGTGCCAGTAGTGCAAGATTTTCCCGATGTGTTTCCGGAGTTTTTACCAGGAATGCCACCGGACAGGGACATTGAATTTCTGATCGAGCTATTGCCCGGCACAGCCCCAATATCCAAGAGACCTTATCGGATGCCACCGAATGAGTTGAAAGAGATCAAGGATCAAATTAATGAGTTATTGGAGAAAGGATATATTCGTCCAAGCTCATCACCTTGGGGAGCCCCAGTTCTCTTGGTAGAGAAGAAGGATGGAAGCTTGAGGATGGTTGTGGATTATCGTGCGTTGAACGAAGTAACCATCAAGAACAAGTACCCTCTGCCGATGATTAATGATCTGTTTGATCAGCTAGTTGGAGCCAAGGTATTCTCTAAGATCGATCTTCGATCAGGGTATCATCAGTTGAAAATTCATGAAAAGGATATACCCAAAACAGCTTTCACTACCAGGTATGGTTTATATGAGTATACCGTCATGTCATTTGGATTGACTAATGCTCCTGCATACTTCATGAATTTGATGAACAAGGTGTTTATGGAATATCTGGACAAGTTTGTCGTGGTGTTCATCGATGATATATTGATTTTCTCCAAGAGCGAGGAAGAGCATAAGGAACATTTGCGTCTAGTTCGGAGAAACTTGAGAACATCAGTTGTATGCCAAGTTCAGCAAATGTGAATTTTGGCTGAAGGAAGTTGGATTCCTCGGACATGTTATTTCAGGAGAAGGAATAGCAGTTGATCCGCCAAGGTTAAATCATCACCGATTGGCGATCACCCACCTCGATCAAGGAGATCCGCAGCTTTTCTCGGACTCACGAGGATATTATCGGAGGTTCATTGAGAACTTCTCCAAGATTGCCAAGCCCATGGCTGAGCTGTTGAAGAAGGAAGCCAAGTATGTTTGGACCGAGGAATGTGAAGCCAGTTTTCAGGAATTGAAGAAACGGTTGGTTACAGCCCAGTGTTGATTTTGCGGACATACACAAGGAATACCAGTTTATTGTGGCGCTTCTCGTCAAGGACTTGGGGAGTACTAATGCAGGAAGGTAAAGTTGTAGCTTATGCCTCCGGACAGCTACGACCTCACGAGATGAATTATGCCACGCATGATTTGGAGTTAGCGACCGTAGTGCATGCACTCAAGACACAGAGACATTTCCTCATCGGAAATCGTTGTGATGTCTACAGATCACAAGAGCTTGAAGTATATTTTCACGCAGAAGGAATTGAACCTCGAGCGGAGGAGATGGCTAGAGTTGATAAAGGACTATGACATGAGATTGCATTACCACCCGGTAAGGCTAATGTTGTAGCCGATGCTTTGAGCCGTAAGAGTTATGTGAATACTCGACAAACGGGAGGATTACCCGGAGTTAGTCGATGACCTCGAGATCTCCGATGGAGATAGTTCGAGAGGGTATGTTGCAACTCGGAAGTAGAGTCCACTTTGGCGAAAGGATTCGTGAAGCCCGAAGTCGGACAAGGAAATTGATGAGATAAAGCAAAAGATGGATGAAGGAAAAGCTAAAGGATTCCGTAAGGATGAACACGGAACTATATGGTTCGAGGATCGTATCTATGTGCCCAATGATCCCGAACTCAGAAGCTAATTCTTGGAGGCTCATGATTCACCGTACTCGATTCACCCGGCAACACCAAGATGTACCGGATTTGAAGGAAAGTTTACGGTGGGCGGTATGAAGAAGGATATTGCCGAGTGCGTAGCGATATCGATGTTTGTCAACGTGTAAAGGCGAAACATCGAAGCCAGCAGGTTACTCCAACCTTTGCCGATTCCCGATTAGAAATGGGAGAAACTTGGTATGGATTTCATCACGGGATTACCGGGACACGTTCAGGTTATGATTCTATCTGGGTAGTGGTTGATCGTTTGACCAAGGTAGCTCACTTCATTCCGTGAAGACTACCTATACCAGTGCTAAGTTGGCCAAGATATACATGACCAGGATCGTATGTCCGCATGGAGTTCCGAGGAAAATCGTGTCGATAGAGGAACGCGATTTACCTCAAAGTTTTGGAAGCGATTGCATGAAACTTTGGAGTGCGAGGCTGGAATTCAAGACAACTTTTCATCCATGAAGATGATGGACGGACCGAGAGAGTCAACCAGATTACGGAGGACATGTTGAGAGCTTGTGTGCTAGACTATGGGTCTAGCTGGGATGATAATTTGCCATACGCTGAGTTCTCATACAACAACGATTATCAATCCAATCGAAGATGGCCCTTTCGAAGCTTTATACGGAAGGAGGTGCGAACACCATTCTTTGTGGGATAGTGTTGGAGATCGATCACTTTTCGGTTCCGACCTTATCAAGGATTCGAAGAAAGTCAAGCTGATTCGAGACAGGCTCAAGATAGCACGATCGAGACGGAAGAGTTATGCCGACGATGGCGCAAGGAGGTAACTTACGAAGTCGGAGACCGAGCATATCTTCGTGTGTCTCCACTTCATGGAATCAAGAGGTTTGGTGTCAAAGGAAGTTAGCACCCGATTCATTGGCCCTACAAAATCCTCGAGCGTCGTGGAGAAGTTGCTTACAAGTTGGAATTGCGGAAGGATTGTCCGGAGTTCATGATGTCTTCCATGTTTCTCGGTGAAGAAGTGTCACGCCGACATGGCCGATGTTCCGTTGAGAGACACGGTGCCCCTAGAGGCCATACAGCTTGCGGTGATCGACTTACAAGGAGAAACCCGTCCGAATTCTCGAGATCTGCGAGCGAGTCACCCGCAGCAAGGTCGTCAATTTTGCAAGGTCTTTGTGGAGTCACTACACCGAGGAAGAAGCCACCTAGGGCCGCCAAGAAGACCTTCTTGAGACCATCCGCACCTATTTGCTAGCCAACCCGAATCTCGAGGGAGATTCATCTTAAGGTGGTAGGTTTGTAACATCCCAAATTTCCTATTTGGAATGTTTTACAATTATAGCTAAGCATCCTATGCATCTGTTTGAATTTGAATGCCATTTGGAGTTTGAGAGAATTTTGAGTTTTGAATTTGAATTCAAACTTTGGCAAGTGGGAAACATTTCAAAAACTAAGCCTGATAAATACTTGATCAAAAGTATGAGAGGAGTAAACATGACACTCCAAAAATATCAGAGGAAAACATTGCCAAAGTTTTGGATTCGAAATATGAATTTTATTTGAAATTGAAAAAAATGGATTTTTATAAAGTTTGGATTTTGCCTTTGGAAAAATGTTCAAATGATAGGGAATATTCCCCTGATCATTTTGGTATATATATACCCTATATAAAATATTTATATTTTATAAGATATACTCTGTTTTGTTTTATTTAAAAAAATAAAAACCCACCCCAGGCGCCAGCTAGGCCCCCTGGCCCAGCCATGTGAAGTTCCCCCCACCCCCACCAGTGGCCCAAAACCAGCCCAATGAGCCGACCGAGCCGGCCTCACCTCACCCTCGCCTGAAAGCGCTCCACGCGGCCGCCCTTCGCTCCACCCCTCTCTCTCTCATCGACAAGCAGGCCCCACCCCTTCACAACCCCGCCCCACGCCACACGCGCCGCCGCCGATCGCCGGATCCCGCAAGATCCGGGATCCCGATCCGCCCGATCGCCCCGAAGCATGGCCGAGGCCCCACCTATTTAAGCGGACCTCCGCTTTTATTCCCCCCTAGCACCTCGCGGACTCCTCCTCCTCTCGCTCGAGCTCACGGAGACCAGTCGCCGCCGCCATTCTCGTCGCCGTCGCCGCCCTAGCCACTCCCGGTCACCCCCGACTCCACCAGACGCATCCCCGACCTCGTCCGCACCCCCCAGGCCACTCCGTCGACCTCCCCGACGACCGAAGCGCTCACCGCACTCGTCGCCGCCGCCGCCGAGCTCCGATGCGTCGCCGAGACTCCTCCCCGTCCGTCGTGATGAGCAGCGTGATTAGATCGCCCCAAGGGGTATCTTTAAAATAAACCGGACCGGCCGGTTTAGTTCACGATTTATTTTCATTAGGGTTTATTTTTATTAGCCCGCCCGTTTAGTTTAACCCTAGGCCCGTTTAGGTTATTTGACGCCTTACGGTCGTAGTTTAGGCCCATTAGGTTTTTCTTTTTTAATTTCATTTTCTGTTTTAACAGAATAGTTTCTGTTTTGAAAAATTCATATCTTTTATTCTGTTTAATATTTTTAGGTGATTCTTTTTTGTTGGTTTGAAAATTTTATGTAGTTTCTGTAGAATATATATTTAGCTATGTTAAAATTAATTAAAATTGCTTTATTTTAGTTTTAGCCAGAATAGTAAATCTGCTATAACTCGAGTTAGAAAAATTATTTTGGATGATTATTTTTGTCCCAACTTTATTTTGACATTGCCAAACCATAAAAATTAACTTGGGTATTTTAGGATTAATAAATAAATAGTTTTAAGCAGAATCTTGTTAATCCTAATTAATTAACTAGCTACTGTTTTTCTATTAATTTAATTAGTAAATAAATTTATTTTTAACATGTGATTGATTATTCTAGGATAGTTTCTGTCACTTTAATGGATGAACTTTTATTTATAATAAATAAAAGTTTTATTTTATTTTCTTAATAGATATTGAATTAGGCCTAATAGGAGTTTCATAATAGGTTTTAAATTAATCCTTTTTGCTCCTAGTTGCTTAATGCATCCTTTTCTGTTAAGTTAAACTAAAAACCATGATTAGGTTTTGTTAGAAATTTTTTTTTTGTTATATAAAACTACTTTTAGTTGTTGTTTGAAGTAGGGAAACTTTGAGTGGTTTTCTTTGAGTTTTTCCCTTTGGATTTTGCTTTGTTGGTTTTGGTGTGTTACTTTTGTTATGCTATTGTGTTATGTGATCCTATGCTATATGCTTATTGTGGTTATTGTTTGTCTCGGTAGAGTTTCCTGAGTCTTAAGCTTGCTACTCTGAATCTTTAGCTTACGAGGATCATCAGCAAGGCAAGTTTTGATCATGTTATTTCTATACCTATGTTTTTGTGCATTAGAATTGTCACCACCCCACCTTGCATGCAGTAGTTGAAATTTTGAAGTTATTAATCTTGAGTAGTATCATGTGGTAGGATGAACCAATCCCTTGTTACCATGACCCGGGACGAAGTAGTTTACTTTGCTATGCTCGTGACGGGTTTTGGTTGAGTGAAATTCATAAGCAAGATGTGAGAGTCAATGATGATGACAACCCCTGAACTACAATGATCAAGATGGACTTGAATTCACTCTTTGGGTGGAGGACGGTTGACGGGCACCTGGAGAACCCAAAGGTTGGCGGGATGCATGGAGAAGTGCCATGACATCTTGCGGAAAGCTTCACCCAGCCACGAAGAGAAGGATGGATGCCCCATGACCGAAGCTTACATGCAGCCGCAAGCCATTATGGGCTCTGGCTGGGTTAACCTTAGTAGTGACGCTGGCTGGGCGGTACTACGAGATGTAGAAGAACGGTAGGATTGGATGGGTACGGCGTAGCGAAGAGCTCTTTGGAAGACCTGTTTCATTCGCCTGCCTTCAAACACCATGAAGTGCGAAGACTTTAAAGGAGGAATGATTCTTGCGGGAAAGTCATAAACCTCTGCAGAGTTAAAGATCTAATCGATTAGCCGTGTCCCCGGTTACGGACAATTGGAGCCTCTGGAACTTGGAAGTATTCGGAAATCTCAACACTAAAAATAATGAATAAATTTGAGGGGTTTATGACTTAATAATTTGGGAATGAGATATTGGTTGGCGGAACCATCTCAATAAACTACCAATAATTGTAGTAATTTTTGCAAGCAAGTCCACTGTAGTAGGGAAAAATTTGCTTTTCGCAAAATGATGAAACTTAGAGCTCCACAGCCAAATGCATATAGTGTTAGTAACTTTATTATTGTTATTCTTCATGACTTGCCACTTATTCAAAAGCTGACCTACATGGCTGCAACGTCTTATGTTGCGGGTATATTCGATCGAAGTGAGGCTACGCTCCGCTTGGCGATTGCCCTTTGGAGTCGGATGGACTCACTTTACTTGACGCTTCCAGCATTAGTAGTTTATTTCTCATGAGTTGGCCTTGAGCGAATTTATTCCCTTGTAATAAAGACTCTATATGAGAACCGTGTAATAATATTCAGGTGTGGTTGAACTTTGATTACTTTATCGATGTACTGTGAGTACCAGCATGATCTTGGGATGGTACAGACACAGAGATTTGACCGATTTTGGGTCAGGTCGCTACAGCTTCGCAATTGCCCTACTCATGGTTTGAATTTATGGATGATCATACAAATTTTTTACACCGGATTGAATTTTGCTTCTAGAAATCTTTTAGATTCGGCCGCGGGAGGCACGTTTATGGAAATTACGTTAGGAGATGCTAACAAATTGCTTGATAATATTATGGCAAATTATTCTCAATGGCATACCGAAAGATCTTCTAGTAAAAAAGTGCATGCTATAGAAGAAATCAATGTTTTGAGTGAAAAGATGGATGAACTTATGAAGATGTTTGCTCCCAAAAATACTTCTCTTGATCCCAATGATATGCCTTTGTCTACCTTGCTTGAGAATAATAATGAATCTATGGATGTGAATTTTGTTGGTAGGAATAGTTTTGGAAACAACGCATATAGAGGGAATTTTAATCCTAGGCCTTATCCTAGTAATCCTTCTAATAATTATGGAAATTCCTACAACAACTCTTATGAAAATTTTAATAAGATGCCCTCTGAATTTGAGAGTAGTGTTAAAGAGTTTATGAATTCACAAAAGAATTTTAATGCTTTGCTTGAAGAGAAATTGCTTAAAGTTGATGATTTGGCTAGGAACGTTGATAGAATTTCTCTTGAGGTTGATTCTTTAAAGCTTAGATCTATTCCTCCTAAGCTTGATATCAATGAGTCTCTCAAAGACATGAGAATTTCCATTGATGAGTGCAAGGAAAGAACCGCTAGGATGCGTGCTTCCAAAGATGCCTTTATTAAAGCGTGTTCTTCCAATTCCTATGAAAATCAAGATGAAGATCTAAAAGTTATTGATGTGTCCCTTATTAAATCTTTGTTTTGAAATATGAATCTTGATGAAACTGAATATGATCTTCCCTTACCTAGAAGGTGTTCTAAGAATTCAGAGTTTCTAGATCTTGATGATGAAATTGATAAAAGTGGGATTGAAATAAATAAAAATCAAGATGTTGCTAAACCCACTATTTTGGATCTCAAGGAATTTAATTATGAAAATTGTTCTTTGATTGGTTGTATTTCCTTGTTGCAATCCGTGCTAGATTCTCCTCATGCTTATAGTCAAAATAAAGCCTTTACCGAACACATTGTTGATGCCTTGATGCAATCTTATGAAGAAAAACTTGAGTTGAAAGTTTCTATCCCTAAAAAACTCTATGCTTGAGTGGGAATCTACTATTAAAATTAAAATTAAAAATTATGAGTTTCATGCTTTGTGTGATTTGGGTGCTAGTGTCTCCACTATTCCCAAAATTTTGTGTGATTTGCTAGATTTCCGTGACTTCGATGATTGCTCTCTAAACTTGCATCTTGCGGATTCCACTATTAAAAAGCCTATGGGAAGAATTAGTGATGTTCTTATTGTGGCAAATAAGAATTATGTGCCCGTAGATTTTATTGTTCTTGATATAGATTGCAATCCTTCATGTCCTATTATTCTTGGTAGACCTTTCCTTAGAAAGATTGGTGCAATTATTGATAAGAAGGAAGGGAATATTAGATTCCAATTTACCTTAAATAAGGGCATGGAACACTTCCCTATAAAGAAAATAAAATTACCATATGAATCTATCATGAGAGCCACTTATGGATTGCCTACCAAAGATGGCGATACATAGATCTATCCTTGCTTTTATGCCTAGTTAGGGGCGTTAAACGATAGCGCTTGTTGGGAGGCAACCCAATTTTATTTTGTGTTTTTTGTTTTTGTTTCTGTTTAGGAATAAATAATACATCTAGCCTCTGTTTAGATGTGGTTTTATCTTTTAATTAGTGTTTGTGCCAAGCTAGACCTATTGGATCTTCTTGGATGATAGTTATTTGATCTTGCTGTAATTTCCAGAAACTTTGCGCTCAGTGCCCGAATTGTTAAAAATCACCAGAACGTGATAAAATACTGATTCCAATTGCTGCTGATCAATAAACAAATTTTGCAGGTCGTCTAATTTTGGTAGAATTTTTTGGGTTCCAGAAGTTTGCGTTAGTAAAAGATTACTACAGACTGTTCTATTTTTGGGAAACGTTTGGGGCCGGGGCACCGACCGAACCACTCGGCCGGTCCCGCACGACTGTGCGATCCCCTTCCATCGGCCTATAAATCGCTCGCCATTAACGCCCCACGCGGCTGCGCTGCTTCCTCTCTCTCTCTATTTCATCTCGCCGGTCCCTATCTCAGTTGGTCGTCGCCGTTCGCCGCCCCCGCCGGCCGTCCTCATCGCCGGTGGCCACCCGCGCCGGCCGTCCCCGTCGCCGTTCGCCGTCCTCGCTCGCCGGCCCCGGCGGAAGCTGGAACTGCGTCGTGGCCTGCTGCAACCGGTGCCCAGGAGAGCTGCCATCATGGATGGCGAGCATGGTGACGGCGAGCTGCAAGGAGGGCGGCGCTTCGCCAGCTGCGAACATGGCGGAGGCATTGCAGAACCTGCCGCACGCCCTCATGCTACAACCGTTTAATAAAATGCTTCAAACCAAGATGAAAAAAGCTTCAACCAGATACATCAAAAGCTGCAAGCAGTCATTGCCATGGCGGAGTGCTACAACCTTCGACATAAAATGCTACAACCCTTGATGAAAAAGCTTCAACCCAAAACAATATAGAAAGCATTAACCAAGGCTGCCACAAAGAAAAAAGCTGCAATCGTTTGATAGAAAAGCTTCGACCGTAGATGAAAAAAGCTACAACCATTGAAAAAGAAAGCTACAACCATACACCGCATAACCAGAAAAGTTGCATCCGTTGTAGAGAAAGCTTCATTCGTATGTGCGAAATGCTTCAACCTGCGCGTGTCGTCACCGAACCGCAATCACACAGTGGATGGCTGACGGTCGTCGTCGACGCAATTTCTGCAGCGATGAGCATCAACGACGAGGGGCGGCGGCGGAGCTACAATCAAGGAGAGCTACAAGCATCGCCGCTGCAAGCTGCAACCGCATATGTAGTTGTTTCATGCGTCGCGGCGACGATGAGGACGGGTGGTGAGGGTTGGAAGCGGCGACGGGACGGGCGGCGAGGGTTGGAAGCGGCGACGGGGACGGGCGGCGACGGGACGGGCGGCTCTAAGAATCGAGTTGTAATTGTTGAGTTGTAAGAAAAATGAAAGTGTGATGATAATCATTTTTAGAGCATTGTCCCAAGTGAGGAAAGGATGATGGAGACTATGATTACCCCACAAGTCGGGATGAGACTCCGGACAAAAATATAAAAGAAAAAAAGGAGGCCGTAAAAAAAAGAAAGGCCCAAATAAAAAGAAAAAAGAAAAAAATGAGAAAAAAAGAGAGAAGGGACAATGCTACTATCCTTTTACCACACTTGTGCTTCAAAGTAGCACCAAGATCTTCATGATAGAGAGTCTCTCGTTTTGTCACTTTCATATACTAGTGGGAATTTTTCATTATAGAACTTGGCTTGTATATTCCAATGATGGGCTTCCTCAAATGCCCTAGGTCTTCGTGAGCAAGCGAGTTGGATGCACACCCACTTAGTTTCTTTTGTTGAGCCTTCATATACTTATAGCTCTAAGTGCATCCGTTGCATGGCAATCCCTACTCACTCACATTGATATCTATTGATGGGCATCTCCATAGCCTGTCGATACGCCTAGTTGATGTGAGACTATCTTCTCCCTTTTTGTCTTCTCCACAACCACCATTCTATTCCACATATAGTGCTATATCCATGGCTCACGCTCATGTATTGCGTGAAGGTTGAAAAAGTTTTGAAAATGTTAAAGTATGAAACGATTGCTTGGCTTGTCATCGGGGTTGTGCATGATTTAAATATTTTGTGTGGGGAAGATGGAGCATAGCCAGACTATATGATTTTGTAGGGATAACTTTCTTTGGCCATGTTATTTTGAGAAGACATAATTGCTTAGTTAGTATGCTTGAAGTATTATTATTTTTTATGTCAATACGAACTTTTGTCTTGAATCTTTTGGATCTGAATATTCATACCACAATTAAGAGGATTTACATTGAAATTATGCCAAAGTATCACTCCGCATCAAAAATTCTTTTTTATCATTACCTACTCGAGGACGAGCAGGAATTAAGCTTGGGGATGCCTGATACGTCTCCAGCGTATCTATAATTTTTGATTGCTCCATGCTACTTTATCTACTGTTTTGGACTATATTAGGCTTTATTTTCCACTTTTATATTATTTTGGGACTAACCTATTAACGGAGGCCCAGCCGAATTGCTGTTTTTGCCTATTTCAGTGTTAGAAGAAGCGGAATATCAAGCGAAGTCCAAACGGAATGAAACCTTGAGAGCGTGATTTTCTCACCGAGCGTGATCCGGAGACTTGGACCCTACTCCAAGCAGTGCAGGCGGTCACGAGGTGGGCGCGCCTGGCGCGCCCCCTCATGGGCAACATGTTGCTCCTGACGTACTCCTTCCTCCTATATATACCTCGTACCCCGACAGATCGAGCAGGGCCAAAACCTAATTCCACACCGCAACTTTCTCTATCCACGAGATCCCATCTTGGGGCTGTTCGAGCTCCGTCGGAGGGGCATCCACCATGGAGGCTTCTACATCAACACCATAGCCCCTCCGATGAAGTGTGAGTAGTTTACTTGAGACCTTGGGTCCATAGCTAGTAGTGGATGGCTTCTTCTCTCTTTTTGGATCTCAATACAATGTTCTCCCCCTCTCTTGTGGAGAACTATTCGATGTAATCTTCTTTTTGCGGTGTGTTTGTTGAGATCGATGAATTGTGGGTTTATGATCCAAGTTATCTGTGGAAAATATTTCAATCTTCTCTGAATTTTTTTATGTATGATTGATTTATCTTTGCAAGTCTCTTTGAATTATCCATTTGGTTTGGCCAACTAGATTGGTAGTTCTTGCAATGGGAGAAGTGTTTAGCTTTGGGTTCAATCTTGCGGTGTCCTTACCCAGTGACAGAAAGGGTTGCAAGGCACGTATTGTATTGTTGCCATCGAGGATAACAAGATGGGGTTTTTTATCATATTGCATGAATTTATCCCTCTACATCATGTCATCTTGCTTAAGGCGTTACTCTGTTTTTAACTTAATACTCTAGATGCATGCTGGATAGCGGTCGATGAGTGGAGTAATAGTAGTAGATGCAAAATCGTTTCGATCTACTTGTCTCGGACGTGATGCCTATATACATGATCATTGCCTAGATATACTCATAACTATGCTCAGTTCTATCAATTGCTCAACAGTAATTTGTTCACCCACCATAGAAAATCTATGCTCTTGAGAGAAGCCACTAGTGAAACCTATGGCCCGCGGGTCTATTCTCATCATATCAATCTCTATCGCTTTATTTACTTACTTTGTTTTTACTTTGCTTTTTACTTTTCACTTTGCATCTATCTCTCAAAAATACCAAAAATATTATTTATCATCTCTATCAGATCTCACCCTCGTAAGTGACCGTGAAGAGATTGACAACCCCTAATCGCGTTGGTTGCGAGTAGCTATCGTTTTATGTAGGTACGAGGGACTTGTGCGTGGTCTCCTACTGGATTGATACCTTGGTTCTCAAAAACTGAGGAAAATACTTACGCTACTTTGCTGCATCATCCTCTCCTCTTCGGGGAAATCCAACACAGTGCTCAAGAGGTAGCAAGAAGAGTCCCTCGTACCTGCACAAATTGATAGCTACTCACAACCAACGCGATTAGGGGTTTTCAATCCCTTCACGGTCACTTACGAGGGTGAGATCTGATAGAGATGACAAATAATATTTTTGGTATTTTTGATATAGAGATGCAAAGTGAAAAGTAAAAGGCAAAGTAAAAACAAAGCAAGTATTAAAGTGATGGAGACTGATATGATGGAAATAGACCCGGGGGCCGTAGGTTTCACTAGTGGCTTCTCTCAAGAGCATAAAATATTCTACGGTGGGTGAACAAATTACTATCGGGCAATTGATAGAACTGAGCATAGTTATGAGGATATCTAGGTATGATCATGTATATAGGCATCACGTCCAAAACAAGTAGACTGAAACGATTCTGCATCTACTACTATTACTCCACTCATCGACCGCTATCCAAAGATGCATCTAGAGTATTAAGTTAAAAACAGAGTAACGCCTAAGCAAAATGACATGATGTAGAGGGATAAATTCATGCAATATGATAAAACCCCATCTTGTTATCCTCGATGGCAACAATACAATACGTGCCTTTGCAACCCTTTCTCACATCGGGTAAGGACACCGCAAGATTGAACCCAAAGCTAAGCACTTCTCCCATTGCAAGAACTACCAATCTAGTTGGCCAAACCAAACGGATAATTCAAGGACTTGCAAAGATAACCCAATCATACATAAAAGAATTCAGAGAAGATTCAAATATTATTCATAGATAAGCTGGATCATAAACCCACAATTCATCGGTCTCAACAAACACACCGCAAAAAGAAGATTACATCAAATAGATCTCCACAAGAGAGGGGGAGAACATTGTATTGAGATCCAAAAAGAGAGAAGAAGCCATATAGCTACTAACTATGGACCCGAAGGTCTGAGATAAACTACTCACACTTCATCGGAGGGGCTATGATGATGTAGAAGCCCTCCGTGATGACGGCCCTCCCATGGAGCTCCTAACAGGCCCCAAGATGGGATCTCGTGGATACGTAAAGTTGCAGCGGTGGAATTAGGTTTTTGCCCTGCTCGATCGCTTGAGGGCACGAGGTATATATAGGAGGAAGGAGTACGCTGGAGCAATAGGGGCCCACGAGGTAGGGGGCGCCAGAGGGGGCGACCCCACCCTCGTGACCTCCTCTTTGTTCCTTGGAGCAGGGTCCAAGTCTCCGGATCACGCTCGTGAGAAAATCACGCCCAAGGTTCTATTCCGTTTGGACTCCGCTTGATATTTCATTTCTTCAAACATCAAATAGGCAAAAATAGCAATCGGGCTGGGCCTCCGGTTAATAGGTTAGTCCCAAAAATAATATAAAAGTGGAAAATAAAGCCCAATATAGTCCTAAACAGTAGATAAAGTAGCATGGAGTAATTGAAAATTATAGATACGTTGGAGACGTATCACTTTTGTCAACAAGAAAGTTAGTCCCTAGGCAATCGATAACAAGTACTGGTAACCATTCTTCTAATTCTATATGAGGGAGAGGCATGAGCTAACATACTTTCTCTACTTGGATCATATGCACTTATGATTGGAACTCTAGCAAGCGTCCGCAACTAATAAAGATCATTAAGGTCGTGAAACCCAACCATAGCATTAAGTATCAAGTCCTCTTTATCCCATACGCAACAACCCACTTACTCGGGTTTAAGCTTCTGTCACTCTCCAACCCACCATAAGCGAATCATGAACGTATTGCAACACCCTATAGCGGGGACCCCTCACGTTTGCGCGAGACGGAGGGCACCGTAGGACAACACCATAAATAAAATATACAATCATACCAACCAAGATCACGATTAACCCATAGGACAAACGGATCTACTCAAACATCATACAATAGCCACATATAATTGGGAAATAATATACAGAGTTGAGCACCATGTTTAAGTAGAGATTACAGCGGGGAGAAGGGGTGTTACACCGCTGCATAGAGGGGGAGAAAGTTGGTGTTGACGGTAGCAAGATTGTTGATGTAGATCGCCGTCACGATCCTAGCCCATGCGGCACTCCAGCGGCACCGAGAGAGAGGGGGAGAGAGCGGTCCTCCTTCTTCTTCTTCCTTGCCCCCCTAGATGGGAGGAGAGTTCCCCCTCTGGTCCATGGCCTCCATGGCGGCGGAGGGGCGGGAGCCCCTTCGAGATTGGATCCCCCTCTCAGTTTTCTTCTGTTTTGCGTTCCCCAGATCTGGCCCTTCACGGTTTCTTAAATTCTCGGAGATCCGTAACTCTGATTGCGCTGAAATTTTTACATGATTTTTTCCATAAATTATCTTTCTTGCGCCAGAATAAGGGCCCCAACCGCCTTACGAGGAGGGCATAAGACACCTGGGCGCGCCTAGCACCCCTGGCGCGCCCTGGTGTATCTTGGGGGCTGTGGGCCCCCGTTTGCGTTGATTCCACCTTCCAAAAATCACATATATTTCAAAATAATTCTCCGTAAATTTTTATCGTGTTTGGACTTCGTTTGATATGGATTTCATGCGAGACAAAAAATATGCAACAAACAGGAACTGGCACTGGGCACTGGATCAATAGGTTAGTCCAATAAATCATATAAATTGTTGCCAAAAATATGTAAAATTTGTATAAAATTGGCATGAAACAATCAAAAATTATAGATATGACGGAGACGTATCAGTGGCGTGGGGGTTGGAGGAGAGGCTAGAGGGGGGGAGAGATGGACCAGTAGGGGCGGCCCCGTCGCCGCCGTCCGCCGAGAGTCGGCCTCCTCCAGCGGCGGCGAGGGGATTGGATGGCTAGGTTGGGCTTGTTGGGTGGCGGCTGCGGCGTCTCCAGAGTCGCTCGGGAGCTACCCGGGAGGCTCTCTCGTTCGGTTCCTTTGGGAGGCTACCAGTTTAGCCACCTAGCTATATGACCTAGCGACTTTAATGGTTGATAAGATAGTATTATCTTAAGTTTTGCATATAATTTAGAGATGACAAAAAAATATCTACAACGGGTCATCTCTTAGCCTTATCTTCAATAACTAGTAATTCCTAAAAACGTGGTGAGACATATTGTGCTAAGAGATCATCTCTTGTCTTCTCTTAAATAAGGTAAGACAAGCATTTTCTTATTAGTTCTCTCTCCTCTACCTCATCATTTATCCTATGTGGCACTCCTAAGATAGTACCATTGTACATGCCCTAAGCCGCTTATTGATTGTGATTAGTATTCGTTCTATCCGTAACTTAATTCCACTTTATACCCCCGGATTTCAACAGAAATTACCCCCTTTAGCGATTTTTTAATTTATACCCTATTTAAGCAAACTTGTGTCACATTTTACCCATCTAGTGTTCTTCCCAATTTTGGTGTTGAATGGATGTGCCACGTTAGTGGTTTTTTCGCTGGGTTTTCGAATGATTTTCTTGCATCAGAATAACCGAACCGAACCATTTTGCGATAAAAAAAGTCCCACAGGGAAGGATGTCGCGCTTTTGGACGAGCTATCCAAAGTCTTGCCCGTTGCGCTTTTGATCTTCTATTCTCTAAAACTAGATCGGCAACACGCCTTGGCGCGAGGGTGCCGGACCCAACGATATTGTAAGCCGTGGAAGATCAAACGACATGATGCATTAGTATGAAGGCAAGTTTAGCACATGTAAGAGAGCAACCGATTATAGTGTTCAAGGATAAGAACAAACATTTACTCTGTCCAGAAGAATAACATCATTGAGTTCAACAAGCTCATGAGATTATAAAAGCTGGAAGCAAGGTATCATCCAATTTAGCAAATGAGATTATGAAATGTTAATCTCCAAATTCCAGAACCATTCGCCATCAGCAACATAATAGAATTAAAATAGGAAAACTTTACATATAGACCATTTTATTATTTATAAGAGATACACAGAGTAAGTAGTCCCATATCAGAACATTCAGTAGCGTGACAAAATAAAAGGAGATGCATGTACATATCGGAATTGAGATTCTCCAAATCCCAAATCTCGGTCATGAAATATATTCTTTATCAGAATTTGAAGTACCACAATGGCCCAATAATCACTGTCAATGTAAGGTACTGCATGCTTTTCTTTCGCTTCATATGAACAGAATTTCTCTATTAAATAATCATAGTTGATATCAATGTCCAACCTTGAAAACCACTGCATTAGTAACTCGATGCATTCGTTTTGTCTTCACTTTGTCATAGTAGACACATTTATTGCCCCATTCTGATTTTAAAACTCTGCTGCACAAGTTAATATCATGACAATATAAGTGCCAAAGATAATGAAAATGCTTGCTTCTATAAGCTTAAAAACATAGGATTGACATGTGCTGCCCTATCTTGAGTGTATTTTATCAGTAGGCTTGCAAAGATAAGATGACTTGCATGAGAACATCAATGCCAAAATCGTCTGCAGCTCACACAAATGACAGGTCATAGCAAAAGTAAAGTGTCCTGGTGCAAAGCTGTATACAGCTCAGATTCGCCTTTCCTCGCTGCATTCCCCACCTGAGAAGAAATATAAAGCCATCCTACTAAGTGTGGTTAACTTACACTTACATGCATAAAAATCATAATCAACTTATGGAAAAAGAGCTTACAATGTAAACAAAAAAGAAGAACCCTGGATTCATAGCAGCTTAAAATGAGGAGGCAGAATAGCAAAATAATATCTAATGACAAAGCTATAAACTATCCAATGGCCTTTATGTCCAACCCTACTGATGCTAGAGCAGAGAACTAAAAGTAGCTGAATGCATTTTGTCCTCTACCTTATTCACGGTGCATACTGAATCTTGAATCAAGCATATGGAAGATTTATACAAGATATAAGAAAATACACATATGGTTATATATGAATTCTAGCTAGTCATACTGATCCACCTAGAAAAATGGAATGCATAAACCAAATAGAGGTCAATCCAAAGGAGCAGCAGCTGCAGACCCAGCCAATCCAAAACAGCAACAGGTGCAGACCCAACCAATCCAAAGGAGCAGCAGCTGCAGACCCAACAATTTCAATTTACTTGTTAAATTCTACCTATTGGTCAAACACTCCTACACATGATACCTAGCTAAATCCAAGGATCTACTTGACGGCAAGGCACCAACAAAACAAAAAAGCCCCCAACAAGTCCTCCTTTGGAACCTAGAATCTGTTGCACAAGAAGAAACCCAAGACATTTTTGCAGCTACCTAGCCAGTCCTACTAAATGGTACATGAACATAAGAGGGGAAGGAGCTCAAGAACAACAACCGTGCAACTGTGCGTAAATCCACTTGGGTTCTTTGCGAGAAATTTTAACTCTAACGCAGATGAATGCATATCCAATAAGAACAGAAAAAGGAGTGTGCACAACGTTTGCACTTTACACCGGTACATATAGTTTCGTGTTAGTAAGTTGGATCAGGTTCGCCGATGAGGTTCGAGAATAAGAAGTCGCAGGCTGGGGGTCTGTAGTTCCCAGTGATTGAGAACAGTAAGCTGGCCTTAACTTCTGAATACTCTCTGTAACTTCTTTGTAGCCCCCAAATAAAACCCCCCATGTAAATCCTATTTGCAATCTTAATATATCGACGCGACATTGCTGCGTTCACCCCCCCAAAAAAATCAGATCAGGCCAGCTGAAAGAAGAAGCAAAGATCCATCATAGGTCTGTTGGATGGTGAAATGGATATTGACATCGGTTACTACTTAATCAGAGCAAGTTGTTGTTGATCAGCTGATACACAGCTCATTATTTCACATGGTGCCACCGTTGTAAAATTGTACAAGTATGCCTAATATAGAAGCTTATGGATCAGAAATGGGACCTTGAAACGAGCATACAAGCCTATATCTATATAATATGCACGTACATATACATAGCTTGACCAACAACACTACACACTCCTCTCTATATGTATGTGTGCAATACAAAGATAAGAAACAGATGATAGAACTTACCTGTCGATTCATGGAACAGGGAGGGCTAGTTGTAACAGCGAAGTGTTTTAGTTCACTCCATCCTTGATCCGGCAGCGGTGCAGGGCATCTGAGTTTCCATAAGTACGATCATCTCTACAAAAGGAAAAGCTTCTTGGATAACCAAGCTCATCTCTGGGGAGAAATTAAAACTTCTCCTAGAATCGCAGACGCTTCTTCCAGAATCAATAGCATGATTATTTCAGTAAAATTTTGGGGCCACTACTACTCTAACTGGAACAGCTGGTGTGATATATGTAGATGGAGAGAGAGAGAGAGAGAGAGAGAGAGAGAGAGATCAATAGTTTCAGGATAAAATAAAATGCTGGAAAGTAATTCTCCTAAAATTACATCTCATTCCCAAGAATATCCTATTTAAAATTAGAGGAAGTAAAATGTATTTTTGTCAAGAAAACAGGGGTATAAAATGTATGTGGTTCATCGCGCTTTGGGCGTGAGCTCGTCGGCCAACACCTATCATAAACAGAAACATAATTGGTTTTCCAACATTTATCACTCTCTGGTAATTAACCAAAACGAAGCAATTACCTTCATGGTAGCATTCAACTTAAAGCTTTCCTTCCTCTGCTCCCAGGTTTAATGTCCTCCAAACAGCGGCGGAGAATTTTTGTCATGTTTATCAACTGTTATATACGACAGCTTCTTCACGATCGCATTGGGAGTTCTCTTTGGAAATGACAGCGTCTGGATCATCTGCAACAGGTATTGAACTGCCTGTAGAACGAAGAACCGGTGTTTAGTTCATGAGGGAGCAAAATCTAGTGTCAAAAATCGGCAAGGTATAAATCTTACGGTGGAGTGGTTTGGCCGGGGCTCCCATCGGGTCCAACGCGTGGACAACTTTACTGTCTTTTCTACAGAGAGCTGCACGGACGCAACAACATAGCAAGCCATGTCAGGATAACACAGAATGGTCATCACGAGCAGTCCCAAAAGAGGCGTCGCAGGTACATTTAACTTTGAATGTGGTATGAAATAAACACACGGGCAGAAGCTCTAGCGAGGCTTTGTAAATGATGAAGCTAATGCACATCATGCCAAGGAGATACACCAGTTAGTTAATCAGTTTAGTCAGAGACTGAATCCCCTGCAACTTCCAATTGATGAAGCTAATTGTTTCTGTAGATTGCATTGTTCTCACACATTTCCAGCCCACACAAACATGCAAGCTACAGAAAGTGAAAACAATAGGAGGAACTCACATAATATTGATTCTGTGTAATACAAGCATCCTGGGCAGTTCTCTTCTTTGGCCTAACATTGCATTTACTTGTCTCTCCTGATTCAATATAACGTTGCACGTCCTTCAGAGAGCGAAATTCATAACCACTGACTGGGTTAGTGATGTACTGCAGAGATAAAAAGAATTAAAGGTAAAACAAGGGGTTCAACAAAAAGTACACAAAACAATGTCAAGGAAAATTAGATTTTTGGGGGGCATTCTACAACAAAGAAAACTCGAGTATATCTTCAGAACACTAAAAAGACAGCCCAGTAAGTGGACAAAGCTAATTGCTATCAACAGGGTTAGATACTAATAACCTATTCAGAACCTCAACTTCTTGGAGGTCCTTGAGAACATGTGACTAAAAGTGTAATCAGTTACTGGCTTCAAGCATATTTTACAGTAACAATAACTATCACGTAGCAGATGCAGAGTAAAAGCATGCTAGGAGGCAGGAAAGACTGAAAGAGTCGGTGCTGAATTATGATATAAGCAGAGTGAATTGAGAATGAACTTCTTTTGATTAAAATAAAGCACAACCATATTACAGAGAGGGAGGTTGTGGTCGACGCCGGCACACAAATGAAACCGCCGTCGTCGGGGTCGGGCGTGGGGTCCTTCCATCCTGGTCGTCATCATCTTGGTCCTTGTGGATAGCATCCATGGATTGGAAGTGGGGTGACTTGAGAATCCCCTCCCTTGAGATGGCTTGCTGTTTCCAGTTGAGATTCGTCCATGGAGAACAGAAGCTTCATGAGCACACACACAACAAAAGATAAGAGGAGGAGGCTCTGGAAAGTGAAACGGTCATGGGGATGGGGATGCTTACTCGAGCTAGGAGCCGTGGAGGCGGAGCTCGTTGGCCCATCACCGCACCGGAGGAAACGACGGTGAGCTCGACCATGTGCGGGCCGTGGTGGTCGTCCTCGTCCATGGAGGAGGGTGGCTGCTGCACCGAATCGAAGAAATTGAGTGGGGCGGGAAGATAAGAAAGAAGGGGAGAGGAGAGGGAAGAGGAGAGCTCACCTCACCAGAGTTGGGGGCAGCCGAAGCCCTAGCAGCGGGGATGGGTCGCGCGCGAGCGCTTGCGGCCATGAGGAGCAGATCTAGCCGGAGGAAAGGAAGCACCGTCACGAGGGGAGCTCGTGGGTGTGCTGCGCTCCGGCGAGGGCCGCCGGAACTCGCCGGAATCGCCCGGTGTTGGTGGCGGCGGCGAGGTGGGGGCTGGAATGCGGGAGGACAGGGGAAGGGGGCGCGACCGCGCGAGTGCGGCATGAAGCGGCTAGGTTTCCAGTGGCTGTTACTTCGTTTTTAAAGGGGTACGCAAAATGTCTAAAATGCCCTCGGCGGGGCACGGGAATTACGCGCGGTGGCACGGCCGGGCGGGACACGGCTCGTAGGGAAAATATCGGACGGTTGGAGACGACCGGGTAAATATCCGACGGCCCACGACGACCGAGCCCGAGATCCAACGGCCAGAACGCAATCAAGAAAACGATCGGACGGCCAGGAAGCCCAAATCGCTGAGGAGGCCCGGGAGTGACTGTCATTCTTATTTCTGGATTCGGGCCTTGGCATCTTCCCTTTCAAGGCAGGAGCCAGCTATGTAGCGGCCTTGGCGTTTCTTTTGACTTAGTTGGTGGCTTCGTCGGTTCTGAGATGTCTGCTCTCCTTTTGTCTTCCGGTCTGCGTGCTGTGTTCGTGGCCTGGGTGCCCTGTACCCCGTTCTTTCGTACTTTCGTTCCATCCTTGATTGTGGGTGTGGTGATACTCGTTGGTTTGTGGTTTGTCTGGACACTGCCTGATGGCGTTATTTATAAAGTCGGGCTCATGCCTTTTTCTCTGAAAAGTCTGGCTTCCGCCGTTGTACTGTAGGTGGAGCTGTGCCGTGGAGTCGTGGAGACGCCATCGGGTCGCGCTCCATGGACGTGGTGCTGCAGGACCACCGTGCAACATGGCGGCGGGGCCGGTGCACTCCTTCCTCATGGCGTCCCCGTGCAGGAACGACAACACCTCATGGATGCTGTAATGCGACGGGAATTCAGCCAGTCAGGGAATTGATTAAGAGTGAGTGAATCCTTGAAACATCTTGAAATAGGATTTCGTCTCGTTTTATATATAAAGCACCACACCAAAGTACATGACCGAACAATACATTATGACGAGGAAATGCCCTTACAAAGCAAATCTACAAATATAACAAGAATCATAGGACTAGCCTAGCACCTTCACGAAGCCAACCAAAGACGCCTGAGCTCCACGACAACACCCCTAAGAGGGTGACGGCACGAAGCGTCGACGCTGCCGAGCCTAAACAGACAAACAAGGGTTTTCACCCAGAGCCCTTGTACAAGAACGGAACTCACGACGATGTCTTCAAGAAGAGGCACCCACATGCCACAGGTGTTGCCATCGCTGGCGCCAAAGCGTGAAGCTTTCGCTCGAGAACTTGTTTGCACCACCAAGAGGCACTCCGATCAGCATCAGGATGAAGTACAGCCAAGTCACATCAGATCTGGGCACCGTCACTTCCAAAGGAAGAGGATAAGCCATGACCTCTCTCCACTACACCCCTTGCCGCCCATACAACAAAGAGGTGAAGTCACAATTGCTACTATAGAGCCTGCTGGAAAGCCACCCGTGTAGCCAACCTTCCGGGGTCGCCGTCCATGTCCCGAGACACCGCCAACTATCATCTTCTCACCACACCAGCTACGGTAGGTAGAGTGGAAGGCCTCCTTCCACTCATAGTCCGGCATCAGCCATTGGGGTTGGGTCAACACTTCCACCGTAGGAATTGTCCACACCTGTGTCCCTAGCCCGTCCCGGTGGACCGAGGGAGACACACCCTAGAAGCTCCCGACGGTCGTTGTCGAACAAGGCTCCACCCTAGTCTGTTGACCTAGGCCAAGCCAAGCTCACCCAACGCCACACCTGTAGCCATCGGCGCCAATATGACCGACGATACAACATCAAGGACGACGAACACGGACCGACGCCACCGCCAAGCAGTCAGGACAAGGGCACTAAGAGCAACTCCAACGGGCCGACCCAAACGGACGGCGATTTCGTTCGCTTTTTGTCCGTTTGGGTCGGCCGCCTGCCCTGCGTCCGCCCTCTTTTAGATTTGGGTCGGTAGCGCGCCCAACGCGCCAACCCATATGTGCCGGCGTGGCCGGCTGGTCGCCCAATATTTACATTGATTTGCATTCAAACATATTGTCAAATAACATAGTTTTACCGAATAAAAATATTATAGTTTTACAAGCCGGATACAAATAAAAATGTTTCACATAGTTTTGCAAACGAATAAAAGAAGATACATCTATTGGTTGTCAACATGAGCCCACATATGCTCAACCAAATCATTTTGCAGCTGCACGTGAGTTTCCCAATCACGCATGTCTTCATGAAATTGGGTGAACTGTTCAAATGTTGCCGCTACTCCATGCTCAGGCACAACATTCTCACCCTGAAACTGAAACCCTTGATCGTACAGACGTTCCGGGCGCTTGTCTTCTACGATCATATTGTGCATGATCACACAAGCAGTCATCACCTCCCACAGTTTCTGCGTGCTCCAGGTATTAGCAGGATACCGAACGATGCCCCATCGAGATTGCAAAACGCAAAGGCACGCTCGACATCCTTCCTGGCACTCTCTTGCTCCTGGGCAAATCTTTTCCTCTTCTCTCCGACAGGGTTGGGTATTGTCTTGACAATAGTGGTCCACTCAGGATAGATACGGTCACCCAGGTAGTATCCTTTGTCGTAGTTGTGTCCGTTGACAGTAAAGTTTACCGGTGGGCTGTTGCCTTCGGCAAGCCTAGCAAACACCGGCGAGCGCTGAAGCACGTTGATATCATTGTGTGATCCAGCCATGCCAAAGAAAGAGTGCCAGATCCAGAGATATTGAGACGCCACGACCTCTAATATGATAGTGCAAGCCCTGACATGTCCCTTATATTGCCCTTGCAGAGTCGCCGGCAAAAAAGGGTGGTGGCGTTGGCGACGAAGGAGGCGAGCGAGGGTTGCTGTTGGCTGGGGGGTGGGGGAAGGCCAATGAGCCACCGACCAAAGGGCCCGGGAAGAGGAGAAGGCGAGCGTGCGCGTGTCCGTCGCGTGTCCGCGCCGACGCAAATCCGGCTCAAAAATGAACCGGGAATGGGTCGCCCGCGGACGAAAAGCGGACGCGCGTCCATTTGGGTTGGCGTGTTGGGCCGACTTTTCTGTCCGCGCCGACCCAAACGAACGGCGGTAGACGAAATGGGTCGCCCCATTGGAGAGTTGCTCTAACATGCATGCTCCACCCATGCGGACTAGGTCGGCCCCCATCACCAGCACGCCAACGGCTGTCATCCACCACCATCACACGCACCGCCACGCCGCGTGAACGGCCGACGGGCCCGCCATCTCCTGCCCGGAGCCCCCAAAGAGCATCTCCAGCCGCGCCCCAAACAAGGCCCCCCAGGCGACTTTTCGGACGCCGGCGCCAAAAAATCGGCCCAGTCGCGCCCCCAAGGGCCCATTTTTCGCCGGCTCGGGCGAAATTACGCCATGGACCTAACCCAACCCGGCGCATTGGGGTGCTCGGGGCACCGGCGAATCGTTTTAGCGCGAAGAGCCGCGGGCCCTCCTTGCCGCCGATTGTCTCTCTTCTCGCCGCTTGTCGTGATCTCGACAACGACGACGACGAGGACGCCGGACCGTCAACCCGCCGCGCCAACCGGGAGGGTTGCAGCGAGGACGGCGGCAGCGGCGGAGGCGACGACGACGACGGCGGCGGCGGCGGCGACCACACGCGGTTCTACAGCCTCCTCGGCATGTAGAACTGCAGGGGCGGCGGGCAGCGAGGAGCGGCGAGGGAGACGGCGAGGAGCAGCCTATTAGATTTTTTTTCTTTTTTGTAAAATATTTTTAAATATGAACGAACTCGCCGAAGTTTGGTTAAATTTGCGTTGTGTTTGTGCCATAATTAAATTTTCAAAAAACGTGGGCGCCATGATTGGGGATCACGCCCCATTGCTGTGAGTTAAGCGCGGTGCGCCCAGGCGATTTTAGCGCCTCCTAGGGCCAACGGCTGGAGATGCTCTAACCCCACCATCCCGGAGCGAGGGCAACACCACGACTGCATCGCCCGCTCCCACGCCACCGTGCAACCGACCACAGCACCGGTGCACCGCCCGGGCGCCATCCACCACACCCACATCAGCCTGCGCCTCCGCGCCCACGCACCACTACCACCCAACAAAGGAGGGAGCCCCCCCTGACGCCTGCCTCCAGCGCGGGGGAAGGAGCTGCCCTGCTGCTGCCTACGCCACGGCCTTTGGCCGGCGACGAAACCGGCGGTGCCGAGGGAAGAGAGGCTGGGCGGGGGCCGAGTAGTGGCGGAGCTAGGGTTGCCTCCCGTGGTCGCCCGCGGGAGCGACTCGGGAGGGATGAGGGGGGCTCCAGATAGGGGTTGTCCTCACCCAAACCTTGAAACATCACAAAAACAAATCTGAAGATTGGACGGAGAAGAGCCGACACGGGTTGTGTACTGACTTTTTCGCTAAACGAGGCAATATCTATCACAAACCTGAAACTTGGAGGTAAAAAGTGGAATTAACTCATGTTTATTACTCCCCCTGTCTCAAAATGTAAGACTTCTTTGATGTAAATATGATAACATTTTTCATAATATATGATAAATATTTAATATGGGAAGTCTGATAATATTATTTTCAAGTGATGAATGCAAGTAATATTTGTATATTAATAGTGTTTTTTATAGGAATACATTTATAGTCGAAGTTATAGAAGTTTGACTGCACTCTTCTCGAATCGTCATCTCTTTCTGAAGGGGGGTAGTCTGTTCTCCAATTTGATCATTCTCAAGTGTTTTCATTTATCCCAGCAGAGACAGTAACATGGCTAGCAAGTTACAAAATGCAGCAAGTCTAACTATCCTACTACTACAACAAATCACGGATAATTTCTCGGAGGAGTGAAAAATTGGTCAAGGCGCATATGGAACGGTTTACAAGGTAATATGGCATGCTTGGTTTTTGACTCTGAATACAAGGTTAACGTAACATGGCATGCTTGGTCTGAATACAAGGTTAGTGTAACATGGCATGCTTGGTTTTCGACTCTGAATACAAGGTAACATGGCATGCTTGGTTCTGTTAGTAAAATTTGCAGGAGGTATTTCGACTAGAATAATGTAGTGCATTAAGCAATCTACTTGCTTAATTCCAATTGACAACCTTCGACATACTATCTAACAAAACGCAACATAAAACCAAGCATAACCTGGTACTTATGTCCTTCTGCTTTTCAAATGATATGCACTTTGGGTCTATGCCCTCTCATAGAGAAAATGATATGGACTTATGAATGGGTTTGTTCTATTAAAATGAGTAGGGGGTGCATGCCAATGGAGAAGAGATTGCTGTAAAGCTGGTCCGTAATAACCTGCAAGGAACTGACGATGAGCAATTCAAACGTGAGTTTGAAAACCTCATGAGGCTTGATCATCACAACATTGTACAGTTAGTTGGTTATTGCTACGAAACACATCATAAACCTATGCTGCACAATGAAGAAACCATTTACGCCGAAGAAACATATAGAGTGCTCTGCTTTGAGTATATGCGAAATGGAAGCCTTCAAAAGCATATTTCTGGTACAAGACCTCTCCACTTCGAGTATGCTATATGGAGTGTTTATCATGTGAAGAAACTAAGGTTTCCTTATATTTCTACTTTGTTGAAACTTTTGTTTAAATTTGCAGAGGAATGTGATGGACTTGACTGGCACACACGTTACAGAATTATCAAAGGGACATGTGAGGGCTTAAAATACCTTCATGAAGGATTCAAAGAACCAATTTACCATATGGACTTAAAACCTGACAATATACTGCTAGATGAGAATATGATGCCTAAACTAGCAGATTTTGGCTTGTCTAAGCTCTACGATGGAGAACAATCAGTGATCACTCAAAGTTTTACGGGAACAATGTGAGTAGTAAAATGACTCCTGCAAATAAGTTATTTCGTAGTGAAGCAGAATATGCTAATTATATACATTGTACCTGTTATATTTATGCTGCCATGCTCAGTGGATACTTGCCACCGGAATATTTATTTCAACACGTAATCTCGAAGAAGTTGGACATATTCAGTCTGGGTGTTGTAGTGACAAAGATAATTACAGGACCCAAAGGCCCTACCAGAAGGACTGAAATGACTTACCAAGAGTTTATTAATCAAGTAAGTAATGTTATTTTCACTTCATAAAACAAATAACTGTCATTTTTGAGGATTTGTGGCTCTCGGGTGCCACACACCCCTATATACATATAGCATTAATAAACATATTCGAAAATTTCAAAAAAAAAAATCTGAAATTTTGAAATATGAAACCCGGGTGTCCGTTGTACACATATGTTCAGTTTCATGGGGAATGGGTGCCCGTGCTAGTGTCAGTAAAAAAGACAAAAAAATCATATGTGTAGGAAAAAAAACTGGGTGTAACGTATGTCGGACCGTAATTCCTGCGCCGGACAGGCACCTATTCCCCATGAAAATGAACGCGGGAGTACAATGGGCACTCATGTTCCGTATCCCAAAATTTCAGAATTTTTTGAAATTTCCTGATATTTTGTTTAATGCTATTTTCATATAGGGGCGTGTGGCACCCAGGTGCTCCAATGCATTTCCCATATTTGATAGTCTTACTCCCTCCGTTCCAAAATAATTGAAGTTCTAGGTTTGTCCTAAGTCAAACTTCAGTAAGTTTGACCAATCTTATATAAAAATATATCAATATCTACTGCACCAAATTTGCTTCATTAGATTCATTATGAAATGAATGTTCATATGATATATATCCGCTATTGTAGATCTTAGCAGATTTTCTATAGACTTGGTCAAACTTTAAAAAGTTTAACTTAGAACAAGCCTAGAACTTCAATTATTTTAGAATAGAGGAAGTACATTGTGTGGAAAATGCAGGATGGCTAAAATTATTGTTGTTGTTTCTGTTGTATTGATCTGACCCTTGTGTAGGGTATATATAGAAGTACAAGAGGGGTAGAGACTTGGAGTACAAGACAAGTTATGTGGTTTAAACTAATTCTATCTCTATCTCCTATCTCTAACTTAAACCCAATTATATTTCTAACATTCCCCCTCAGTCGTAGAGGGAGTGAAGCGGGCGAGTACGACTGAATTTGAAGTCTTGCGTTTTCGTCGTCTTCTCCATTGCGCCATCATCAACTGCGTCTCTGATGGGTTGGCACCTAGGGCGGTGACTGCGTCCCCTTCTGGTGCCTTCCCGCCTTCTCCTCTATTCCCTCCCGCAGTCACAACGGGAGTGGCGTGGACGACGACGCGGACGCTGTTGACTGGAGTTGTTGCCGATGAGTTGCTGTAGACACAGCCGTGTGGTCAATGTCGAGGTAGCCGGTCATGGTGATGTAGCTGTGGTCGAGGTAGTCGTGGTCGATTGTGTGGTCGTCATGGATGACGAAGCCGCACAAAGCTGGAGGCGCAAAAAATAATGCGCTATGACGGGGCAGCAGACGTGGACGATGCACCTTGCGGATGTCAGAGGGTGCCGTCGGCGATGAGTCCGCCAGTTTTGCCAAGACCGGAGGAAGCCCATCGAGCACACATCGGTTTTGCCAGAACTATGTGGTTGTGTGGGGTCGTCACTGTAGTGACGCCGTGTCGATGCAGTCGTGCCATCGTGGATGACGCGGTCGATGCCGTCGTCGTGACGCGGTCATTGCCGTCGTTGTGACGCGGTCATTGCCGTCGTCGAGGTCGCATCTTGCAGAAAAGTCTGTCAGAGGACGCTAGGTGCCCATCTTGTGGACGAGGCGGCGGCGGTGTGTTGATGAAGATGTTGGTGAAGACCATGTTGATGAAGACCCTGGCGATGAAGTGTCGGCATGCAGCGACATGTCGACGATGATGCGTCGCTTGAAGGCGTTCCTCGTGGCGACGGGGTGTCGATGTTGTGTCGTGCCAAAGAAGTCGATGAAGAATTGGACGCATGGTACATGTCATGGTCGCTTCTCGTAGATGTACTCGACAAAGATTTTTTTTTCTCAGGTGCTATGTAGTCATACAACTCGATGATGTGGCGCGGGTCGGTGCAGATCGCTTGGCGAAGATAGCTTGGTGCAGCGGTTCGAAGATTGTGGTGGGCGACGGTGCAGGTTTGCCGGCTCGTTGCAGATCGTTGTTGGTGTAGTCTCAAAACAGAAGAAGTCAATGTAGAGACCATCCATGTACGATGGACCGGAGGCACGGCCGAGATCGGAGATCCGATCAACCGAAGCCGCCGGTGCTCCCAAATTCGTGGCTTCGTGCATCTGTAGACGGGTACGCGTAGACGTGACCAAAGTTTCATCAGAGTGCATGCACATACCAGGGCTGCTGGTTGCTTCGAGTTTCGCCGCATGGATGCTGATGGAGCCGGGAGTTGTGGTTGGTTCGGTGCGTATCAGCCGGGTAGAGATCGGGTTGGATCCGGCCACCGCTCCGAACGTGCCGTGCAGCCACGCGTTTGCTGTCGACGTATATCTGATCGCAGGGAGCCGAGTATCACCCTCCCGTGATCAGGGCGACGCGTCTTTGTTGGAGAAGATGGCTATGGCTGATGGGAGTGCCGCCGGCCGGCCGTGTGTCGATGTAGATCCGCTAGAGGCGCACGACGATGGATCTTGCATTGATTATCACCGGATTTGAAGATCGTTGGTTTATTTGATGGCTAAGAAAAATCAATCTACTACGAAATTTGGAAATTAAAAAATATCTAATCTATGTAACCGATTCAATCTTTGATCGATCAGGTGCCGTGCCCTCGGAGAGAGGAGATTAATCTCCCCGCGGGCGGCGTGCTGCGGAAGTGGTGGAAGGTCCTAGGATCGGCGTCGTTGGACAAACCGCTCTAATATCATGTAGAAATTATGAGATGATTGAATATTTGTGTTGTTTCTGTTGTATTGATCTGACCCTTGTGTAGGGTATATATAGAAGTACAAGAGGGGTAGAGACTTGAAGTACAAGACAAGTTATGTGGTTTAAACTAATTCTATCTCTATCTCCTATCTCTAACTTAAACCCAATTATCTTACCTACTAATAAAGCGGCGACTGCTTCTGGTCGTCCGTCGTCGCCGTTCTTACAAAAAGCCCCTGTATTTATTCGAATTCAACCCGCAGTCCTATGTAAAGTGTGTTCCTGAGAGTACGCTTTCGTTTTTGCAAAATAGCCCCGCAGTGGTTGGAATTCAGCCCGCAGATCTGCCTCTTATCCATTCTCGACTCCATCGCCGACCACTCACCGCCGCTTGGCGCCGAGTCCACGCCGCAGGCAAATGTCGGCGAGGGTTATAGGGGAACGCGACGGGCTCCTAGGAGAGTGGTGGCGCCATGGCGACGTCTGCAAGCGGAGGCGAGGAGGTGGTGGGGTTCTTGGTGGTCGCCGCGTGGGAGGGCCGAAGAAGTCGCCGCGCCTTGGCGTCGGTGCGGTCGAGCGAGAGGAACTCGGCAGCGCGCGATGTGTGCGGTCGAGCAGAGAAACGCGGCTGCAACGCTGCGCGGAAGGCGGGCTCGTCTTTGGAGCTTGAGGGCGTGACCGTCATGGCATGCGCCCGGATGACGGCAGAGTGCGGCGTGGCTTAGCGTCGCGCCGCAGCCCGAAGTTCTCGCCGAGAGAGTCACGAGGTCATCGCCGCCGCCTCCGCGCCATCTTTGGACCGATGTCTGCACCCCTATGCCGCCATCGTGGGGCGCTGCGTTCTGCCGAGAGACGAGGTGAAGATTCGTAAAAATTGAACAAAGATTTGTCCGTCATAATAGATGGATGCTCTCGCGAAAGAGAAAACTCGGGGCTCACAGGCAGCCGACACCGCACGGGCCACCATCCAAGCTGCCCCATCATCCTTGCGCTACCTCAAGCCGAGCGCACACATCTACGCGCCAACCGGGCGAGATCTGGGCCCGCGCCGCAGAAGGTGCCGCCGGAGGCGAGGTGGACATGACCACGCAGATCCGGAGCCCGGAGCCCCGGGGAAGATCCACGCGGCCCCGTCAAGTAGCCGCCGAGCTCGACCGTGAGCAAGCCACCACTGGCGCGCCTCAGCCATCGGCCCGCCAGGCCCCGCGCGCGCAGGCTCGGCCAACAGGAGCTGCGCTGCAACCGGCCGACGAACGTGAACCGTGAGAGGGCGGTGCTTGGTTAGTTGTGGAGGAGGGAAGGGAGAGGGGAACGCGGCGCCGTCGACTGAAGCAAGAAGGGCGCGTGGGTGGTGCGTGGCTAGAGCACGGATAGAGACGAGAGGAAGGAGAGCACCGCTGATGGGTGGGTTTGTCGGCGCACTGGATGTGGATGGATAAAGAGAAAGAGCAAGAAGAGCGGCAGCGCTGCTGGAGGAATGGCGATGTCCACGCAGTAGTGGTCACGGTGGGGATTTTCTTTTGTGTGGATTGCTTTCTTTATTGGCTGCACCGACCAGAAGCTGCTTGAGCTTGCCATGCGTGCTAGCATCGATTGCAATTCTTTTCTTTCTAAATAAATGAGCACCGATTTGCTTCTTTTGAGAAAAATGAGCACCGATTTACTTGTTGTTGTTTTATTGTTATTACTGTCATAGTTTAATGTTCTAGCTTACCACATCTCAATACATCATCAAATACAATAATTAAAGTTAGTGAAATATTGGAAATAATATTTCTTGTGAAGAGTAGAAAGAATGTGACGATGGTGCATCTTGAAATTTAGCTTTGTTTTTACAATTCACCCGAAATTTACCTATGATGGGGAATAGAGAAAATCTTGCTCTTTTATGATGATGATGACTAAGTTCATAGTGCAAAAGAAAAAGAACAGAATATAATCTTGCAAATCAAATAACCAAAATTTTCTAAAAATATAATTAATATAGTAAAAAAATGTTTGCTTTCGAATATTAACAAAAATAATTGTACATAAACAATCCCACTTCAATGCACCACTACTCTTTCATCCAAAAAAAATATTTTGCAAATCTTTTGAAATTTCTAAGAAAAACTTTTGGATTGGTTGTTAAACTCTCGAATAGTATACAACAATTCCACAGTTTGTATATCCCGCTGAAAACAATTACACCATTTCCTCTTTCACCTGATGATAGTACTAAGCTGAAGGAGGCGCCATCAAAGGACATCCCTACGACTTTCTCAACTTTATACTACATGGTATGGACCCAACAATCCATTTTTCGTTGCAGACACCGAGGGTGTGCTTTTTTAAAGACAAAGAGTGTTTCAAATTCTTCTTGCTTTAAAAAATTCATGCTTTTCAATATTGCTCGAAATTCATGTTTTTCACGCTTTTGAAAACATTGCTTGAAATTCCCAAAATATGTTCCATTTTTTTAAAAAATCATTTAAAATTGATCACAAATTTTAAAAATTCTCTTCCACAAAAACTTGTGTTCAAAAAATGTTCATTTTCAAAACATGTTTCAATTCTAATAAATATGAATTTTTTATTCTTTTAGTTATCTAAAAGTAAAGGAATATTTGTCTTTCTGAAATATAAAATACAAACCTGATTACTAGACTATTCTATGCAGCACTACTCCTCTATCAGATGTTAGGGTGACTTCTTTACGTCCGCACTTCATATTTCAAAAGCAATAATAGTATAAACTTATTACTGATGTTTATCAGAAATGTATATTAAAATTGACGACGGAGCAAGTTTTACAATATTTTTCGCCTGCTACAACACACGGGCATTTGTCTTAGTAATAGTAAAAAACTAGGTGCAAGATATTCGACTGGCACAAGAAAAGCATACGACGCATATATTCTGATGCTTATGTCCAGCTAATCCAATTTTAATAAGGCGTTCACTTTTTTAAAATAAATAAAAACCCATGTTTTTCTGAAAAGTAAAAATAAGAAGTATTCACATACTATTCCATGAGCCACTACTCTTCTATCTGATGAAGAAAGCTAATGTGGCTTCTTAACACTCAAAATTCAGACTCCAAAAAGTAATAATCAAGGTCATCTTATTATGGACGTTTATCAGAACTGTATGTAAAAAAATGGAGCGTAATAGCACATGAATTATGTTTTGCGAGTTTTTATGCCCGTTGCAACGCACGGGCATTTGTACTAGTATTTCTAACACATGCAAAGTATTCTTGTCTTCAACGGGAGTCCCCCTGATGTCCAAAGGGTGCTGCTGGCCATTAAGATGAAGCACAGTTTTGGTTCTGGCTGGGGCTAAGGGCTTGGCTAGTCTGATCAGGGGAGAGTCTTAGTCGTGGTCATGGTTTTTGAGCGCAGGTTGTCTTTTTCTTGCTTGTGGCGCGGTGGTTCTAGCTGTTAGTGGGGCTTGTGTGTGTGTACTCTATGTACACTTCTTCTTAATGCAATGATATGCAGCTGCGAATTCGAGAAAAAAAATAAAAAACTATCATATTTCATATTCCAATTTTTCATTGCAACACCAGTTTGACGTTTCCTTTATCCAATTTTATTTTCTAGAACTCTGATCCACTTTTGCTTGTTGTCTCTGATATACTCCCTCCGTCTGGAAATACTTGTCGGAGAAATGCATAAAAATGGATGTATCTAGAATTAAAATACATCTAGACACATCCATTCATCCGACAAGTATTTCCGGACGGAGGGAGTACAATTTTGATAACCACTGTGTTACTACATGTGAGCAAAATTTCCTATGGATGGAATGGCATGAGAGTAGCTTTGTGGCTAATCTAGTTATTGCATTTGCCCACTCCAAATATGTGTGTGCAGATTAAGGGTCAATGTTATACATGACTGACCACACACATTCTCAAATGACATCAAACTTATATCTATACATGCAAAATACTCTACTACTCCTTACTTAATATCGATGGATGCAGCATTGCTGCATTTCGTAAATGAAAAGAGGCATTGGAGCTATTTTAAATGTTTTCTTGTTCATCAACAACTACAAAAAAAAGGCCTTATAATTTCAAATGGGGGATTTATCATCTGAGCTTTATGCTTCAATTTCATAGGTACATGTAAACTGGAGGAAGAGGTTGCAGGAAACATGGCGTGCTTCCCAACCACTAGAAGCGTACTGCAAGCAAGTGAACATATGCATTGAAATAGCATTGACCTGCATGGAGAACGACAGGCACAAAAGGCCTAGTATAGTGGATATCATCCATAAACTGAACCAGACTGAAACTGTGATCAAAGAGCTGAAAAATGATCAAGGTCACCAATGGACAAGGTACTCAAGACTCATGCATTCAGCCATTTTCGTGATATTGGTCTAGTTAAGTAGTGATTAGAAAAATGTGTTTTACAAGGAACACGAATCCTTATTCATTATTTAATACTATATTTATGCTAGTTAAATTTTGAATCCAGAGGCAAATTGTCATGATATTTATGCTTACAAGAACCCAATATATGGTTGCCTCTGCACGAGAATCTACACTGCTTTGCCCTTCACTCTTTAACATAGTATCTAGGAATCACTTCCGTCTGAAATTAAATATGTTTGTTCTAAACATTTACGAGTGAAAAAGTGAAGCAGACCCTCTGAATTATTGGTTAAGCCCACCTATTACAAGTAATGGGGAACTTTATGTCTTTGAAACACCAGTTTGGCCATGGCTCACAATGCACCAACAAGGTAAGGCGTGCTATTCCATTCAATCTTTGGCGTTTTTCTATACAGTTAAATTTGTGTATGTGACCTTTTAACAGATTGTTTTTGTTATTAGAAAAACCTTGATGGTTATAGAAATAGGCAAAGTTGGTTGTCTTACCAGGTATGGTTTTCTTCTTTTTCCAGCAACCATATTACCGAGGATGTTGTAGCGCAAGGAAGTGATCAGTGTGATTATCATGCTGTACATGATGAAAACCCACCACTCATGGACACTCTTAGGAGTGGTGTATCAGAAAATGTAGAGAGAGCTGAGAATGAATACGCAGCTGCAGAGTACGACCCGCTGCCAGACATAGATGGGCTAAGAATTGCCGGTGAAGCTTTTCCTGGAAGAGAACTTCAAGTGAGTGGGTATTCCATCAATGGGACCACAAGCTGCAACTTTGAGGTGCGCTTTATAAATGTGGTTCAACATATTCTGACATTCTATCAAATTCATGTGTTTCTGAGTCCTGTACAATTCTCACATTTGCAAAATGAAAATAAATTGTGCATACAGTGGGTACGCCATTTGGAAGATGGATCGCAGAAGTTCATAGAAGGTATATATATTTCCACTATCTGCTAGGAGGCTTTTATTTTATATTGGTGCACTGTAAGAAAATTCAAATTTACATTGTCCTTCCCTGATGCAGGTGCACGGCAGCCCACAAATCTTGTTACCGCGGATGATTTGGACACTTTACTAGCCATTGAGGTCCAGCCACTAGATGACCGAGAAAGAAAGGTAAATCCTCTTGTCTGACCATTCTCAATTGGAATTTTTGTTTTAGCTTGGTCTTGTTTGATTAGAACTATCTTCGTATCCATCAAGAAATTAGTACGGCGCCCATATATTGTTTGTTTGGATAGTACAAAAGAGTTGACCATTATAACTTTCAGTAGGATGCTCATTATATTTAACTCTATCTGAAGATTTTCTTTCGTTTTGCAGGGGGACATCATTAAGGTTTATGCTAATGAGCAGAGAAAAATTCCTTGCGGTGAGTTTGCTGAGATAATGTTTGTATCTTGCATAGATGACGTGAACTTTCGTATTCAAATTGCACATGTTAATTCTGCAATGGTTTTGTTTGAGTACAACAAGAGAATATTTAAAGAACCATGCACGCACATTTCTGAGTACAGAATCATTATCTGTGCAGATCCTGAAACTAAGGAGCTTATCACGCAAACCCTTTTGGCCATATGTCTTATGAAGTTCTTCTGCTTGCGGTCGGTCCAAGGCTCAAAGAATTTTGCTACACTCTTTTTTATGTCACATAATCTTTGAAACATTAACTTTGCAGGTTTCGGTTTTAGAAACGTGGGAACCTGCTGTATTGGCAGTAACGAGGAAAGGTTACAGCATTAAGTGCAACGGACAGCGTGGTATTGTTGTTACAGAAACTTTCCAGCAATGAGAATGAATTTTCAGGACCCGGGGACCTAGACTCCCGCTTATCTGAGCGTCCACCAAGAATACTAAACTTTGAGATTTGTGTCTTGTCTTGGCCCCCAGTTGCATTAGCAGGCCTGTGTGAGCAGTAATTATGCAAGTAGAAATTTCTCGTACAACGAGCCTCACCCGGCCACTGCAGCTGCTGACACGAGAGAAAGACAAAGATCGAAACCCAAGAGAGAAGTTGCATGTGATATTTATAGAAAGAAAAATGTTTATTACAAAATCTAAAGAGAAAGATAGGATATGACCGTGAGAGAGAAGTCATCTTTTTCAGAGAAGTGAGAGAAAGAACGATTTTTACTCAAGTGGGAAAGAGAACTTGTGTGAGAGGGAGAGGTTATTTCTTCGTAAAAAATACTTTTGTCTGCAAGTGGAAGTACTTTGTTATACTGTGAGAGAGTTTCGCTGGTGCATGCGCAGAGGTGCATGCAGAATCTGCATGCGAGACATGGCGTGGGGGAGAGAGATGAAAAGAGATGTGACTTGTCTTGTCAAAAGACACTAGCCTGCACCGCTGTCGGAGCTGAGTACCTCCATTAAAATCGTGAAATGGCCTGGACATGCATGCTTCCACTGCAAATGCTCTGTGGATGGTCAGAACAGAGCACGAATCTTGACGATGCTCGACGCACAGGATAACCGAGGGTCGGGACTCCCGGGTGCTACCACACCTTTTCGTTCCAGCAATACATGGCTGTATGTTTCCTATAATTGGCTGTCTCTTGTTTCTGATTATACTCTGTCCAGTCACAGTAAAGCGTGACTTCCGTGATGGAATCTTGTAAAATAGTGTTGTCTCTGTAAATAGCCAAGTACTCCTTTCGTTCCAAATTAGTTGAAGGTCTAGCTTTGTTTTGGGTCAAATTTTTACCAAGCCTATATAAAAATTTGTTAATATCTACAACATCATATATATAGTATGAAAAATATATTTTATGATGAATCTAATGAAACTAATTTGGTGTTCTAGATGTTGATATACTTTTCTCTAGCCTTGATAGTAGAAGTTAAGTTAATTTGGAATGGAGGGACATGGAGGATAGATTGGCGCCGTGGAATTTATTTTAGTAACATATTTTCACATAAAGTACTTTCATAATGGTATAATTTAGTAGGTTTTGTGAATTTAATAAGATGACTTGTCAAATTTGCAGAAATTCAAGTAAAAATAGCACTTCTTTCCTGACCGGGGATAGTAATTGTTAGTTTTGCTTCATGCATATTTTTACTTTTGGGTTCTCAAATGTTGAACTGAGCATTGCATTGTCTTGTTGTGCATGCACAGATGACAACTAATCTAGCATTCCTTACAAAATGAAGAAGACAACTAATCTAGCATTCCTCACAAAATGAAGAAGACAACTAATCTTGGTCTATGTTTTCAGATCAGTATCCTGTGTGGGCGTCCTACTGAATTTTCACTTCAGTCTGCTAATGGTGATGAGTATAGTCTCAAGCCTGCAGAAAATTCCCAGTGAGTTTGAAACTATGTACTACTCCCTCCGTCCCACAATATAAGATCGTTTTTTAAGCTATGTTAGCTTGAAAAACGTTCTTATATTATGGGATGGAGGGAGTATTTCATTACATAATCTGAATTCCATGGTCTGTCGAAGGCTCGACGAATAACACTTTTCAGTTTAATATCATCTTTGTTTGTGTCTATGCAGTATTTATATTTTAGAACGTAAGAATTGTATGGAGACATAGGTACTAAGGGCCTGATTGGATTGTTGTTTTCCATGCTTTTACACCTGCAAAAGATACAGACCTCAACCGGTCATTTTCTTTTCCTGTTGGAAATAACAGATGGCTGGTAATATACACTTGTAAAAATAATACGGGTGTATAAATTTACCACCATTCCAAGCGGGGCCTAAGTGTTGGTTCTTTGGATTTTGCAGATCACGAGATACTATTGTTCTAATACTGAGGGCGTTCAGGATGCAGGTACGAGTTGATTGTCTAACATTTTGTCATTTGAACTGGCTTTGATTCGTGCCTGCTATATATGCACGTGAAGTTAGCACCGTCATGTGTTTTTGTAGGATATCATCTGGGCTAGTCTGTTACGCGTAACAGAATTACCCTTTTTGAACTGACGGTTTCAGGTGGTTGTACTGATGTTTTTGAAGCGGTTGAACTGATGCTTTCAGTTGTGTTTAAAAGATCGTCTTCTTTAGTTCAAAAACTTTTTGTAATTTTTTTGTCGGAACGGGGCATGTAATATATAGTTGGAAAGCTCTTGACAACCATATTTCAAGTATATTGAACGTTTTTGCAAAATCATTATGGTTTAATAGCAGTTTTGAAAAAACCGAAAACGTGAATCGTATTTTGGACTCAATTTTCAAACGATTTGTCGGAATTGAGCAAATAAGATGGCGTTGGAAAGCTGGTGAAAATACGCATCTTCCATATATGTATTGTTTTTTCTAATTCTATATGATTTAAAAGTAATTTGAAAAAGGTGAAATTCTGGGCGAAACGTATTTTCGTGATTTTTTGCAAATGGTTTGTGGGATTGATGCAAATGATACGGCGTTGAAAAGCTATAGAAAATGCGCAAGTTTTTCGTATAGAAATGTTTTTCTAATTTCTTAAGGTTTAAAAATGAATTCGAATACAGTCAAATTTGATTTTGAACGTGATTTTTTTTTAAAAAGTTTGTCGAAATATGGAAAATAGTATACCGTTGGATAGCTATCGAAAATTCGGAACTTAGTCATGTTGAACGTTTTTCTCTAGTTCGCAACCGTTTAAGAGTAATTTTGAATACAACATGACGGATCCTGCTGTTTTCTCATTTGAAAAACAGAGTAGTCGTATCAGTACGACTACTCTGTTTTTCAAATGAGAAAACAGCAGGATCCGTCATGTTGTATTCAAAATTACTCTTAAATGGTTTTGAGCTATTTTTGTACTGAGCTATTTTTTGTAGATTAATTTTGAATGGTTCTGAAAAATGGTAATTGTACTGATGCTTGCATGTGTTTGTACTAAGCGTGTTTTCACTAACTAGACTTTGCTATGTTTTTTGGGTAATATTTTTCTCGTAAGTTTTCAACGGTTTACTGTATCGTCACCCCTGTACTTGTATAGTTTGTATTATCGAACTGAATGATATTTTATTTAAAAAGAAAATGTGGTTTTTTTTGAACTCAACATTTTTTTGACAACGATGTTCTGAACTTCTCTCATTTTACGACTTGTATTGAGGTACTTACTAAGCAGGATTTTCATGGGGTTTCTTTTTTTGCTTGAATTTTTACAATTTGAATTTCTGCCATTTCTTTTATTCCGAACGGACCACCGTTTTTAACTCGTACTGAGGTACTTACTACGCCCGAACTGGGGTGGCTGTCGCGTGTCTCGGCGAGGAAGAAGACGGCTCGGGCGAGATCGATTCGGCCGCGGCTGGTCCGTCGATAGGATGTTCTTAAGGCGGGGGGGGGGTGACAGCGCAGGCGGCGGGCTCGAGTGAGGCGCACGGAGGAGGGCTCGTGGTGGCGGCGCGAGCGGGATGGCGGTCTTGGCGGAGGGAGGCTGGGGCGGCGTCGCACCGCCATCCCAAATGGAGGGAGGATGGAAACGTTTTTTTTCTTGTTTTTAATTCAAACTAATCACTGTTTCTAGTTCGAACTGATTGATTATTTTAAATTCAAAATGTTCATATTTTTTAATTTAGTCATTTTTAATTCAAACTGATCATTGTTTTAATTTGATCTGATCACTCTTCTTAATGCAAACTGATTTTTAATTCAAACTGACCATTATTTTTAAGGTTTGCAAATTATAAGGTGGACTGCTCTAGGCCTTTTGGCTAGTGAACTTTCTTCTATAATCTTAAGAACTGATACAATAGATACGTTTGAATTGTTGCTTACAGAAAATAGGTCACTCTTGCTTTACAAAGTGTTACGAAGAGTACTACAAAGATGACTATAAGATTTGTGAATTTAAGGTTGTACATAAGTGGTACCGATCCACATGGACAGATTTGCTACGTACAGCTTATGGAATTATACAATATACAATATTTCAGCTTTTTATGCCATAACTACAGATTTGCTACGTACAACTTATGAAAAAGTCTAGCAGCGCCACATCTTTTTCTGTTGACTTCTTGCTATGTTTGAACGTTTTGTTTTGATGGAAGGGCGTGTCACCTGGAACATCTTCTCGCTGCCTTCTCTTCCTGCAAAATAATTTTAGCACTACTTGCTGACCTAACACAACACAACATCAGCAGCAATCGCCCTGAGTAGTCCACCATCTACATCTTCCCCTTCTACTTTTGAAACAAGAAAAAATGATGCACATATGACACTCTCAGGACCTCCTCCTCTTCTTGTCCTCGGAATTGTCGCCTGCGTTCTTGAGCTGCAATGGAACACAACACCCTCAGCCATCACAATGGATCATCATATAAAAACGAATCGAATTTTAGCAACCATAGTGGGTGGAGGATGAGTAGACGAGCAAGGTGGCTAGGGTGTTTACCATGATGATCAGGACGGCGGCGAAGTCAGTGAAGAGGGTGAGCGCGTGCTTGATGTAGTCCATGACGCCGCGGTGCACCCTCTCGATGGTCTCAAGTGGGGCATACACCATGTTGAACTTGTTGAGTTCTGATTTTTGAACCTTCCCAGTAGTAATACATGTATTGAGCGGTACAAGAATGTTGAGCAGCTGACCTATAGAAACAAAAACACTCCTGGAGTGCACACGCAAAATCATTTACAAAAAATAGTGGCAGCAAGAAGCAATAAGCAGCCACACATACACATGTTTTTAAGAGTGAAACAACGGAGAGGGAAAGGCGTATGCAGCATGAAGTTCATCTGTTTTATGTTGAGCACATCCACGGTGCATCCTATTTCATGTTATCCAAGTGAAAGTACGGTGCTCATTCTGAAGCATAACCACAAGCACTTGCTTCTGTTATATGAACATGGAAACACAAAGGAAATCGAACTCACCATCGGAAGTAGATGAACTGAAAAGCATACAAAAGATGAACTTGTGCATCTTGTTTTTGCTGCCACCTGTAAAAATGGAAACAAATGTGAGAGATGGGGTTTTCTTAAGGAGAACTTACCGGGGTGTAGTGTTTGAACTTTTAAATGTTTGTGCTACCAAAAATAGAGAATCGGAGGATGCCTCGACCAGATCGATGACTTCCTCGGCTCTGCGGCACGAGGGCAACACATACACACACGAACTGACTAGAATACACAACACGGACGGCTAGATACACAAACTGCTAAGAATACATGTCTTCTCAACTATGAACTAATAAGGATACACAACACGGTCGACTAGCTACGAACTTCTTGAAGAACTCCCCTAACACAAGTTTTAGGTTCTTTTTTATGGTTTTTCATGTTCACATTCTTTTCTGAACTCCCTGTCTTCTCGACTATGAACTCCCTGTTTTTAGCAAATAATGAACAATTGTTTTTAAACACACCAAAAGTTGAATGGGTCAAGACATGCTAAACAATGTCAGTTTTCAGAGCGAGGTCGCCGATTGGAGGTGCGGTACTGTGAGTACTTGCCGGTTAGGGCGACGTAAATTATGGAACAAGTATTATCTGCCAGAAAATAGAGCGTCTCCTTTTACTTTTGTTCCACTAATAACTCTCCTTTTCTTTTATATTTTTTCCTCAAACTTCCACCGGTGAACCCTGGACTTATATGCTTTTATAATTTGAACTTTTTCAGAATAATTTGAGTAATGGAAAGCAGAGCAGTATGATTGAAAGGTCTAAATAACTGGATACAGTTCCACTACTTGCCTCAGGCACAGAGGCGTCCCTGAACTTGGCCGTCCACGGCAAATTACCTGAACTTATCGTACACTTCATACCTGAACTTGACGTCTAGGAGTGGGAAGGGGATCCAGGCCGGCGCGTGAGGTTGCGACAGTGGTGGGGATGCGCGTTGGTGGCGGGGAGAGGTGTCCTACTACAGTTTACTCTCCAACATGCAGAGCGACACGCCGTCCCTCCACCACCACCCCCTTCCCACTGCTACCACCGCGCCGCTGGTTCCCCTCACCTCTGCCACCACCAACTTCTCTCCCCACCCCCACCATACCGACGCTCTACCGACACACCAGCGTGGGACGGCGTGTCATTGCGAGTACCTAACTTGCTCATCTCCAGCTCTTCGATGTTGTTACTGCCGTTGTTGTTGCCCCCTTTTTTTGAACCTATCTCGGTGCCATATCTGAACCTCCAATTTCTGTTTCATTGAACTGAACCAAAAATTAAAATTGAGCTTAATTTAAGTTAACTAAAATTTAGAAATTGAACTTAACTAAGATAACAAACTGAACTCTCTTTAGTTACTACTAGCTATGTGATCAAAATTTTCTTTCTCAGAATAACAAAAAGTTCCTCACTCATTTACCAACTATAGTAAGATGGCATGGACAATCTTAATAAGCATAACAAGATAGCATGGAAATGAGACCAGACTTGCAACAAGAAATTATTCATTTATTAACTCATCAAGTTCCTAGAAACTATTAGCAAGATACAAACAGTACTATCTTTGTGATATATGATGGCAAAGAAAATTAGTACTAAGACAGAAAGAAGCACACTAGCTCAATTAGATACAAAGGAGTAGTATCTTAGAAGCATGAAAATGAAGCACTATTCGGTTACTCAAATAACAAGGGAATACATCGATAGTCAAGCGTAAATAAGAGTTGACTTAACTAAACTAAAAATAAGAATTGAACTGAACTAAAAGCTGAAATTGAACTGAACAAAATTAGTTAAGCTATCGATGAGTAGCAAGACACACACATTTTGTAGCAGCACAAAAACAATCGCAGAGTAGATGAACTGAAAAGCATTTTAGTTTCTTGAGGCATGGTAGACAAACAATGCAGCTGCACATCAAGAATCAAAGAGGAAAATGTCCTGCCTGTTAAGTAAACAAATGAATCATCCACATCATCGCCTAATAATGAGGGGATGTCCAAAGAGCTACCAAGCAACCGCATTTCAAGGAAAGTACCAACCAAAAGCCAATTATCATGCACACAGTTTTTCTAGGTTTTCTATTCTGAACTTGATCTAAACATTAATGGTAGTACTTCCCAAGGTGCCACATCTTTTACTCACTATGATGATGTATTTGTACTGCTCCAAAAACATTCATGGGAGCACAAAATAAGCATATTAAAATGGTGCTCACAGGAATAGTGGCAAACACCTAAAGAGCAAGAAAAGCTAATCAACCAAAGATAACAACAATTGTTTGCATTTTAATAGCGTAAGCGAGAAGGAGAGAGATTGTTGTGAGAGAGTGCCATTGACGCAGCGGATAAGCTGGAGAAGCGCCACAGAGTCCTTTGTTTGCGCAGCTTGCTCCACAACCTAAACTTCTAGGCTGACATTAGTCCTCCACTTTCTTTACACAACCTAACTTCTGTTTTTTAGTAAGCAAACCGATGGAAAACTTGATGGTGCACTTATGTATTTCATTCAAGGTGAACTAATGCACTTGCAAAGTTAACTTATTGTGTTCCTGTTTTAACACCAAACGGATACGTGTTCACAAAATGAATCAACTAAATTTTCCACTCAAGTCTATACTTCATCAAGAATAGTAGGACTGAACTATAAGTGCAGAATTGTAGCAATGTTAAGAAATAGTTTCAGGAGCTGCTTACCCGGATGTGAGGTGTTGGCGCCAGGACGCTTCTCGACGCCACGACGGGATCCAGCCATCCATGGGAGCCCCGCCATGGACGCCGACGATGGGCTCCGGCGATCCCGCCGCAAACGCAGCGAGAAGCCGCGGAGGAGCTCTGCTCGTGGACGTGGTCGTCTTTGGCCCGCAAGGCGAAGGCAGGAGGTGGTGGCCTTTCTACTCCGGTGAAGGGGCCTAACGACGCTTGGAAGCAGAGGGGAGGGGGGAGCGTGCAACACACCAGATGGGCAGGGGCGGCGGCGCGTCGGCGGAAGGGTGCGGCGCACCAAGAGGTAGGGGCGGCGGCGCCTCCGGGGGCAGGGGCAGCAGGGAGCCTTGTGTGGAGGCAGTGAACGGCCTGGACCATGAAGGTTCAAGAAGGTTCAAGAAGTGGTGTTGAGAGGTTATGTGGGACTATATTTGTAGTGTCCGCCGTCCCTGCACACACACAACAACCACCAATTAGCATGCACAAGTTCATGTAAAAAGAACAAGAAGTTCATGTACAGTAACATTACATGTTCACAACGAAACCTAAAAAGATGTGTACTCCGAAATACTTCATTTTACTTCCCAAATACCTCATTTGTTTTTGAAACATGAACTTCTATATTTATTTCTGTAGAACTTATTATGTTTTCCCTCCAAACTACAAGAACATGATTGGTTTACTTACCCACAAAATATTTTATTCAAATACTTTCGAAATACTTACAAAATATTTTATTTAAATACTTTCGAAATACTTTCTGTTTTCTTATAAGCGAACTGATGGAAATCTTGACGGTGCACTTCGGTATTTTATTCAAGGTGAACTGATGTACTTGCAAATTTAACTCATTGTGTTCCTTTTTTCATACTGAACTGATGTAGCCTCTATACAATGTAAAATGGACATTTTTTTGATTACCTACATGGCTGAACTAGTTAATATATTTGCTTCCATCTTGTATATCCCAATCCCAGGCTGCATGACTGCCATGGACTCATAACAAACCGCTTATGCATTTTAAACAAACACCTTCAAGGCATGACAATGGGCAAAAAAAATCAATTATAGAGTGGCATGCTAGTGAGTCAACCATAGAATAGATCGAATGGAAGAGCTTCAACAATCTACATCATATACACATGAGAATTGAGTTTCTGAAAAGAATTCGAACTTGCAAACTTTCCCTAGGCGATTGCATTAGTACTATTATGACTGGAAAAATAGTTCAGATTTGTAGCAGCACACACACACACACACGAATCTTACATATTTTATAGAATCAAAACAAACTTACAGAATTTTGAAAACTGAAATGACGTTTTTTCTGCACACGCACCCAACGAATTTAACTTCTTCAACTACAAATCTTCTCCTGCAGTCCTGGATCTTTTGGTACAACACATGGAAACTAAAGCTGCCCCTCTAGCCATTCACAGAACGAAGAAGATGCATCAGTGCTGCAAATGCTAAGTATTGTAAATTGTAGCAATTTGTAAGCACAAGGGAGCTACAAATGAACAATGAACACAGCAAAACTAGTAGTCCAGTGCACTAAGACATTTTAGCAAACACATGGCGTGCACAAAAATGGGAATTTTGAGATTGATGAACTGCTGGGTTTTTTTCCGTTGAACTGACACTGTAAGAATTTTCTATCTTACCAAGTGTTACAGGGAGTCGAAACCAGAGACGAGGTTGTTTGGCGCATGTGCAACATAGCGAGCTCGTGGGCGAGGATGGCAGGAGGAGCGGCCGTGCGGGGATGAAGGAGCGGGAAGTTCAAGTTCGAGCGCAGCGAGCGGAGCACCTCCAGGAGATCGCGGGGGCTTGGGGGCGACGGCAGAAGGAGGGAGGCTTGAGGCGCCGGACAAAGGGAGGCCCGCGGCGGGAGGAGGTGGTGAGCCGCCCCGGGAGCGGAGATGGTTCGCGGGATCGACGACGGTACTGGTCGCGCCGGCCCGGCGGCGCGACGGTGGTGGGTGGGGATGGGGTCGCCAAGATGGGGTTGTCGGGCTGGGGCCGCTAGGGATGGGGGTCTTGGGATGGGGGCGCCAGGCTGGGGTGCTGGGATGGGGTCGCCGGGTGGGGTCACCGGCTGGGCTCATGAGGTGGGGCTCGCTCACGGGGAGGAGGCCGGACGGCAGCAGCTGGTGGTGAGGAGGCCGGCCAGGTGGTGCGGTGGGGAGGAGGCCGCTCGAGGCGCTAGGAGGAGGCCGGCCGGAGGCGCTGGGAGGAGGTCGGCCGAGGCGCTGGGAGGAGGCCGGCCGGCCCGTCTTTGGGAGGAGGCCAGGCCATGCACGGTGGGGAGGAGTTCAGGGCGGTGGGCACTGCAAGAAGGATCTGCGGGGATCGGGGTAGTTTTTTTTTGGGGCCGGCCCGCTACAGGGACCAAGGGTAATCAATAATATTCTTATATCGTAATGTAATAGCTCATCCTATATATATATATATATATATATATATATATATATATATATATATATATATGTGTGTGTGTGTGTGTGTGTGTGTGGGGGGGTGTGTTACATCCTCTACAACTGCCGGTGCGGAGATGACACCTATGGGATCACAAGAATCCCTACTACGGTTGCGGGGCGCGGGGTCGTGAGAAGAGCGGATGAAACAGATAGCACACGGGTTCTTTTATCCAGGTTCGGGCTGCGAGATGCGTAAAACCCTACTCCTGCTTTGGTGGTTAGCTTATCTGTGTTCTTTAGCTAGCTATGGGGCATGAAGAGCTCCAAAAAGCCGAACCCCCCTCCTGGTCGCCTTGGGCCTCCTTTTATAGGGAAAGGGGTTGCCACAGTGGCGTACAGGAGGTGGACAGGGTACAGCTACATGAGTTTATCCCTCGCATTACATGACAAGGCGCCATAAATGCATCTTGCATAGGTGTCCTTGCTTTACCGGGGACGGGGGAGAGCCCAGTCTCGTCCGCTGCCGCTTCCGTTCGCGTTGACACGCGCCCTGGCCAGCGGTGCCTGTGGTGCCATGTAGGCAGGCAGGCAGCTGAGGTGGCGCCGTGGTGGGTCTCCACGAAGGTTCGCTTGCCGCCACGCAGGTGCCTGCCCAACTGGTTGGGTCGGCAGCTGCATGATGGAGGCTTGATTGGTGCGGGCCCGACGGTGGCCCTACGGGTGTCCTTGGCAGGGGCCTTGCCGTAGTCTCGGCTAGGGCCTTGCCGGGGCCCCGGCAAGGGTCTTGCCGCGGTGCCTGCTGTCATCCCCGGCAAGGCTCTTGCCGGGGGCCTCGTGGTCATCCTTGGCCAGGATCCCGCCAAGGGTCGTCATCTTTGATAGTATGTATCTGATCTTTGGATGTCTTCACAAAGATCTGCATGCCACCACGGGGATGTCTCCCGAATCCTTTGCCCCATGGGGGGGGGGGGCAGTGGACTCAAAGGTGATCCACTCTGTGGGCGTGGGGCGAGCTGCCCCGGCACGGGCCTTGCCGGGTTTGCTAAAACCGCCCCCTGGCAAGGATTTTGCCGGGGGAGTCTGCTTCGTCCCCTTTGCTCTTTGTGGTCTTGGTCATGGCGTCGTCCTGTTCCTTTCGAGCTTCGGCCTTACTTTGGCTCACCTTCCTTGTTTTGCTTTTCGGTGGCGACGCCATGCTCTCGACCGCTCACAAGACAGCTTAAAGGTGTACCCTTCTTTGTGTACACCGACAGGAGCCCCCGGGCCTGGGCCATACGTAAGCGCAATCGCGTCGTTGGGCTAGGCCCAAAAAACGGTACGCGGGCAGGCAGGGTGGTTTTTACCGCGGTAAGTCTTTTCGCGCGCTGCGCTTCCCACGCCTCCCGCGCGTGGCTTGGCGTGGGGAGGTGTGCGTGACGTGGGTGGCATGCGTGGGGCTGAGCTCTGCACGCATGCGTCCCGTCGCAGTAAAAATGGGGCGGCTCGCGCCTTCCCCACAAACGGGGGGAGGCGTGGAGGCGCGGCCTATTTATTGAACGGGGCCGGGGCGTTGTCTTCCAGGTGTCCACTCTCCACGATCACGGGGTGGGGAGAGGTCACCTCACCCGTCGCCTCGGTCCCGCATGCTTGCCACGTGGCTCTCATGCGCTTGGGGTGGCGAACGGTGGAGGCGGGAAACCGGGCCGTCGCGGGCCGGGGCAGCGGGTTGGCCCCAGTTCCCTGCGCCTTCCATGTTTTGATTGGCTGAGCGGGGCGGCCGTGCCCCCACCCCGTTCCTTTATAAAGAGCGGGGGTGGAACATCGTCCCGCATTCTTCCATCTTCTCCTTTCTTCAGCTTCTGCTCCCCCTCCCTCCATCCGCCATGGAGAGAGGGATCATGGTTCTTCAATGATGGCGGCAAGGGTCGCCGCTCGACAACGCGTCCTTCCTTCTCCTTCACCTGTGGTGGCAGAGCCAGCTACAAGGGGAAGGGGGAGGGGGCGAGGCCGCGGGCGAGGTCGTGGACGAGGCCGAAGCGCTCAGGGAAGAGGAGAACGGGCCGGCGCGCCGGCCTCGCCTCCGCCAGTGGTTCCTCCCCTCACGGAGGGCCATGTTGGGGATGACCCTTGCGAGTTCTTCCTCAGGCTGCGCCAGCCGCCTCGCCGTCGCCTTCGCCTCCCGACTCCATTCGCGAGCGAGATGGAGCGGGATCCACCGAGTCATCATGCGCTGCACATGAGGGGCTGTTGATCCGTGGTACGCGAGTTCGCGTCGACTTTCCAGCCCCTCAGGTGATGTATCTTGGTCGAGGGTGGAAGACGTTCGCCCACATCCACCGCTTGACGGCGGAGCTCACTCTCCATTTCAAGATGATGGAGGGCGGCCTCCTCTCCGTCAAGGTATTCGGGTGCTTCGGTACTCGGGCAAGGTGCTGCATGGAGAGCTCTTCTGATAGCGAAGGCTCTTCCTCGAGCGGGAGTGGCGAGGAGGACAGCGGCAGCGACGACGAGGGTAGCAGGCGGCAGGATGACGGGTCCGACTAGGTGTCGGGCGTCGCTCCGTCTTGGCACCGGCGATCCCATCATCCGAAGTCACCGCTTCCTGAACTTCTGGGTCGTCTCCTTGGGCGGCCGGCGCCGGAGGCTGCGAAGAGGAAGAGGGCGGTGTCGGTGTCAAACCGCGGATCTCGGTAGGGGTCCCGAATCTGTGCGTCTAGGCGGATGGTAACATGAGACAAGGGACACGATGTTTTTACCCAGGTTCGGGCCCTCTCGATGGAGGTAATACTCTACTCCTGCTTGATTAATATTGATGATATGGGTAGTGCAAGAGTAGATCTACCTCGAGATCAAGGAGGCTAAACCCTAGAAGCTAGCCTATGGTATGATTGTTGTTCATCCTATGGACTAAAACCCTCCGGTTTATATAGACACCGGATAGGTTAGGGTTACACAGAGTCGGTTACAATGGTAGGAGATCCACATATCCGTATCGCCAAGCTTGCCTTCCACGCCAAGGAAAGTCCCATCCGGACACGGGACGAAGTCTTCAATCTTGTATCTTCATAATCTTGGAGTCCGGCCGTGATGATAGTTCGGCTATCCGGACACCCCCTAATCCGGGACTCCCTCAGTAGCCCCCGAACCAGGCTTCAATGACGATGAGTCCGGCGCGTCGATTGTCTTCGGCATTGCGAGGCGGGTTCTTCTCCAAATTCCATATACTTGTCGAATAGTGTCCGGCTTCTGATAAATGATGTGCTCCTTGGCTTCTACGCCCAATAATGGCCATCTTCCATGTGTTTGAATGAATGCGAAAAGCCAGAGTATTTTTACACTTACCCCCCTAGCTGCACAAATGAGCTGCCTATAAGAGGGGCGAGGATCTAGATCTGAGTCATACCATCCCTCCTTTGCGAGCTTTCATCGGAGCGCCTCTGACCAAAGCCCATTCCATCATGGACGATCGACGCTCTCCTCCTCTCGCGCTCCCCAAATTTCTCAGCCTGAAATTGGGTGAGATGCTCACCCGCATAGCGAGCTAGTTATACTCCAAACCAAGGGATTTCTTCCCCCGGCCTTCATGGTTCCGTTTCGAGCCGGACTCGCCACCTACAAGGGCGGAAAGCAAGCGGAGAATGTCCCATATCCCTCTAAAGGAGAGCGGGTATGCTTCATCTCTTATCTAGCAAGAGGACTCGGATTTCCAATCCATCCGTTTCTCCGAGGGCTCTTGGAGTTCTCTGACCTCCAGCTTGCACCACCTTACGCCTGCCTCCATTTTGCACATCGCGGGCTTCGTGGCCCTCTGCGAGCTATTCTTGGGCGTCGAGGCTCATTTCGCTACTGTGGAAGAGATTATTCTGCCTAGTACCCCGTTCTCATGAGGGGTCAATATATCAAGTGGGCGGAGCCAATTATGGCGATCGCCGGACCGGATATCTATCCGCACTTCAAGAAGGCGCCCAAAGACTGGCCTTCGAATGGTTTTATATGGAGGACGTTCGCTGCCGGATCCTGCTCGGATCGGCCTTCAGAGTTTAGCAACGCCTCTCAAGAAGCGCCTAAGCCGGGCGCCATGAGCCCCTGGAGGAAAATGATCGGGATGTCCTTTACTTGATGAGCCGAATAAGATTACTGGCTCATGCCGGATTGACCATGATTGGAGTCATGGCAATCTGCATTATGAGGGGAGTGCAGCCACTTCAATATAGGGGCCACCCCATGTGGGAGTACAACGGGGAGGACGACGCCACCCGCCATGGCCGCAAAGGGCCGGGATCGGTCACCGAACTGGTGAAGACCTTGTCTGCCATGTATAAAGGGGATGAGGAGGATTTTCTCCGCGTCAACCCACTGAGCGAGTTCTCTTCAAATAATCCTCGAAGCTGGGTAAGCAAACATCTTTGTGGCCTGTCCAATCCATGTTCCCTCGATTAAATATCTCATTTTATGGTTTCTGCGCAGGAACTGCGCCGGACTGTGGAGAAGATACACAGCCCGCCCCCACAACCCGAGGATCCGGAACGGTCCCTCGATCCGGCCGCCGAAGAGGATCAGGATATAAAGGTGGAGTTGATCGACGGGGTGTTCTACCAACTTAGCATCGACAATGCTTTGGTTGCCATCACGGCCGATTACCCCGGAATACTTCCAGCCTCACAGGTAAATGAGACTAAGGTCCCAAAACCCTGATAATGACCCATCCATGCTTATTTTTTAATCACCGTATACCAATGGTGTTTCGCAGGGGGTACCTTCGAGGCAGGAAGCCGAGCCATGATGGCCAGCCAACAAGGCGCAGTCTGCCCCGAGAAAAAAAGAAGTGCGGTCCGGATCGAAACTCCGCCGCAACGATACGGCGTGTCACCATACTCCCAGGATTGATTCCTAGAAGGTGTACTAACGCTGGTGCTCTTTTCAGGAAAAAGAGCGCTCACCGGATTGAGTCCGGAGAGGTTGCCAATCGCACCTTCACCGGCTAGGCTTCAGAGCCGGGTCCGGAGGCTGAGGCGAGCACGAGACGTGCGTGGAATGCTCCTCCGACAGAGGATGCCGACAAATTGTCCGCCACCAACTCCGAGGTGGAGAGCGCCATGAATCACATGCGCCGCCGGACAGTTCTTCGTGACGCGTGTTTCTCCCAAGAGGCCTTGAATGCCTTCAATTTGGGAGATGCGCACCTCCGAGCCGCTCAAGATGGTCTAGCCAGAGCCACGGAGCAGTATGTAAAGGACATACGGGTAAGGAAATTTGACAGATATATATGCCAGTAGCCCTCGAGACTTAAAATAGTTAGAATAATTGATTTAAGGATCATTTGTCATGCAGGATCTTACAAAGAAGAATACCCGACTGTCCAGGAGCTTGAAGAGTGCAAGGCCCAACTTGAGGCCGCGCTAGCCGCTACAGGGGGAGCCACAGAGACCCCCTCTAGTAATATACGCTTCAAAAGATAAATAGCTTATGAAGTGCGGCGGGTGTGTAAATCTGACAAGAACATTGCAGATGGCGCCGGACTAGATCCGGACAAGCAGCAACTCTTGCGCCAGCTAAAGGCCGACGAGAGCATGCTTACGAGGGTGCGGCAGGAGAAAAATAACCTCCAAGATGCCAACACCAAGCTGGGTGAGGAACTAAAGGATGTTTGTGCCCAGTTGTCTGACTCCGTAAAGGAGAATCGGCGGCTTCGTCGCGGCATTTTCAGTAAGTGCTTGGCGAACTTTGAAAGAGTTCCGGCGAGGAAGGCGATAACATAAACATGTATGTAGGTTTGCTCACAGTGTCGTCCCGAGGAGGAGATGCCCAGCTCTTTGGGTGATCTTCTTCCCGAATGCGTCGGTACACTGACGAAGTCCGGCGGTGATGAAAGGCATCGGCCGTGCCTTGTGGCCATCCATCTCCCTGCCCGAAGGCATTGGGGAGCTGGCAGAGCGGCTTCAGGGAGCATGGCGGCGCTTTCGACTATGGAAGATATCGGCCTGCCGTCAAGGCGCTAGGGAGTCCTGGGCCATGGTAAAGACACGGTACATGAAGGCTGATCCAAACCACATGGCCGAGGTCGGACCTATGGGGCCTGATGGGATGGAGATCCCTGTAAGCTTAGTGTACGGCCAAGTAGAATTGGCCGCCAAGTATTCCCAGCAAGATTGTAAATTAGATAGCCTATTAGATGGCATTGAGGAGGAATACAATGAGTCGAGTTGACTATGTAAAAATATGACATGAAAAAAATGTCTTCTAGCCGGATTGTAGATCGTTTGTCATAGCGGACCTTTTTGCTTCGACCTCAGGACCCAATAGTCCGGAGTGTGTCCGAATACCTTCGTGGTTATATAAGAACCGGGGTATGCATGGAGACAAGGCGTAGGGGTCATTATTGCTGTATCAGACAAGTGCCCAACTAGTTATGTTATATTACATGGGTAGTAAGAAACATCTTCCAGGGAGAATAGTTCCGTTAAGGGTTCCTTTCGCTGGGATGCATGCCCTAAAGTGCATGTCAAAGCTGCTATGAAAGCAGAAAATCATCCGGGGCAGATGGGTAAATAGTTAAAATCATCTTTCAGTTCACCGACCGAATATTCCCGTAAGAACGCTAGCTTTCGGCTTCACCTAGTCTCGAGGTACACATCCGGTGACCAGCAAGAACAATCGCAGAGGTGCTCCTTTACCACCTAGCGAACAATCGGGAGCGTAGGGGTAAGCACAGAGCCAGCAACCCAGCTTGGCCAAAACTTAAGTCATATCGATGCATATAATGGCGAATAAAAGGTACATGCGGAAGTTTAACGCATGTGTTGGGCATGAAGCCCGTATAAATAAGCTTCTGTTAAAGAATCCCCCAGGTATAATGAGCGCGGACAGCGCGTCAAGTATTGTGCAAAAAAACGCAAACGAGCCTCTAGAGGCTTCAAGAAGAAGGAGGAGGAAGGAGAGAAATAAAAGACAGCAAAAATAGAAAATGTGGACGGAGGAAGGAGACGAACTTGGAGTCCAGCGCTTAGGCGTAGAATCTTCGTAGACGGGCTGCGTTCCATGGGTTCGGCTATAGTCGGTTATCCGATGCGCTTCGCAGACGGTATGCTCCGCCGGTCAGGACCTGGTCGATGATGAAGGGACCTTCCCATTTGGGCTTGAGTTTGTCCTTTTTCATGTCCGGCAGGCGTAGAACTAGTTCGCCAACGTTATAAGCTTTGGCCCGTGCTTCCCTGCTTTGATATCTTGAGCTCTTTGTTGATAGAATGCGGAGCGAGCTTTTGTCATGTCGCGCTCCTCCTCCAATGCGTCAAGCTGTCCTGCCGCTCGAGCTCGGCTTCTCTTTCTTCATACATGCGCCTTGGTGAGTCATGTATTATGTCGCAGGCAAGACTGCCTCTGCGCCGCCACACCATAAAGAATGGTGTGAATCCGGTAGTACGATTGGCGTGGTCCGCAGCCCCAGAGTCGGGTCGAGCTCCTCAACCCAGTGCGTGTTATATTCCTTGAGGGACCGCACTAGTCTGGGTTTAATGCCGCTCATGATTAGACCATTTGCTCGTTCGACTTGGCCGTTGGTTTGAGGGTGATAGATTGAGGCGTAATCGAGCTTGATGCCCATGTTTTTGCACCATAATTTGACCTCATCGGCCGTGAAGTTGGTGCCGTTATCAGTGATGATCTTGTGGGGACACCATAATGGTGCACTACCCCGATATGAAGTCTATCACTGGTCCGGATTCGCCGCTTTAACGAGCTTGGCCTCTATCCATTTGGTGAATTTATCCACCATGACCAATAGGTATTTTTGCTTGTGGGTTCCTCCCTTAAGGGTCCAACCATGTCAAGCCCCGGACCACTGACGGCCGGTGATGGGTATAGTTTTGAGGCGGTGGGTGGCATGTGGCTTTAGTTAGCAAAAGCTGGCAACCGCGCATCGTTGGACTAAATCCTGCGCATCTGCCCGGGCCGTCGGCCAATAAAATCTTGTGCGGAAGGCCTTGCCTACAAGGGCTCGGGCTGCGGCGTGGTGCCCACCCAGTCCGGCATGAATTTCAGCCAGGAGGTTTCGCCCTTCCTCTTCGGAGATACACCTTTGAAGGACTCCTGTAGTGCTTTTCTTATAAAGCTCTCCCTCATGAACTTTGTAGGCTTTAGATCGCCGTACTATGCAGCGAGCCTCATTTTGGTCTTCGGGGAGTTCCTGCCTAGTTAGGTAGGCTAGGAATGGTTCCGTCCACGGGGCGATAACTGCCATTATTTCGTGAGCAGAGGATGTTATCTCGGGGGCAGAGCCTCCGGTTGTGTCAGAGTGTTCGGCGTCAAGCAGTGCGGTTGGGTCCAGATTGTTATTGCCGGACTCCCCTTCCCATAGTACGGATGGCTTGAACAACCGTTCCAGAAAGATATTGGGTGGGACGGCATTGCGTTTTGCACCGATGCGTGCCAATATATCCGCGGCCTGGTTGTTATCCCGGGCTATATGATGAAATTCGAGCCCTTCGAACCGTGCTGACATTTTTAGGACCGCGTTGCGGTATGCTGCCATTTTTGGATCTTTGGCATCAAAGTCTCCGTTTATTTGAGATATTGCGAGGTTCCAATCCCCGCGCACCTCTAGGCGTTTGAATGCCCATGGAGACTGCCATCCGGAGGCCGTGCAGAAGGGCCTCGTATTCGGCTGCGTTGTTGGAGTCCGTATACATTATCTGAAGGACGTATCGGACTGTGTCCCCGGTTGGGGACGTCAGGACGACGCCAGCCCCCAGGTCGTCCAACATTTTGGAGCCGTCAAAGTGCATGACCCAATTGGACTATGCGCCGTACTCTTTAGGGAGTTCGGCTTTAGTCCATTCGGCCACGAAGTCGGCCAAAACCTGCGACTTAATAGCTCGTCGTGGCTTATAAGTTATGTCGAATGGAAGGAGCTCTATGGCCCATTTAGCAATCCGGCCCGTCGCGTCGCGGTTGTTTATAATGTCGTTAAGAGGTACTTCGGAGGCTACCGTTATCGAACACTCTTGAAAGTAGTGCCGCAGCTTCCGTGATGCCATGAACACCGCGTATGCTATCTTTTGATAGTGTGGGTACCGGGACTTGCATGGAGTTAGGAAAGTGGACACATAGTAAACCGGTTTTTGAAGAGGGAACCGGTGTCCGTCCGTTTCTCGTTCGACAACGAGCACCGCACTGACAACTTGATGTGTTGCGGCGATATATAATAGCATTGGTTCGCCCACGTTGGTATGCGGCCAGACCGGTTGTTGCCAAAATGGCCTTTATTTCTTGAGTCCGGCCGTGGCGGCATCCGCCCACTCGAAGTGTTCGTCTTGCGGAGGAGGCGGTAAAGGGTAACGCCTTTTCTCCCAAACGGGAAATAAAGCGGCTTAGAGCCGCTCGCATCTCGTCAATTTTGTATTTGTTTGAGGTCTTTTGGAGTATCCAATTGTGTCGAGCTCGGATCTTGGCTGGGTTTGCTTCAATTCCTCTACCGGACACAATGAAGCCGGAGCTTTCGGCCGGAACGCATGAAGACGCATTTTTCGGATTGAGCTTGATGTCATATTTTGAAGATTGTCGAATGTGAGCCTCAAGTCGTCTACTAGAGTTTCGACGTGCTTTGTTTTGTGACCATGTCATCTACATATGCCTCCACCGCTTTTGCCGATCTGGTTTGCGGACATGTCCGAATCATGCGCTGATATGTTGCGCCAGCGTTTTTGAGCCCAAAGGGCATTGTGTTGAAGCGAACGGGCCGTATGGAGTGATGAATGCTGTTGCAGCTTGGTCTGCTCCGCCATCTTGATTTGGTGGTAGCCGAGTACGCGTCGAGGAAGCACAATGAGTCGTGTCCTGCAGAAGGTCAATAATTTGATCAATTCGAGGAGGAAGGGATCCTTTGGGCAAGCCTTATTAAGGTCTTTAAAATCAACACATAGGCGCCAGGTTTATCCTTCTTTGGTACCATCACCGGGTTTGCTAGCCAGTCCGGATGTTTTATGTCTCGATAAATCCGGCTTCCAAAAGTTTGGCTAGCTCCTCTCCCATGACTTGTCTCTTGGGTTCGAAAAAGCGCCAAGAGCCTGTTTGGTAGCTTGAATCCTTTTAGGATATTTAGGCTGTGCTCGGCCAGCCGGGGGGATTCTGGCATGTCCGAAGGGTGCCGAGCAAAGATGTCCCATTTTCTCGTAGAAATTCTCGTAGTCTGCGTCTACGTCGGGGTTTAATTGTGCCCCAATGGAGGCCGTCTTTGCGGTCCGTTGGGTGGACTTGGAATTTGACTACTTCATCCGCTGGTTTAAAAGAGGTGGACTTGGATCTTTTATCAAGTATCACATCGTCCCTGCTTCACCGTGGAGCGCATCGCGGTGAGTTCCTCGGCGCTAGGGCTTCGGATAGTGCCTCGAGGGATAGTGCGGCTGTCTTGTTTTCGCGCGAGTGCTATGTTCGGATCACTGGCGAGTGATGATTCCGTTAGGTCCGGCATTTTAAGCTTCATGTACCCATAATGGGGTATAGCTTGAAAAATTGTGAATGCCTCTCGCCCGATAAAGCATGATATCCGCTCTTTGAGCAGGGCCACTTGAAATGTGACCTCCTCGGACCTGAAATTGTCCGTGAGCGAACACTACATCCAATGTGATTTTTCCTGTGCAGCATGCTTCCGTCTGGGGATTATTCCTCTAAAGGTTGTGCTGCTTCGCTCAATGCGGTTCGATCTATTTCCATTTTTCGGAGGGTTTCCTCAGAGATGAGGTTCATCACTGCCGCCATCCATGAGTACCTTTATAAAGCGAAAGCCGCCCACTATTGGACCGAGAACCAATGCGGCCGGTGCTCGCTGTTGAATTTGGGTTCACACCTTGGCATTAAAGGTAATGGCGTGTCGCTCCATGGATGTATTGTTGCTACTTGGTAGACTTGACAAGGTTGCGGAGTGTTCGTTTCGCATGTTATTTGATCACGAAAGTCTCAAGACTATTAACACCGTAATGGTATTGCTGGGCTGGGATTACGAAGCTAGAAGCTCTTCACCACTTTTGGCCACCGCCGTAGTATCCAACATGCTCGAAGGCTATGAGTTGGAGTGGCGCCCTCGTGCTATGAATTTTGCAGGTCCGTTTAGCCAACCCTCGATGACGGTTCCATACCCTTTAGTGGGTTTTGGTTTTTGGTATTTAACCCGTGTGCTTGATAATGATGCCCTTTTGTTTCGGACTAGGGATGTATTCGGGCGGATTATCCCAAAATTTACTTTCGGTTTTCCAGCGCTCTCCATCGCACAAGATACTTTTGTACTATGTTCACCAAGTCAACAAAGCGTGTAATTTCATGACGACTTATGGCGTTTAGGATTCCCTCGTCCGTGCAATTATTGCAGAAAATTGGGATTACGTCCTCCTCTCGGCAGTCCTTTATCCTGTTCATAACTAGGAGGAATCGCCCGATAATGATGTCTTGTTTCAGCGGGCTCTTGTCGAATTCGAGAGATCGCTAATGTTTGGGTGGGCGGTGGAACTAGATCCGGAACCCCATCCAGTTTAGGACTCGAGGCCGAAGTTTCGAACTTCGGGAGTTTGGATTTTTGAGTGTTATCCAATGAGTCCAACCCGCCGCCTGACTTTAAGTTCAGGGCTTGATCGACATCCGTCCCTCCGCGGGAATCCGGCATGGAGGGATTGGGAATCCGGACGTAGCTAGTCCTTAATATAGAAGAAGAATCGCCGCTTGCTCCTCTATCACAACAACATGATGGGTAGCCCGGGGAGAGTTGATCTCTCTCAGATCGGTTTTAGGCCCGATCCGGTCGTAGTCTGTGGCGACTCCCAGGGCGGCGATGCGATCCAAGAGCTCGTTTACGGAGGAGAGCTCGATCGGATCTAACTGTTCGGCAAGTTCCGAATTAACATGGAGATTGGTTTCGATGACTCGAGAGGTCATCGTCGGCGCGGCGGCCGAACTAGCGGTCATGAGAAAACCGCCTAGCGGAGAGTCGACCATGGCCAAGGCTTCTTTGGCGATAGTATTGTCTTTAAAGGCGAGATGAGGCATCCTACGATGGCGGCGACGAAGGAACTCTCAATGAAAGCACCAATGTCGGTATCAAAACGGCGGATCTCGGTAGGGGTCCCGAATGTGCGTCTAGGCGGATGGTAACAGGAGACAAGGGACACGATGTTTTACCCAGGTTCGGGCCCTCTCGATGGAGGTAATACCCTACTCCGCTTGATTAATATTGATGATATGGGTAGTACAAGAGTAGATCTACCACGAGATCAAGGAGGCTAAACCTTAGAAGCTAGCCTATGGTATGATTGTTGTTCGTCCTATGGACTAAAACCCTCCGGTTTATATAGACACCCGGATAGGTTAGGGTTACAGTCGGTTACAATGGTAGGAGATACACATATCCGTATCGCCAAGCTTGCCTTCCACGCCAAGGAAAGTCCCATCCGGACACGGACGAAGTCTTCAATCTTGTATCTTCATAATCTTGGAGTCCGGCCGTGATGATAGTTCGCTATCCGGACACCCCTAATCGGGACTCCTCGCGGGCGGCAAGGCCTTTGACGCGTCTTGCCGACGCTGCCCGCCTAAATCTTGAGCCCTACTTCCGGCGCCGCCATCACGATCCAGCCTTCGGACAGCCACCGAGATGTTCTCTTGGTGCCTCCTGCCACCCGTAGCTCGCCTATTTGCCCTTTTCGCCTCCTTGACCTGCCTCCTGAGGAGAGGGACAAGGAAGGGGTTACGGGTACCTTATCTCTTTTTAGTTTGTAAGCCTTTGGGCCTTGACTGAATTTAAAACTTGTAATCCCATCATTCATGTTTTTCATTCCCTATGGACTGTACCTGAGTGGAATGTTTTTAATGAAAAAGGAATGCTTGCCGGGCCATTTGTTTGCGGGTAGAACCCACGATAGGGAGTAAACCCTAGATATCTTTAAGATAATCATTTCCTTGCCCGGCAACAGGCCCTACCGTCTTCCCACTTCGCTCGACCTTTCTCACGCTTTTGGCGGAGGCAGGGATGAGGTGGGTTCAGGCTCCTCGTTTCATCCTTTTGCTGCTGCGACTTCGACCAACCCTGGCCCCGGGAACGAGCCCTAGAGCCTAGAGTTTTTAGGGGAGCACGGTAGCTTTGGGAAAAAACGAGGTTTCACATACCTCGGTCCATAAAGGAATGCATGATAAGGGATGAAGAACTTATCTGGAGCTGTAATCCCCGGCAATCTTGGTTTGCCGTGGGTGAATCTTTGTACTTGCAGCGCCCGGTAATACTGGCTTGCCGGGGTCTAGATGCCGATCCGTCCCTTTTTTCTTTTTCGTCCTCAAGTGATCCGGCAAAGATATCTGTGAGTCCTGCGAACCAAAGGAGACAAAAGAACGGCAAGGAGACACACACTCGACCTCTAAGCTAGGGGTTAGTCATCGCTGAGTACTATCAACCCTAACCAAGGACGAGACTCGACCTAGCATGCATGCTATAACTTAGGGCGCCAACGCTTCATTTATTTATGCTCAGGGTCTGCGCCTGGCTTTGTACAAAGGGTTACATGCATCATCGGCAATGCTTGCACAAAAGGTGGCTTGCCGGGGGGCCAGCGAGCAGCGCTTTATGGGTAAACTTGCGAAGATGCTCAATGTTCCGTGGAGTTGCTCACGGAACGGCATCTTGATCTCCGCAGGACTGCGCGGCCTGGTGACTTCGTATTACCCGATAAGGGCCTTCCCACTTTGGCATCAACTTGTTGGAATTCTTGGCGATTGAACGCGCCAAGGACAAGGTCGCCTTCCTCAAGGCTTCGGGCATGGACCTTGCGGCTATGGTAGCGGCGCAAGGCTTCTTTGGTAGCGTCTTTGCTCTCACGTACCGCCCAAGACGATCTTCCTCAAGGAGCACTGCGTTGTCTTGCGCGATTGCTCTTGCTCGAGCTTCGTCATAAGCGAGCACTCGAGGTGACCGTATATGAGTTCATGGGGAGAACTGCTTCGCCCGTATACGATGCAAAAGGTGTCCGGCGTTGGCTCGATTTGGCGTCGTCTGATCGACCAAAGAACCGCCGACAACTCATCAATCCAGCGCCTTCCACTCTTGTGCAGCTGTCAAAGGTCTTGTTCCTTAATCCCGATGCTTCAGCATTTGCCCTCTCGGCTTGACCATTGCTTGGCGGGTGAGCAGCAGGCCAAAGCAGACTCGCTGCCGAGGTCTTGGGTATATTGCATGAAGGTGCGACTTGTGAACTGTGTGCCGTTGTCGGTGATAACTCTGTTGGATGCGCTTGGCGGCACACCAGTCCTTGAAGAATTTGATGGCTAACTGAGCTGTGACCTTCCTCACTGCCTCCACCTCCGGCCACTTTGTGAACTTGTCGATGGCAACGTACAAGTACTCAAAGCCCCCGGCGGCGCGGGGGAAAGGGCCCAGTATGTCGAGTCCCCGGACCGAGAAGGGCGGGAGAGAGGAATGGTTTGGAGGGCTTGGTGGCTGATGAAGCTTCTTTGAATGGAACTCGACACGGTTCACACACGGTGACTAGTGTCGTCGCATCTGGAGGGCGGTGGGCCAAAAGAAGCCTTGCCGAAATGCCTTGCGGCAAGGGCCCTTGACCCAATGTGGGATCCACATATGCCTCCGTGTATCTCGCCAACAGCCCCGATCCTTCCTCGGAGGATACACTTCAATTTCACACCGTTGGCCTCTTTACGTCTGAGCGTCATCGACGAACTGGTACATGGTGGAGCGACAGGCTACTTTTTTCACTTCTTCCTGCTCCTCGGAAGTTCCCTGTTGGAGGAATCAGACGGTAGGCTGAGCCCACGCCGAACTCAGGGCTCGATGGCGAGACTAAAGGCATCTCCTCCGCAATAGGGGCGGCTGCCTCGACGGCAAGAGCTTGACGCCCGCGGAGCCGTCGTCCGTGGCGGGCTCTGTATCCCGCAACATCCTTGCCGGGCGGCTCAAAGGAGCTTCGGTGGGAAAGTACTTACCGGCCCCGATTTCCTCCTCTTATTCTCGCTCTGTTGATGGATCAACGGATGGCTGAGTTAGCTGAAGCACAAAGGTACCGGTTCCACCGTAGCTTGAGCAGCAGCGTTTTGACAGTAGTCGGCGATATCGTTCTCCTTCGGGGAACGTGTTCAACTGTATCCCATCGAGCGCTCTTCGACTTTCTCACTTCATCGGCGTAGGCCTTCATCAACGGAGCTCTGGTAATCCTTGTTGACTTGCTTGCGACAAGCTGTGAGTCTCCCACGACGATGAGTTTCCGATTCCGAGGTCCGCGCGATCCTAAGACCGACAAGCAGCCCTTCGTACTCCGCCGTATTATTTGTTGACACTTCCCTTGGGAAGTGCATCCGAATCACGTACTTGAGGTGCTCTTGGTGGGCACGACAAGCGATCACCAGCCAGCGGCGCCTTGTAAGGAGAAAGCTCCATCAAAGTACATGATCCAATCGCAACTTGCCTCTTTGCAGGGGAGAGCAGTCTCTTGGGCTTCTTCATCAGGTGTTGCGGTCCATTCTGCAATGAACTCCGCTAGGACTCGGCTCTGAATCGTCGAAGTACTTTCAAACTTGAGGCCAAAGCTGGACAGCTCCAGTGCCCATTCCACAATTCTTCCAGTTGCGTCTGGATTGTGCAATATCCGTTGTAGAGGGAAGCGAATGACGACAGTGATCTCGTGCGCCTGGAAGTAGTGACGCAGCTTCCTCGAGGCCATAAGGAGGCCGAAGAGCAGTTTCTGCACGCCGGAGTACCTTGACCTAGCCCCCCTGCAGGAGGGAACTGACAATGTAGACCGGGTGCTGCATCATTTTCTTCTTCGGCGACATTCTAACTGGCGGTGTCGTCTCTGCATTGGTGGTGTCGGGCTCCGCCGCTGCCATCTCCTCGTCGTCAACCTCTCTCTCGCGCCACCGGTCTTGGTGACTGACCATTGGTCCGTTGCTGCCGGTATAGCAGCAACGGTTCTTAATGGCACAGGCGCAACTAGTATCGGCGCAGAAGAGAGGTATTTCTTCAAACCTTGCAATGCTGCTTTGGCTTCTGGCGTCCACTCCATCGGGCCTGCCTTTTTCAGGATCTTGAAAAAGGGAAGGGTGCGCTCGGCAGACTTGGAAATGAACCTGCCCATGGCGGCGACGCAACCAGCATGCCGACGCACATCCTTGATTCGCTTGGGTGCTTCAATCTGTTCTATAGCTTTGGTTTTGTCCGGATTGGCTTCTATCCCACGTTGTGACACCAAGAACCTGAGAAGCTTGCCGGACGGGACGCCAAAGACACACTTCTCAGGGTTCAGCTTGAGATTGATCTTGCGCAGGTTTGCAAATGTTTCTTGCAAATCCGGTACAAGGGTTGCCCTGTTCTTGGTTTTGACCACTATGTCATCCATATAAGCTTCCATATTTCTATGGAGCTGGGGTTCAAAACCAATCTGGACCGCCCTTGCAAACGTCGAACCAGCACTCTTCAACCCGAAAGGCATCCTCATGAAACAATACGTACCACATGGGGTGATGAATGCTGTCTTCTCTTTGTCTTCTCTTGTCATGAAGATCTGGTGGTAGCCGGAGTAGGCGTCGAGGAATGACAGCAGATCACACCCAGCCGTGGAGTCAACAATCTGGTCGATGCTCGGCAACGGGAAGGGGTCTTTAGGGCAGGCCTTATTAATGTCTGTGTAATCAATACACAGTCTCCATTTCCCATTTGCCTTGCGCACCACGACCAGATTGGCCAACCACGTTGGATGGAGCACTCCTCTTACCAAACCCGCTGCTTCCAGTTTCCGGATCTCTTACATGATGAACTCTTGTCGTTCCAAAGCTTTCTTTCGACCTTACGCAGACGGGCCGTGCATGAGGCGGACAACAAGGTGGTGCTCAATCATCTCCACAGGAACACCGGGATGTCGGAAAGCTTGCCATGCAAACACATCGACATTCGCCCGCAAGAAGGTGACGAGCGCGTCTTCCTATTTGTCGTCGAGGGTGGAGCTTATGGTAAAAGCTCCTCCCATGTCGTCCTCATTGACAGAAACCTTCTTGGTCCCCGGCGGTATGGCCCTGGGCTTCTTGTTTCCGCCGGTGGAGCTCTCTGGTACGTCCTCGACGGCAGCGCTACACTCCGAAGAGGTGCGCTTGCCGGAGTGGGTGCCCGAGGCCTCACCGGTCTTCTTCTTCTTCTTCGCTCCCGGGGTCCCAGTGGCAGGAGCAAGCGCCCTAGCGGCGGCAGCTGCTGCAACCGCTTGCTAGTGTAATTGGTCAACACAAATAAACGCATCTTTCTTGTCGGAGGGGATGGTGATGATCGTCACAGTCCGGCATCTTCGAGGTGTTGTAGGCGTAGTGTGGCGCCGCCATGAACAGCCAGCCGGGGCGCCAAGGATCCCGTTAGGGAGCAAGGGATCTTGGCAACATCGAACACGATCCTCTCCGTCCCCGAAGTTCAGGTTGCTTCCAAAACTCACGGGCAGCGTGACCTTTCCTTGGTTGGCTTCTTCCGGGTTGACCCCTAAACGCGTGCCCGTCTCTTGAGGTCTCCATCGAATCTGCAGTTTCTCGATCACGGCAGCGAGATCAGGTTCGAACCGGCCCGCCATCGACCAACATCTTCGTCACCTTGAGGTTGCGTATTGTTGGTGAAACCAACAATGGCAAGCACCGACCACCGATGGTGCGATCAGGGTGGTCCTCGATGTCAAAAGATGATAGGTCTTATTGGACCACTTGATGACCTTTGGGCATCAAGCAGCGGCTCTCTTTGCTGTGATCTCTCGCGCCCACCGTTTAAGCGGCGGTGAGAAGTATGCAGCGAGCGCCGCCGTCGGCGACATAGCCTCTATAGCTTTCACGAAACTCTTGGTCGCGGATTCGTCGTCCTGTTCGTGATCGCCGTCTTACGGCTTTACATCACGGCCCAGGCGGCCTCTCTCTGCTTGTCCTTGCCGCGGCGGCCCGGCTCGTCCGCGCTCTTGCGGACCCTCAGCACCGTCTCGGGCCCTTCTCCTTGTCTCGCCTCTCATACTCGGCCCTCGCTTTTCAGCCAGGAGCTCGACCTGTCGGCAGTCCTGGAGAGCATGGCCATTGGTGCGATGGATCTTGCAGTATCGCTTGTCGGAGTTTCCTGGCTTCTCGGTAGCCGCCAAGGCCCGCAGGCGACACATCCGACAACCTCCTTGCCGGGGTCGTCTGCCTTGGTTTTCTTGGTGGAGCCGGCGTCTTCAGATCCCTCGACGGCAAGCATGGCTTTTCCTTTGCGCTTCCTGTTGCGGAGCCGGCCTTTCTTCGCCGAGGCGGCAATATCCTCATCTGAGGAGTCGGTTTCCACGCCGGCGTCTTTGCCAGGGTACTTCCTTCCCTCCTCAGCCTGGGCACATTTGTCGGCAAGAACATAGAGTTCTGCTACATCTCTCACCTTGTTCATTGCCAGCTCTTCGCGCATCTTGCGGTTACGCACGTTCCGATGGAACGCGCTGATGATGGCGGCAGGGTGAACATCAGGGATATTGTACTGTACCCGGCTGAACCTTTGAATATACTTGCGGAGACTCTTGCCTCCCTTCTGGGGAATGACGTGCAAGCCACTTGCTTGGCCATGGGCTTGGTGGCCTCCAGTAAAGGCGCCCACAAACTCATGGCACAAATCCGACCAGGAGGAAATAGAGTCTACCGGCAAGTGCATCAACCACGACATGGCATTGGGTTTAAGAGCCAACGGGAAGTAATTCACAAGCAACTTATCGTCTCGGGGCTCCGGCAGCTTGCATCGCGATGGTGTAGACGCTGAGGAACTCGGACGGGTGGGTCTTGCCACTGTACTTCTCGTCCACATCGGGTTTGAAGGTGCGGTGAGTGGGCCACTGGAACTGCCGCAGCTCACGGGTAAAAGCCGGGCAGCCTACCTCATAGGGTAAGCCTCCAGGGCTCCCCGATGCCAGGTGGCTCACAGCAGGCCCTGCTCGCCTGTCTGATTGGTGGCGCGCTCCGTGCCGGCGCTCGATAGTGGTTCGAGCGTCTTCATGTTCTCATTCCCGAAGAACTTGGCGCTGGTCACGGTGGGCCTGTGGGTCGGACGATGCTATGGAGATCTCGTCGCCCGTAGTGTCGGGACGGACGGGCGTCCGCGGTACCGGGTGAGGAGAAGGCGAGTGCACTGCGGTTGCAGCGCCGCCAGCTCTCCCGCCACTGGTGCGTGGAACTCCGTTGGAGCGTCGACCCGGGGGCTCCACCGGACCTGGTCCGTCTTTGTTGGCCACCGCAACAAGGCTTCAGATAGTGGCTCTCCATTCGTCGAGTTTCCCCATAGTGGGAGGAAAATCGAGGAGCAACTGCGCGCGTGCCAGGGCTTCCGCTGGCGTTGGTGGCAGCGAAACCTACACGGATCACGACGCGCTTTGACTTCTGACCATGTCAGAAGGAGCTCTATCATGACCCCGCGGTCGCACGCCACCTTCTCCAGTGCCTCGACGAGCGGGAAGGTCTTCTGAATCCCGGGAGTGGCGCTCGGGGCTCTTTCCGCGGCGACGCCCGGGGTCCTCGGCGTGATTACGCCGTTCATTGCGCGTCGCTTGAGACGAACGCGCCCTCGGCGCCGGCGTGGGAGTCATGGAAGCCCTTGCGTCACCCGCGAGCAGGGTGACAGCGATCTTGGAAGGCCCCGCGCCACCCGTGGAGAGCCTGGCTCCATCTTTGGATTTGGCGGCGTGTAGCCCGTTGCCAGGCGCACGAACATCGCCGCCTCCCAGACTTCGGCTGCTGGGACGGTGTTGGTGTTCGCGAACGGCGCCCCTGGTCCTTTCTGCGACCGGTCCGCTGCTCGCCCTTGTCGGGACGGGATGCCCGGCTTCCGACGGGCCAACCGCCACCATCGTCTTCTTCTTGGGCGCCATGATGATGAAGAAGCGTCCGAACTAATCGCTAGAGCCGATTTCACAATCGGCGCTTCTCTACGGGCTGCGCCAAAGATGTCGGTCGGAGATTTACACCTATGGGATCACAAGAATCCCTACTACGGTTGCGGGCGCGGGTCATGAGAAGAGCGGATCAAATAGATAGCACACGGTTCTTTATCCGTGTTCGGGCTTGAGATCGTAAAACCCTACTCCTACTTTGGTGGTTAGCTTATCTGTGTTCTTTAGCTAGCTATGGGGCGTGAAGAGCTCCAAAAAGCCGAATCCCCCTCCTGGTCGCCTTGGGCCTCCTTTTATAGGGAAAGGGGTTGCCACAGTGGCGTACATGAGGTGGACAGGGTACAGCTATAAGAGTTTATCCCTCGCATTACATGACAGGGCGCCATAAATGTGTCTTGCTTTATCGGGGACGGGGGAGAGCCCAGTCTCGTCCGCCGCCGCTTCCCTTCGCGTTGACACGCGCCCTGGCCAGCGGTGCCTGTGGTGCCATGTAGGCAGGCAGGCAGCTGAGGTGGCGCCGTGGTGGGTCTCCACGAAGGTTTGCTTGCCGCCACGTAGGTGCCTTCCCAACTGGTTGGGTCGGCAGCTGCATGATGGAGGCTTGATTGGTGCGGGCCCGACGGTGGCCCTACGGGTGTCCTTGGCAGGGGCCTTGCCGCAGTCTCGGCAAGGGCCTTGCTGGGGCCCCGGCAAGGGTCTTGCCGCGGTGCCTGCTGTCATCCCCGGCAAGGCTCTTGCCGGGGGCCTCGTGGTTATCCTTGGCCAGGATCCCGCCAAGGGTCGTCATCTTTGATAGTATGTATCCGATCTTTGGATGTCTTCACAAAGATCTCGTGATGCCACCACGGGATGTCTCCGAATCCTTTGCCCCATGGGGGGCAAGTGGACTCAAGGTGACCTGCTTGCAGGCGTGGGGCGAGTTGCCTGCAAGGGCCTTGCTGGTTTGCTAAACGCCTCGCAAGGATTTTGCCAGAAGGAGTCTGCGTCCCCTTTGCTCTTTGTGGTCTTGGTCTTGGCGTCGTCCTATTCCTTTCGAAGCTCGACCTTACTTTGGCTCACCTTCCTTGTTTTGCTTTCAGTGGCGACGCTCAAGCGCTCAATTTCCGTGCACGCTTAAAAGGTGTACCCTTCTTTCTGTACACCGACAACAGCATTCACTTATTGCTATTTGTTCACTCTTGAATCTTTTGATCTATGTGAATGTGATCGGACCCTAAACTATTCTATGCTTCTACCTCAACTCTATCTGTCCAAATCATATGCATTCTATTGAAGCCTGTCGATTGTCTTCTCTGAGTCCTTGTCAGCAGATGACAATCTGCCAAACATTTAATCTATTTTTAATGTTGCATCCTTATTGCCTGAAAACCAGAGAAGCCGGAACGACCACCCGACAATCCAGGCGTGTGTGGGAACATGGAACAACTTCCAATGTGTTGCATGTTTGCCACGTGTCCCTCAGATGTGAACCGCCAGGGGCACCTGAGTAATTGCGCCGTGCTGTCACTTTCCTTATAACTACACATCACATCGTGGTCAAAATCTTTCTCCCACTGACGGTGTCCTGGACTAGGGATTACTCACCACGTCATCTCCCGATCTGTTAGATTGGGCCGAGGACCCCCATGGCCGTATACTCATGGGCCAGTCCGGACAGTTGCCGCATACAAGGAAGATTCCACAAGACTTGGCAATTAAGACAAGGACTCCTCCCCACCAGCGTATTCGGCTAGGACTCTTGTTATCCTAGGCCTCTCGTGCATTATATAAACCAAGGCCAGGCTAGTCGATAGAGAAAAAAACAACAATCATACCATAGGCTAGCTCCTAGGGTTTAGCCTCTTTGATCTCGTGGTAGATCTACTCTTGTACTACCCATATCATCAATATTAATCAAGTAGGAGTAGGGTTTTACCTCCATCGAGAGGGCTCGAACCTGGGTAAAAACATCGTGTCCCTTGTCTCCTGTTACCATCCGCCTAGACGCACAGATTCGGGACCCCCTACCGAGATCCGCCGGTTTTGACACCGACATTGGTGCTTTCATTGAGAGTTCGTTGTGTGTTCGGCAAAAGGTCGATGGCTCGCTGAGATCAATCGCGACTTGACATCTTCGTCACCACTCATTGGTCACCTTGGTTCGACCAAGGACTACGCCTACCTCCGATCATCATGTTCGGATGAGGGCCTTCATCAACATCCGCTCCGATCTCTATCAAGATCATGGAGGAATCATCCAGGGAGCCCGGGGGCTCAATGTCAACATTGCCCTCGGGCGACCGTGCTATTTTTTTGGACAGCGAACTTGTATCCGCCGTCACCGCCTTCTCAAGCGTCGGTTTGACGATTGCTTTGGTGGAATAGTGTGGAATTACGTCTACAATAGCCACGCTAAATTTCGTCGAGTTCCGATGGAGGAATCTCCGACAATCTACAATATACCGGAGCCCTGTCAAATCTGAACGAGAATCTGGACGAGTTTAGGGCATGGTGTCCAGCTTCTAGCTCGGACCTCCTTTGGAAGATCCAACCGTTGATCGACTGCGGAATTCCTATATCTACCACCCCTCAAAATTTCAGCTCGATCCGACCGTCCAAACTCCGGATTAGTGCATCACTTTTCGGATCTCTTTTCTGCGCGAAAACAAATCCGACCCAAGTTCGTCCTTTTACGAACGGGATTTCGGACATCCTTTTTGAAGGAAGTTTTGTATGGGGTATTGTGTTTTGTTCTCGAACACATCCCACTAACTTTAAAATCTTTTGAACATGATCTTCAACATCATGCTGGTGTCAAACCAGTCCGGCAATATTGCTCCACGACTGCCGACCTGCGCTAGACACGTCGTCACCTTGTTGAGCCGAGCTCAACTTCTTCGGATCATCATCTCGGCAAGCCGAACAAGAGTCCAGCATCGCGAAGGATAAATCATCACCAACATCGCCGCCCCACAGATTACACGGAGCGGGCATACCGACATCGCCGCGCGATCACTTCATCAAGCCGGCATCGACCACGTCACGACCTGCATCGGCAGGGCCGCACTATTGCTTCTTCAAGCTGGTGTCCATCACGCCGACCAACTTCGACATCTCGGATGGACCGGGGGCTTCACCATCTTTTCATCAACCTACTCCGGACACTTCGACGTCACTAGCCGACTAGCTCCGTCATGTTAGCTGGACCGAGGGCTTTGCCTCGGCGAGCCAACCTTTGCCAGCATTGCCATGCCGTCGTTTTATCGCCCATCAGGCAATGGGTGCGCGGATCGAGTCCCAATTTTGGGAATCACCTTCCTTCGGATTGCTACAACAAATAAACCAGGTGCCATTAATCCCAGTATTTTTTGCTTGTTTGGGTTCATTTTTCCCAAGGAATTATTACTCTGGTTTGTCCATCATATGTACACAGGTCTATCAAATGGTGGCCGCATTAACGACAGTCGCATGGTGGTTTGGTTAGTTTCCGTACATAGTCCGGCGAACGCCGCATCCGGAGCTCGGACCGACCTGTGAATTCAGGCTTTGCCACGCCTTTACCGCATCACGCCGACGCCCTGCATCGACATTGACTTCGGCGCCAGGCCATATTTCTTTTATTACTCACTTTGCATAAATTATTTATTATGCAACGATTTTTTAATTATCATTATTACTATTATCACCGGTTTGCACTATTTTTTGTGCACAGGAAAATGATCCGGGACTTGGCGTCCACTGCGGTCTGCATTGACCGTGCTATGTCACCACTTCGGCGTGTCGAGCTCTCCGCTCCGCCACCTCGGGACCGGCTTGGGGGATGGAACCTTGTCCCGTATCAAGCTCGGACCGCGTCATCAATACCGAACACATTAACCAGCTAAGTCGCTTTCATGCTCAAAGCTTTAATTTCTAACTTGTGTTCGGTTCGACCAAGCATTATACCTTTTTGGGAAAATGTTGCTTGTAAAAATTTTCTTGTCCAAACTTTGTTTGTGACGCATAAATTCAAATACCCAATTCATTTGGGGGCTTCCTTCATGAAGCTTTTCCTCTTGCATATGATTATACTTGTACGACTTCGTTCCTTGTTCGTGTATTACGCCACAATATGCACCATATTGACTTAAGCGATTTGCAAGCTGGGTTGCCTCGCTCCTGTGTTTACCCCTACGTTCCCGATTGTTCGGCTAGGGAGTAAAGGGAGCACCTCTGCGATTGTCACGATCGGGTCATCCGAGCCGGACCTCAGACTGGGTGAAGCCGAAAGCTAGCGCTCTTATAGTTTTGAATGATGTTCGGCACACAACGGAACTCATGTGTACAAAAAATCTATTGCACAAGTCACATAATAACAATGAGCACCGAAGAAAGGTATCGGTGGGGGTACTATTTTCTTCGAAGATGCTTCTTACACTTCGCATAATATAGCATAAGTTCCTGAGCGCTTTATATTTATGACCTTATGGCCTGATTGCCTGGTTATTGGAAACACCGTCGATATTGTCGACATATGGAGTAAATAACACTTTTCGGTCCTTGACCGAAGAGGGAGAAGCCGACGGTCGGTTAAGACGCGTTTAAAGTTCGGTTGAACATAGATATGATATAAGTAGTTCGGTACATGCAATCATTCTTTTACCCAAGTCACTTGGGGGCTCTTAAATTTATATGAGCCGTTTTATGATAAGTGTTCTTCTTATTAGTCATTGCAAAGTTTTATTATTATTATTATTATTATTATTATTATTATCTATCACTCCTTTTTTCACCACGAGCGTGTGGTCACTAGCCGGGGAGCCTAATTTCTCTCTCAAAGCCGCTAGAGTTTAGTTTGCTAAACTGGCCTACTGAGAAGTACTCCGCCCTCGGGATAGGAGGTTGAAGCCGTAGGCTGACCCGCTTGAAGTCTTGAGATAGGATGTATCATGTTAAAGCACGACAGGAGCACTTCTTTTGCTAAGGGCAATTTTCGGATTGGCACTGAACACTTGATCTCGTTCGGACGTCAAGTTTTTACTGACGTTTTTTGGTTTTCCAAGCTTATGGAACTTTTTAAACTATTTGTGTGTTTTCAGCACAAGTCTCGCAGTGCAAAGCCGGACACCTTTAGAGATTTGGCAAAAACATTCTCGGATATTGCTATATATGCATCGGTTTCGAATTGTGTCTTCGGTCAATAGTTGGGTTGCCCGGCTCCTGCGCTTGCCTCCTACGTTCCGCTTTGTTCGGCTAGGTGCAAAGGAAGAACCATCGCGATTGTGCTTCCAGCTCACATGGTTAAGCACCTCGGTGGAGAAAGCCAAAACCGATGTCACAATAAGCGTACATCGGTCAGCGATCCGATGACGGTGTTAAACGACGAGCCATTCATAACAATGGTCAAGTGCTTACGGCTTGACCTCGATGCTGTCAAACACTACCGGGGCTATTAACTGGCCTCCTAAACTAAATCCTCGATATTTTGCTCTTACATTGAGCTGAGGTTTCATGATCATGCTTAGCATGACAACCCAAAGAAAGGAACCGCGGGACTATTTTCTTTGGAAGACATTTCTTCATTAAACAGTAATATAACATATCTCTCTGTGTACCTTTGTTTATAAAACCGTCGGCCAGATTGCCTTGTTTGTTGTAAATCTTTGCCCTGATAAAGGCTTTATAAAGTAGGACAAACACTCCTCGGCTATTGGTCGAGGAGGTGGAAGCCGATGGTCGGTCAACAAAGTTTTGTACTATGCGGATCTGAGCATTAATGACGTAAAGTACTTGGATACATAGAGTCATTACACATAATTTTTGATTTTACTATGGATATCAATCCTTAATTCGGCCACACGTGCCCGCATTAAGGCCCGGGGGCTACTGGGCTTCAGGCTTATTATTTACAAATATTAAAGGGGCACATCGATCCCCTGATATGGTGTTGCCACCCGACCCGGTGTCTCGGGGCTCTTGCATTACCCGTCCAATGCGTAAAATTTTAAGTGTAATATCAGATGCGCCCTCGATGCGGCTATATCTCCCATGTGTCGAAGCACGACTTAGAGGCATAACCGCATTGAAAGCAATGTCGCAAGTGAGGTAATCTTTACACAACCCATGTAATACATAAGGGAAAAAGATACATAGTTGGCTTACAGTCGCCACTTCACACAATACATGAGTAAAGCATTACATCATACCGATACAATCAAGGTCCGACTACGGAACCAAAATAAAAGAAGATTGCCCCAAATGCTACACAGATCCCCGATCGTCCCAACTGGGCTCCACTACTGATCAACTGAAACGAAACAACACAATGAACCAGATCTTCATCGAGCTCCTCCTTGGGCTCGGATGTGTCACCTGCACGGTTTCATCGGCACCTGCAAACTGGTTTTGGAAGTATCTGTGAGTCACGGGGACTCAGCAATCTCACACCCGCGAGATCAAGACTATTTAAGCTTAAAGGTAGGACAGGGTAGTGAGGTGGAGCTGCAGCAAGCGACTAGCATATCTGGTGGCTACAATCGCAAAAGGGAGCGAGAAGAGAAGGCAAAAGCACGGTCGAACAACTATGATCAAGAAGTGATCCTAGAACAACCTACGTCAAGCATAACTCCAACACCGTGTTCACTTCCCAGACTCACGAAGAGACCATCACGGTTACACACGCGGTTGGTGTATTTTAATTAAGATCAACTTTGGGTTTACTACAACCGGACATTAACAAATTCCCATCTGCCTCATAACCGCGGGCACGGCTTTCGAAAGATAATACCCTGCAGGGGTGTCCCAACTTAGCCCATTATAAGCTCTCACGGTCAACGAAGGATATTCCTTCTACCAGAAGACCCGATCAATCTCGAATCCCGGACTACAAGACATTTCGACAACAATAAAACAAGACCAGCAAAGCCGCCCGAATGTGCCGACAAATCCCGATAGGAGCTGCACATATCTTGTTCTCGTGGCACACCGGATTGTCCAAACTTCCGATAGGCCAGCTCGAGTTGCCCCGATGGCCACCGGGCGGCCGACAGTTTGGACCAGCACTTTCGAGGAGAACTGGCCGGGGTTAAAATAAAGATGACCCTCGGGCTCGCGAAAACCCGGGAAAAAGGCTTAGGCGGCAAATGGTAAAACCAAAGTTGGGCCTTGCTGGACGAGTCTTATTCAAAGCGAACTGTCAAGGGGTCCCATAAATCACCCAACCGTAAGGAACGCAAAATCAAGGAACATAACACCGTATGACGGAAACTAGGGTGGCAAGAGTGGAACAAAACACCGTGCATAAGGCCGAGCCTTCCACCCTTTACCAAGTATATAGATGTATTAATTATAGCAGATATATATTGTGATATCCCCAACAAGTAAACATGTTCCAACAAGGAACAACATCTCCATGTTCCAACAAGGAACAAACTTCACTTCACCGCGACTAGCAACGCTATAAGAGGGCTGAGCAAAGCGGTAACATAGCCAATCAACGGTTTGCTAGGAAAAGGATGGTTAGGGGCTGACATGGCAATATGGGTGGCATGATATAGCAAGTGGTAGGCATCGCAGCATAGGCATAGCAAAAGAGCGAGCAACTAGCATAGCAAAGATAGAAGTGATTTCGAGGGTATGGTCATCTTGCTCAATGTTCTCGAGTTGTCGAAAGCTTGATCCTCGTAAGCGTTCTCAACAGGCTCCTCGTTCACGCACTCGCCTCCCGACTCTACCCAAAGCAACAACACAAACAAAGGAACCACAATAAATCACGGTACAATGCACAATCAACATGATGCAAAACATGACATGATATGCGAGATGCAATATGCAATGCGTATAAAAGCTCCGGAAGGTAAATGATGAACCAGGCATCAACTTGGCAAACCAAGCATGCCACTGGAAAGATGAGATGATTTCGTTGAAATCGATATAAAGATCACCGGAAACGGATGCACGGTTTGCAAATGGCAAGCAAAACAAGAATGGCGCAAATCTGCCATTAACAGCATGATGCCACTTAGCAAGCAACAATTAATTAAGCTACTGCACCCAAACGTAACAACAAAGCACATGGCAGTGATCTACACATGATGCTCGACAAAAGATGAGCACTGAGCTACGGCTAGTTCACATCATAACATGTTCAAACAAGCATGGCAAAAGAGCACAAAATATCAGGCTGGACATGGCAAAAACAGTAACAGGTTGCAATGTTCAGAGCAACAAAACTACATGCTACAGGAACTTAAAATAGCAAAACATGGCATGGCATGAATCTACTCAAAGCCTAGAACAAAAGTCCCTTACTGACCATAAGCCAAAAAGGACTAGAAAATATAGTAACACCCATGTCAATATTGAAAGTCTCGTTAACAGATTCAGCAACATGACATGTCAAAAACTGACAACGAGAGGGCATGTTTACAAGCTCAATGCACTCACTACAGAGCCTTATATGAAAAACTAAGCATACATACATCAAGAAGACATGACATAGAAGACATACATGGCAAGAACACTAACATAGCATATATGGATCAACCACAACAAGCTAGGCAAAATTGAATAACACGTATACAATCTGCCAGGAAACATTTGATAGCAAAAGTAGAGCTCGATTGACTCAAGCTATGGCACTCCATAATTGCAAACAAGGGCATGGATGGATAGAGCAAGACATGTTTTACAAAACACCCTTACTGAAGTATCTCAAAATATGCATAGATCTCTCGGTATCATCAAGTTAACATGGCATCAAAATCAGCTAAAACAGGGCTGAAATCAGCAACAACAGGACACCTACTTTGCATGCTTGTGCTAGTCACCACATAGATCACAAAAATACATGGCATACACCCCTGGAAAATATGACATGGCATTTTACAAAACACATGTAGGACTCAAATTCATAGGGTGCACACATTAATTATGGCGAAAATAACAAAAGTGCAAGTTCTGATAAAAATCAGAAACTATCAGCACATAGCACTCTTCCAACAGCATTTCGGGCATCAAGATGAGCTCAAAAGAAAATGATGCAATGGAATGAAATGATCTACTCTTCGAGACGAACATTTTGACATATTATACGCGAAAAATGGAGCTACGGATGCGAAGATATAGCATGTTGAAAATTGCACAAAAACATTAGATGCAAAAATAACTTAGAGAAAAATAGGAGGGGGAGAAGTCAACGGCGCTCGGCCCGAGGCCGGATCGGGCCGGATCGGGCGACGTCCGGGCGGATGCGGGCCGGAGCGCCGGTCGGCGGCGAGGGGAGGAAGGCGGCGGCGGTCGTCGGCCGGAGGAGGAAGGAGGCTGCCAGGCGGCCGGGCGCGGACGCCGAAAGCGCGGGGAGGCGGGCGGGCGGGCGAGGCCGGCGCTCGCCGGCGGCTAGCTTGGCTGGCGTGGGCGCCGGGAGGCGCCGTGCGGGGGGCGGGCGGCGAGAGGCGGTGGGGCGGTTGCAGGGTGCGGCCCGTGGCCAGGTGGGCCTTGGGCCATGGGCGCGGACGCGCGGCGGGGGCGCAGGCGACGTGGCGGCCGGCGGTTGGACGAGGGCGCGGGGCGGACGTGTCCGGCGGCGGCTGGACGCGTCCGGCGGCGAGAGGAAAAATTAGGGTTTCGGGGGGGGAATTTGATCCGCGAATTTGGACGGGAGGGGTTTGCTTAAATAGGCATAGAGGGAGCTAGGAGAGTCCAAATGAGGTGTAGTTTTCGCCCACACGATCGTGATCGAACGACGGAGAGCATGGAAGTGACTTAGATGGGTTATTGGGCTGTTTTGAAGGGGTGTTGGGCTGCAACTTAAAAGAGGCCTTTCGAAGAGTCAGTTTAACGTTGAGTACCAAACGAGCTCCAAATGGCTCAAACTTGACCGGTGGTCTACGGGTGCTATACCAAGGCCACTAGACAAACCTCGGTACATTTCGAGAAGGTTTAATACCCTTTACGGAAAAACGTAAAAGGACCGCCGGGAAGATAGGAGTGCCGGATTGCAAAATGGACAACGGGAAAAATGCTCGAATCATGAGACGAACACGTATGCAAATGCGATGCACATGATGACATAATATAAAATGCATGACATGGACAAAATGCAAAAGGAGAAAACCCAACCACGGAGGGAATATCATATATCAATGCCGAAAATGGCAAGAGTTGGAGTTACAAATATGGAAAGTTACTTCCGGGTGTTACAAATACAGCCTCTCAGGAGATTTTGATCCTCGAGTTGGTCGGCCGCACCCAACCTGAGTCTTGAGGACCGAGCACGCCGCTTTTTGTGTCCCAAGTATTCTGCCGAAGCTAGGACTTGATCCTCGGACCGATTTTGCAAATCAACCCGAGTCTCGGCTCCACGGGATCAGCGGTCTTATGTCATCCTTCATGTGCATCTCGGTTTTAGACCGATACCCACCTTGAGGGCTACCGGCTATGTATCTCGGCGAGAGAATAAATTGCACCAATCAAAAATATTGACAAAAATCGGCCCACATTCGGGGTGGTGCACCACCTCGGAAGCAGTCCGGCATAAAGCTCGGGCGCTAGTGGCTGGCTCCATAGATTGCATTTCCGGCATTAAGCTCGGCTAAACTCCTTCGAACTTATTTGAACCAAGGTGATTTACGACACCTCGGATACAGTCCGACATTGGAGCTCGGATACATAGTCCGGCGTTGGAGCTCGGATACATAGTCCGGCGTTGTTGCTCGGATACGGTCCGACGTTGGAGCTCGTATACATAGTCCGGCGTTGGAGCTCGGATACATTCCGACGTTAGAGCTGGGAAGCGGTCCGGCATTGGTGATCGGCTGCAAAAGATACCTCGAATGCAGTCCGGCGTTGGAGCTCGGACGCAAGAGGACGCTGCCGCCCGGGAACAACTTCAAACCCGAGGTGTGGCATAAAAATAACAAGGCATTGATAAAGGCCGGAAACTTAAAGGGGCTCCTCGGATACCCGACATGTAAGCTCGTTGAATGCATTTCGGCGATCCTCAAGATCGAAGATGAGAAGATTTGTTGAACCAGTTTTCAAGACCGACGACTTAAGATGAAGAACGATTTGGAAGAATCGAGGAGCGTCCCTAAATTTGAAGACCGGTTCAGGGGGCTACTGACGGTGTCCTGGACTAGGGGGTACTCGCCACGTCATCTCCCGATCTGTTAGATTGGGCCGAGGACCCCCATGGCCGTATACTCATGGGCCAGTCCGGACAGCTGCCACATACAAGGAAGATTCCTCAAGACTTGGCGATCAAGACAAGGACTCCTCCCCACCGGCGTATTCGGCTAGGACTCTTGTTATCCTAGGCCTCTCGTGCATTATATAAACCGAGGCCAGGCTAGTCGATAGAGAGAAAAACAACAATCATACCATAGGCTAGCTCCTAGGGTTTAGCCTCTCTGATCTCGTGGTAGATCTACTCTTTTACTACCCATATCATCAATATTAATCAAGCAGGAGTAGGGTTTTACCTCCATCGAGAGGGCCCGAACCTGGGTAAAAACATCGTGTCCCTTGTCTCCTGTTACCATCTGCCTAGACGCACAGTTCGGGACCCCCTACCTGAGATCCGCCGGTTTTGACACCGACACCCACCTCTACACCTCGCACAAACCCTAGCGCCACCGCTAGCTCGTGACGACGCCGGCGACAAAGCGCTTAGCTGCCGCGACCTCACCGACGTCGTCCTCACGCCGGCCGCAGACCTCGTTTCCGTTGCCGCCGTAGGTGTCTTCTGTCGCCAAGTTAGGGCATGGGAGATTGAACTGCTAGGCCTCCTACTCCGTTCCGTCTAGCAGTTCTTCGTGTGGTAATTAAAACTTACTTTTTACTGCCTTTTTGATACGATAGATTCATCCTTCTCTACCAAAAGTGGTTTCTATGCTTACAAAATTGAATCTATCCTGTTCTGCATGTCATATTATGCCTAGTATATTCACTTATGCTTCACTACAAGTTAGATTCCTCACTTGTACCCATTCTCAGATTTGTACAAATCTGGAACCAACTCTCAACAAATAAGTGAATATCTTTGTGTTATGAGGTCAATATCTTTAAACTGATTTATCTTCAAAATCTTTTGAGAATGCATATGACCTCTTCCCCTTCCCTCGCACCTCTAATGCTGTCACAGGTACATGTCCGTGGGAGAATCCCTTGGTTCTCATAGTCTGCATTCATTTGCAGAATTCTTACACTGTCACATCAATTCTCCTGAAGCCGCTTCGTCGACCAGCCCGTGAAGTTTTTGCAAGTTCAAGCCATCCAGTTTAAACTTCATGGCCACGTAAAAGTCAGCTAGAAAGGGCGGCAGCAAGCACCGCGGAGAATACATCCAAAGATTTGCCACCAGATTTGTATGAAATGTACAAGACAAACCACAAGAAAAACCTATGGTGAACATAAAACTCGAATCCAATGGATTCAAGATATTGGATGAGTAATGGTTTAAGTACAGATTAAATCCATCTTTGAGTATGCCGAGAAGAATGCCATCAAGCGACCTTGGGAGATATCTTATACAAAAATCTTCAACCCAAGTCTCGCATCAAGCCATTGATCAAGGCTTCTACCTTGCATGGTTCACGGACCACAGCCAGAGAATGCTGACCCATCTTCTCTGCTATGGTGTCGTGAAGATAATCTGTTCAAGCGCAACTTCAAGTTTGCAAAGGATTCTGCTGTGAAGAACAAGAAAGCATTTGGACTCGACTTCAACCCCCGTCCATCTGCTCCTCGGGCTGATGGCACCCGTGATGCCAATCCCAACGTCATCGGCCCCTTCTATAACCTCGAAGGCCTCATCACTCACATTGCAGTTCAAGGGGCCGTTGTGGATCACTCAATTGATAATGCAGATTCTGATGAAGCGCCAGCTCCTCCTAAGCCACATCAGCAGAAGAAAACTAAGGCTTCAAAACCCTCTGTCACACCAAAAGCTTCACGTGTGAAGCCATTGGCAACTGCACCTCCTGCATCCAGTATGCAATCTGAAGACCTCTCTCGCATCTCCAAGAAGATTGAGAAGTCTATACAGAAGAAGAAGCCCATCCTGAGTTCTGGTCAAGCACTGACCCCAGCTGCCGTTCTGAGGAACGGGAATGATGTCATTGATCTGTCCAGTGACGATGATCTTGGTGAGGATGCTCTTGAGCTGCTGATAAAGAGCAAACAAGAGGCGGAAATCTTCATCGATTTGCCCCTCTTTGATGTGGACATCCTCAATAACTTCATTGATGAATGGTTTGCCAATCTAGACCTCAGCATTGATGATCTTCAACTTCCCATTGGCATCAGTGTCGCTTTCCACAGTGCCATTGCAAATGAGCTAGCTCTGGCTCAGAAGATAGTTGAGCTGAAGAACAAGATTGACTATGAAAAGGCTCAATTCAAGAAGCACATGGCCAAGCCCAATGTCACTGATGTTCAGAACTTCAAGCAGTTGCTGCATGACCTCAAGGAAGCGTTTCAGAAGAAACATGAAGAAGCAAAAGGTTCAAGAGAACAAATGAAACACCTCGCTGCAAAATGTGTGCAGGCTCACAATGAAGCTGAAAAGCACAAGGCTCTTGGGCGTCCAGGCATCGACCCCATGATGGCTGCCAAAAAGAAGAAGCCGACTGTGACCCAAGATGAGGCGTCAGGACGGGAAGCACCTCGCATAGTATTCCCTGCAAGCATGACAGGCTCGAAGCTTAAGGTCCCCATAGTTGCTTCAGGACTGAAGAAGACAAGGTCAGCTGAGGCCGAAGCTAGGAAACACAAGAACAAAAATGTCTCTGATGATGCACCACTTACCAAGAAGCGGAAGACAAAGTTTTCGAAGAAGGATCGGGCTGCTCCCTCAGAGCCCCTTCTTGTCGAGCCCCTCTCAGTTGCTCGTCCTGCATCTCCCCACCAAGAGCGTCAGCTAGTACTTCACGAGCCTGCTTCCATAGATGCCCCCGAAAGCTGAAGTTGTTCCAGCTGCTGACCCCACCACAGCTGAAGACATTGGTCCTCAAGACAATGTAGTAGATGCTGAAGTTCTTCCTCAGACCGAGCACCAAACGGTATCATCGCCTGTTCTCACAAACAATGAAATCATCAGTATTGGTCGTCCCTTGACGCCAATCGCTCAGGATGCATCGTGGGCTGATCGCCCCCAACAAGAAACTCAAAGTCAAAGTTCACCCAGTACTCCCCCACCTCAAGTCACCACTCCGGTGCTTGATGGATGACTATGTGTTCAAGACAACTCCGACTCCAAAAGCGTCGCCTGCATTCCGTAGGCTTCGCAAAGGACCGAGGCCACAAGTTTCTATGCCGAGTGTTCCAGCAGGAAAAGTGCAACCCAGCTCAGTAGCACGTCAAGTGTTTCCTGAAGCCACTCCTACTGTGAACGTCTTTGAGTCTGAAGCCAAGGCTGCTTAAGACATACCGGCTGCATCAGCCGAAGAACATCAAGAACTCCGTGAAGAAGAAGAGAAAGTTGTCACACCCCCCACCAATCTAGAAGCTGTTCTTGAGGAGAACGAGTCTGTGCCCGACCCTCCAGCTCCTCAAGTTGAGGTTGCAAATACTAAGGCGGCCACCAACAACACTACTGAAGCCAATGACGTTGTCATGGCTGAAGCTAATGTGGCGCCTACAGTGAATATGGTGTCTGAAGCAAATGATGCACCAGAACCAATGTGCGATGAAGCCCATGTCAATGCCATCGCTCTCCGCATCGCCTCAAGGCCTCACACCATTGATCAAGCATTTTATCAAGGCAAGCTTGTCACTGTTCGATGGCCTATTCTGGTTCCTCCGCCTGCTCCTAGACCTCAATTTGATTATCATGTGGAGCACAGGCCTCAGGTCCAGAAGCCAAAACCGAGGCTGCCAAGGTTTCCAGGTACTACATCTTCGCTAGGATCGTTCAATGTGAATGGTTTCATTGAACACAACACCTTCTTTGATAGTGCCAAGAACCCATATTCAAGGCCAAGAATTTCATCTGATCGGTTCTGGAGCTATCAGCAGCGCAGTTATTATTCTTGTGTCTTATACAATCAAGGGCGCATTTCTCCACATATGCGTCTAGACTGCGAAGGCATTGCTGGACTGCCCTGCTTGGAAGAAGCCCTAGACTGCTTCAGAGATGCTGGACTTCTGCAGTTTTTGACTGACAAAGAAAATTGGAATGAAGAGCTCCTGTTACAATTCTATTCTACTCTTCACATTCGCGGCTACAACAGGGATACGAAATCTTGGGTCCTTAAGTGAATGACAGGCAATGTACACCATAAAGCCAAAGCTCTTGATCTCATCGAGCTTACTGCCCTGCCCACTCTAGGTGAACTTTATGAACCTGGTTGTCAGCTTCACCGCAATGCTTTAGAGAGCATATTCCAGAAGCCTGAGCCCAATATGAGCCAAATGCTGAGTATGATGAAGCCACTGCCACAAGATGCTGAATATCCTAAGGAATTCTTTGTTGAAGACCTAGAGTATCTGCCCCGCACCATCTATCATATTATAAGGCAAACTCTATGGCCCATCAAAGGACATTCTTCTACAGCAAAGCTTGAAGGCTCAATGAAGACATTGGTCTTCTATATTCTCAATGGCATCAGCTTCAATGCTCAGGATTTCTTCATCAGACAACTTGCTGCATTTGGCTCTGATATATTTGGTCCAAAACTTTATGCTCCATGGGTAATGCGTCTTATCAAGCTTCACTCTGCTATCAACTATCAGCCCTCTGGGCACAACCATCTCATATTCCTGCCAGAGGTTGATATGTCTGTCGAAGCCATATACCCAGATCCTGCCAAGGAGCCCATTTATCTTCACAACATCGATCGTCAAAGTTTCACTCAACATATTGAGGGAGTTCATGCTGCAACTCATGTTTATCCTTTGGCTGGAAATACTCGTGCACCTCATCGTGCCCATAATGAAGCCATCGATAGCACTATTGCCGAAAGGCCTCTAAGAGATCTCGTACTCAATGACCGAGAGCTTCTCGTGGCCTTGCATCGTAAACAAGATAAGCATCATGAATGGCTCAAGCGCCACAGAGTCCCTTGGTGGATGTTAATCGCATTCGCAATCTAGCCACCAAGAATGCATTTGTCACTCATGAAACCTGCCGGGCGGTCGTGGAAGAGTCCTGACATTACTCGCTTATGAAGATGATCTTCAGCAAGATGGCTTCACAGAGAGATTCAAATTTAATTCCACTCCTCCCAGGAACGCTGTCTTGCGTCGGACTCCATCACTCGAAGACTTTGAGTACTCCTCCTCAGCAGCCACTGTCAATGCCAGAGTCATCGATGACGAAGATGATGCTACTTCGCCTACTACCACTTCGACGTGTATCGACACTGCACCAGGCCCCTCTGCACCACCAAACTCCAACATCGACCCTGCTCCTCCTTCTGCTCCTTCTGGAAACGAGTAGATGCTCTATGTCTTCAAACCATTTTGGTCCTTACTGACAAAAGGGGGAGAAGCATATGAGTTGATAGTCTTTAAGCGGGTCCTTATGGGTGGCTGCATTGCTTTTTACCAAGTCTTACAACTCTCATCTTTTGATACATTTGGTTCTCTGAGTTGTAACACTTAAGCTTGATGGTCGTATGCTACTTTATCTACTATTCTGTAATGCGATGATAAATTCCGCATGAAGTCATTTTGCGGACATCCATCTTCCATTATGCATATCATTATCTTTGTTATTTGCTTATAGCATAATGCATTATCTTCACACCTTGATGATGGCCTCCACAAAGCAAAACCTGACATGTGCATTTGCATTCAAATGCAAATCATTTATATGCACATCTTCAGGGGGAGTCTCGTCTTATGTATGAAGACAATACTCACAACACTAAACTTTCATATACTTTTATCCCCGTTGAAAACTTCAACAAGTTTGTCATCAATCACCAAAAAGGGGGAGATTGTAAGTGCATTTAGTGCCACCCCTAGTTGGTTTTGGAGTATTGACGACAAACTTGGTTGAGGGAATAATGTGTTTGTGAGAATTGCAGGATAACACAGGTAGTAGTCCCATATTGATTCGGTTTACCTACCAGAGATGACCCCTAAAAATGTATGAAGACATTAAAGACAATGGTGGTCTGTGAAGACATTCACATTGAAGACTATGACAGGAGAAGACATCGCGTGAAGACTATGGAGTGCGAATACATAATTGTTTCGTAGTTTCCTTTTCTTCTTTCTTGAGTCATAGGAACCAGCGTACTGTTAAGTGAGGTTCAAGTGAACAAAGTCAGAGTGACTAATGTGATGCTCAACCAAATCCTATGTCTTCGAGCAAAGACAATGAGAGCAAATCTTATCCAGAGCTGGATGAGTCAACTTTACTTGTAGCCCAAGTCAAGCTGCTGCGTGTGTTTGAAATATGACCATTGGATATGTGTCAGTTCCTTAGTGACCCAGGGTCATTTCGGACAAATTAGGTCGGGTTGCCTCCTGGCTATAAATAGCCCACCCCCCACACCATAAATTGCTGGCTGCTCAGAGTTAGTGCACGACTTTTGTCGTTTGAGGGCAACCCACCTCCGAACCCTTTGAGAGCGAATCCTTGCAAGGACAAAGCACATCACTGAAGTCTTTCTGTCCGTGTGATCTGAAGACTTATTACACTTGAGGAACGTGAATCCTCCAGCCGGTTAGGCATCGCGTTCTGAGCATCCAAGAGTCATTGTGGATTGCTAGTGAACGAAGTCTGTGAAGGTTTGGAAGTCTCCCTTGAAGACTTACCAGAGTGATTGGGGGAGGACTAAGTGTTCTTAGCTCAAGGGGAATAAGGTGAAGACACGGTCTTTTGAGTTGAATCTCAGCCTCCTTAACCAGACGTACAGTTGTCAGAGCAACTGGAACTGGTCCAACAAATCCCTTGTCCTCTCCGAGCAACTGGTTCTATCCTACCTCTCTCGCCTTACTTATAGTTTGTCTTCGTGAAGTCTTTGCCTACTTGCCTTATCTGTTTGACTTTACTGTGTGAAGACAGTTGTCTGCTTGGCTTCATACTATCTTCCATCCTGATCGAATCTACCTAGCTGCTCATAGTCTTTGTGCTTTCACTTCATTGCTTACTTGACTATGGCTTGTCTAGTGTAGTATACCTTCCGCTTCATATCAATAAGGTCATTTCTACCGTTTGTCTTCAAAACATACATGTTTTGGAGACTTTCGTAAAAATCACCTATTCACCCCCTCTAGTCGAATACTAGCACATTCAAATCCCCACCCCCTATGTAGTAAAAAAATAACCTATGAATCCTAGTAGCTGTCGATGCAGAATCAATTTATGGCAATCCTCCACCCTCGATGTGTTCAATCCCCTCCCTAACTCTGAAATCGCGTGCTATAATCTAATCTAGCCCGAGTCGAAAGGACTGAATGTACAAAGAGGACGAGGAATTACCGCCATGGCCGATTCGCTCCGGTGGTTGCTGCTTCCGTCTTGGATCGATTCGCACTAGAGCTCAGGTGGTCGCCGCCGTCGCCTATGTTGGTGTGAGTGGGGAAGAGGGGACAGAGCAGTGAGGAAGGGAGGTGAGAGTAATTTATGAGGACGCGTCTGGAAACAACGCGATGTCTCGGGACCGCACCCACGCGTGCAAGCGCCCACACCCACGTGCCTAGGGTTGCACCGCACGGGCCTAGCTCCACAAAAACGGCTCATTTGTGCGTTCCTCAGGATGCAGACCCAGAGGTCTTTAATCTTCGTGCTATGAAATCCCAATACCGAATGCAGGTAACCAAATGGGACTTTTTCTTCCTGCGCGGGCCTGGCTGAGGTCTATGCAGGCTAACAAACGCGCCCTAAGAGCGTGTCTAGCAGATCCCGCAAAACTCGTTTAAGGACGTCCACAAAACTTTTTTATGATACCGCGAGCGCTACGGCGGAATAGATCCCGTAAAGCCATCCCACAAATGTTTTGCGGTACGCGTTTATGGGGTCATGGTATCGCAAATTTTGCATAGCATCGAACAAATTACAGATTTGAATTATGTGAACCGAATGGAATTATAATATGAATTAAACATATGAATATAAATGGTCCAAAATGCAATTCATAATACAAAAATAGTTTTAACAAATGTTCAAATTTGAATAATTATTACAATTTACATTACCAAATTATTTGAATCACACACAAATAGAAATGATAAAAATGGGGACCTATTTTCCCCCATAGAGTTGCCAACAATGCTCAATAAGATCATGCTTGAGTTGGTTGTATGAATCACGGTTCTCGATCTTCCGGTGGGTCTCAAGAAATACAGTGATCTCATCCGCATCCCTGGGAGGCTTCGCTCGAACCTATTCCGGGTCAAATCAAGCACAAAACCGCGGGTATTGGACATACCTCGCCCGAAGCCGGCCGAACAAAAACCGTGCCGCCCCTTTCTTCTCCCCTGTCGGCCGAAAAAAGCCGTGTCGCCCCTTTCTTCTCTTTGTCGGCTGAAGCAAAGCCGCGCCACCCACTATCACCGACGTGCGTGGGTGAGCCCCACCGATTTCAAGGCTCATCGGTGCCAAAACCAACCGGATCATCTTGCTACAAGGCCATGTGCCAAGCTCCAGGGCAGATCCATGGCTCTGAAGGAAGTCGTGAGACATTGACACAAATGGGCACCCTCCCCCCATGCGCCAAAACTTGGTGGAATGGATGCAATGCGGGTTGGAATGGATGCAGTGCAGGGTGGTGGCGACCGGGAGTGGAGGCGCGAATGGAAGCGGGCGAAAATGCATTCGCACCAAAGGACATGGGAGGCGGAAAAATTGAGTGAAATCCCATACTATGGATGAAATGAGCTCGCGGGATTCGGGAACCCACAAAAAAATTGGGATGAACAAAATTAGGGATCTATTCGGGCCGGGCAAACCCTCGCTGTCCCGCAAACTGGCGGTTATTTTGCCGGATGGCCCAGTTTGGGGGATCTACTAGAGATGCTCTATGCTACCTTGAAATAAGCTTTCCTAGTGAACCCATGGGTGTGAAAAGTGCATGGGCCCTGGGTGACAGTGGGCTAGACATGTTGGTGGGCAGCTCGGTCTCTTGCTTGTCCAGTTTTCTTGTGTACATGGGCAGTTAGCTAGCTGGTCCCTTGCACGTCGTTTTGTCTAGCCAAGAAAGAAAAAATACTGTTACGACACCTAGCCAATAAAAGACTCTCAACGGGAAAAACTGATTGAATAGACGAATCATCATTCGTGTGTCCAATCCTAAGTAGTACTGATGTTCCTTTTGAATATCCATTTCTGAGCCCAGGCTCATCTACAACCGCTCTGATGAAAAAAATAAAACAAATACTAGAAAAATTGAAAAAATTCCAAAAAAAGTTTCATGGTAGATAATTTGATGCGCGGGGTCCGCTCTAATTTTTAGATCATTTGGACATCTAAGCAGTTCTCGGCAAGAAGACAAATTTGGGGTCTACAAGAAAGTTTGCTGTTCATGTACTGTTCTGACACAATTTGTCTTTTTTGCTGAGAGTTACTCAGATGTCCAAATTGTCTGAAAATTGGAGCGGTCATCATGCAATAAATTTGTCAGAATCGGGGCTCTGGGGACCCAAAGGTTGGAACTCTAGGGTGTGATTGTTCCTACCGCCCTACTCTTTCCTGCGGCTAACCACAGAGAGGCTAGGGCGAGAGCGAGATAGCGGGAGACCCTAATCCTGCTTGGTTTGGATTTCATTGGTGAGAGAGAGAGAGAGATAGAGAGAGAGAGAGTACAAGGGTGGAGGATCAAGTGGTCGACCTCCTCTACGGCGGCACCCTGCCCTCCTTTTATGTCTTCCTTGGTGCTCTTCACCCGAAAACATTGGAATGAAGGGTTGCCACACAACGACAATTTGAAGGGGGACAGGGGCACAGTCTATCTTGACAAAAGGTGGTCTTCGCCTGCAAGGCCACCGTCCATGACGCGCCGGTAGGCTCGGTGATGACCTCCGCCCTGCACGCCCGTCGTCTTGGTCTTCTTGCACCGATCGGGCAACCTTTAGGGATTGCTTTGGGAGCCGGCGTGCTGGCCTTGCTCCCTTAGCACAAAAGAGGAAATCCTCCTCATCCGTGCCTGGTGGCACGGCCTCTGGCATCGTTCCTCGCTGCGTGCATCACCCATGTGAAGAAGCAAGGCCGCGTGACCACGCTGAACAACCACTGACTTGCTTGCCTCTGAGAGGGGGCCTCGGGAGGCCACCTCGCGAGAGGGCTTCGCGAGGCTCTTGGTGGAGGTGCATAGTTTGCTCGGGACGCCTGCCGAGGGGGGGTATCACGAGGAGTCTTGCTCGTGATGCTTACTGGTAGCCACTCATTGGGTTCTTGATATGCATAGCACCCTGAGCCATAAGCAGACGGGCCTGGGTACCCCCGCTCCCACGAGTCCGATAGTAGCCCCTGGACCCACTTCGCGCACGTCTCTGCTAGTTAGGGGGTGAAACAGTGTGGGCCCTAACTGCCTGCGGGCCAGGCGCGACACCTGGCGCATGATGGAGCGGGGGACACTCCCACTTCTCCCACGATGCCTCGGCAATCGCACGGGCTGATATAAAGCCTGCCCGCGCGCGGCGCGAGGCCATCATTGGCTTCCTTGTTCACATCCGCCTTCCCGCGCCTCCCTTCTCGCGTACGAATCTCGCGGTTGAACCCCGAACGCCGCATATCTCCTCATCCCCACTTGCAAATCCGTGACGTGCGAATGGCGCTCGTTGGCAAGAAGGGGAAGGCGACGGCCCCGGCCCTAAGCTAGCCCGTCGTTGGGGCGATACGCTTGCGCTCCACCATCTTCGACACGGGGGACTTGGACCCGGTGCTCCCGCTGGTGGCCGGTGGTCAGAATGAGGGGCAGGAGACCAAGATCTGGTCGGGTTCGCGTGCGCGAGGCGTCCTGGGGACGACCGCCTACCCCTTCTTCCTCCATAACATTTATGCCGAGTTGGACTCTTCTTTCTCTGATTTCTTCTATGCCATCCTGTCTCATTATCTGATTCACGCCCTCCACCTTCAACCCAATTCCGTCCTCCTCATGGACATGTTCGCCTTCTACTGCAAGGCCTTTGTAGGTGTGAGACCCTCGTTTGCGCTCTTTCGTTATCTCTTCAACTTGCGGGTGACCGCCTCGGAGCAGCGCTCAGGATGAATCACTTTCCTCGCTGTCAAGGTGATGGAAGACGACATCATCAGCCTAAAGTCCGCGAAGAAGGTGGAGGGCCACCGACAGAGCTGTGTCTACATGGACGCACACCGGACCTGCCCACTCCTGATGACCCCAGCAGACCCGGCCGAGAAGAACCGCATATGGGGGCAAGCGAATCTCACCGATACATGATTGAGCCTATCCTGGAATGGATGGCTACGCACGGGGACATGAAGTTGTCGGGGCCGATGGTCATCACGGAGTACCTGCGGCAGCGCATTGCGCCACTCCAAGACCACTCATGGCCCATGTGGGGGGACACCGGTGCAAGGGACACAATGAGGTTGCATGTTAGTGGCCTGAAGCCCGAGGAGCTGCACGAGGTCCCGGCAACCCTGCTCGGCAGCCCTGCTGAGGACCCTCCCGAGGATGCACTCCCACTCTACTGCTATCAGGAGAGGACAGAGTTGGTCGCGGTGATGCCCCTTTTCGACCAGTGGGGGCTCATGCTAGATGGCCACATCGGGCCCCGTGAGAACCCCCTCACGGTGGTGCTGGACTCCAGTGGTAGCGACAACAATGAAGACTCGGAGGGGACTGTTAGAAGGGAGAGAGGGATTTGGTGGAATACTTGATTGTATTGCTTGAGCCTTGTGGGCGTATATATATAAGCAAGGTAGAATAAATTCTACGCTATCCTACATTCCTAAATAGTAACAATGATACTCAACATCCCCCCCACAGTCACAACGGTAGTGACGCAGACAGTGAGATTGGAGAAGAATCCGAAGGTAAGCCGACGGACACCCCCCACAGTCGGAACGGTTGATGCATCGCGGAAGTCATGGCTGGAGTGAAACCGATGAGGTTACTCAAGCGAGGTGGTAGCCCTTTGTGCCGATGTCGATGTAGCCACTACAAAAAATGACACATCCGTGACATTTTGGGCCGAATGAATTTTTTTCTGTCATACTTATGAACTTCTATGACAATAATTGTGACAAAACCCGGTATCATCATAGATGTGGTGAGCTCCTACTTCTATGACAAAAAATCATGAGAGAAAATGGGCTTTTCGTCCTGGGCGGGCCAGAGACGCAGCTGCATGACATTCTTTGGGACGTCCATGATGAAAAAAACCATAGTAGAAGCGAGGGCGAGGAAAATATCGGGGAGTTCCCGGTTATGGTGGGTGGTCGGGGGCCGAGCGATGCGCATTTCTCTCGTACACGTACGCACGTGTGTGCGAGGCGTTGGGCTCTAACTGAATCCGAGTGAGGCGTTCACCTAACTGAACCCGAGCGATTGCACTGCAGCCTACGCATTACTAAACCCGAGCGATTCCTTTGCTACTGCTGCTAACTGAAGCTGATCGATGTTGCCTCTGGATGAACAGTGAGCATTGCTGGGGGTTTGGATGAATAGCTCCCGGTGGGGGTGGATGAACAGGACCCCGTGGTGTTGCCTCTGGATGAACAGGACCCCGATCGAGCCGGTTGGGGCTGGATGAACATGACCCCGTGGAGGGCTGGATGAACAGGACGACCCCGTGGAGGGCTGGTTGAATAGTAGTCGGTGGAGGGCTAAATGAACAGTAGCCCATGGAGGGGTGGTTGAACAGGACCCCATGGAGAGGGCTGGTTGAACAATAGCTGGTGGAAGAGCACATGGTGGAGGCTAGATGAACAGGAGCCCGTGGATGAACAGTCGCAGGTGGAGGCTGGAGGAGGTCGACGGTGGATGAACAGTAGCCTGTGGAGGCTGGAGGAGGTCAACGGTGGAGATGAACAGTATCCCATGGATTCCCGTTTTGCGGTACGCCACACCCCTCCCGATGAACAGGTCCTCCATTTTGACCGTAGCGCTCCAACACAAGTCCGTTTCCTCCGTTTTGCGGTACACCACACCCCTCCCGATCAACAGGACCCCGTTTCGACCGTAGGAGGTCCAACAAAATTCTGTTTCCTCCGTTTTGCGGTACGCCAGATCCCTCCGATGAACAGGATCCCCTTTCGACTGTGGCCGGTCGAACACAAGGCTGTTTCCTCCGTTTTGCGGTACGCCAGGCCTCATTTCCATCGGCTGTTCCGTCCAAGCCGGTTGGCTCCCACTCGTTCCGTTGCCTCCCGATGAACACACTGCATTCCGTTGCCTCCCCATGAACACGACGACGACGCAGTTTCTCTGTTCCGACCCAGCCATGTACACGAGCCCTAGCCATACGTATGTCCAAGTAGGCATTCGAGACCCCGCCCGTATGTACGTACGTGGACGTATTTACTTTCTTTCACCCTGGCCGCTGTACATACATGTACATGCTACGTGCACGCCTATACTACGACACGTGCGCGCCTCTACATCGACCAGTATGTACGTACACGTTCGCGACCAGAAAGACAACGCTAGATACGCTTCGACCAGGTGGGTCCTGACTGTCAGGAACTTCCTTGCGTGCGAAGATGTAGCTGGTGGATCCCAACAGTAGGGGGCGAATCGTTTTTTTGCCTGTAATATGGACGCACTTCCTTGCGTGAGAAGATGTAGCTGGTGGGTCCCAGCAGTCGGGGGGAAATGTTTTTTTCATGAAATACGGTGGCCTGTCCAATGGGTCCCTGCAGTCAGGTGGAGGAATAATTATTTTGCGCGTAATAAGGAGGCACTTCCTTGCGGCTGTCGTGGACCTAGCTGTCGGCCTCTCCACGTACTGTACTCTTCCGATGGAAGTCGTTCCTTGACCACACTGACCACGCCGCGCCGAGAGCACTAGGGCGGTGGACGACGGCGAGGCCTAGGAAGGGGACGACGCGAAGCCGGGGAAGACGTGACGGTGGAAGTCCACGTGGAGAGGAGTACGAAGGTTCACTGGTTTGACTGTGTTGTGAGGCTGTCGTCACCGCAGAATAACAGGGGGTATGGGTGAGTAGAGGGATGGCCTAGCCAGCGGTGGGAGTAGTAGGGGGTGGTGAGGCCTCCGCGGCATCACAGCCGTCGACGGGAGGCAGGAGCACGCGGCACGACCGGCGCTGCTTTGGGCGGCTGGAGCAAGAAGACCAGAGGTTGAAGAAGCACTACGACCGTTGGATGGACATCATACGGTCACTGCAGCTAGAATCGTTTATATTGACTAAGTTGACAAAGCCCTTGGTACGCGTCAACTTAGTAGGCCCACAGGTCAGCCTCCGAAATGGTGCACCCTAGATGTCAGGGGTAGGAATCATTTTTTGTGCGGCTGAAGCAAGAATATCCGAGATTGAAGAAGAAGCACGACATCCATTGATGGACATCCAATGCCACAACCTGCTAGAACCGTGTGTTGTTGACAAAGCCTTGCATACGCGTCAACTTAGTTTTTTTAGGGGACGCGTCAACTTAGAAGACCCACAAGTGTGTGGCAGAGAACTTATAGCCCATTTGCGATTTGTAAGAATGTACACCCATTTTTTAGTTCTAATGGAATTTACTACAAACCATTTACAGTTTGTTAAAAGTACAGCCCATTTTCTAGCTAGGACAACGATTAATAATTTCAACCAACCGCTCAAAACAGAACTCAATTTTTTTCCCACATTTTGATGGGATCCGAAATATTTTTATCCGAAATTTCTAGTCAAATTAAATATAATTTTAAAATAAAGTTGTATTACGTTAAGATCCAATGAAATATTACGCGCGCAACAAGTAATGAAATTAAAATTTTCAAATTCCAAAAACAATATATTTTTTAAACTAATTACGTGTTTGGTGCATTATTTTATAGTTAGTGCCTAGTTATTATAATTACATCCCATTTATTATTTCTTAAAGTCCATTTTCTTGTTAAGCCTAATGCATACCTCCTAGGAAAGTTTGCAGCCCAGCGCGGCGGAGAATAACAGGTTTACTCGGATATTGTGTACAACTGTCGGCCCAGTTGCATTGCTGATGTTGAAAAAAAGCCTGTTAGTACAGTACAACCTAACATGGCTACTCAGCCCACATTCAGCGACACCGAAAAGGCCCAAACAAGGCTTCTGTATAACCTTTTGAAGTTAGATTATAGTGCAACCTAATTAAAAGCTGTCACGAGCAAAGAAATAATTAACGGGTCCCACTTGTGCGTGTGTGTGTGCATGTGTGCGCGCGTGTGTGAGAGAGAGAGAGAGAGAGGGAGAGACCCATCGGTTGATGCTCGTAAATACATCTTTCAGCCATATGCACTGCTGATGCTCAGTAAAAACTTATATAGTTGACACAATCATATAGAGCATCATAGCACATTGAACTTGCATACAAAAATTTCACGCAGGCGGCACAATCAGGATGGAAACAGTGGATCGCTATGGGTAGGGCTATGTTGAAACCAATGAACTCATACATAATGGTTCATCGTCTTTATCAAGGACGGGGAAATATCTTGAATGTTGTGCAAACAAAACAGACAGACAACACAATAAGTTCTGCTAGCACATTGTTGACGACAGATGTGTACCGGCCATACCTCGGGCGGGCTGGGCTTCGTGCCGGGCCTAGCTAAGCTGACGAAAAACCTAGGCCCGGCCCGCCTGACCAAGCCATCGGGCCGCCCCGCCTGGCCATCGGGCCCGCCCGCCCGCCATCGGGCCTGTTTTCGGCCCGAGCCCGCCCAACACGAAAGCTCGTTGGCTCGGCCGCACGGCCCGACCTTCTAAAAACGCAAAACGATGGGCCCGGCCGCCTTCGGCTCAAAATCTAGGCCCGAGCCCGCCCGGGGTGGTCAGCCGGGCCGCCAGCCGGGCTTCCCATGGCCGTGTATAACGACATCCATTTCTAAAAAGTTTAGGTACAAAATTAGAACATGTCACAATCAAATGTATCAAGCATCGCTGCTTCACACCCATAGCTCGGATTTAACTAGTATCCGACAAGATTCATTTGTTACCTCAAGTAAGAGCACATCCAGTAGCCAGCCCCGCCTCTTCTCCCAAAGAAGCAAATGGCTCCGCGCGTGATGGAGTTGGCCTGTGCCATCCATCGCCCCGAGCAACACGGGGAAAGTCTAACATTGACTCCTGTAATGGACGTCGTCGACGGACCCTGACACCAGCGGCGGCGGCAGGACTTCGATTGATGGATTGACCACTTCTTCGACATGCACGAACACTCGATACAGGTACATCCCTAACATGGTCCGCGGCGGCCTTGGTGGCAACGAATAGTACAACCCCAGTTCCTGCATCGGTATCTCAACACCAATCACCTTAGGTATGGTGGATGGCTTCTTCATCCATGCCATAACCGTTAGAGCCCAGCTGTCTGGAGGAACAAACATACTTACGAGCTCACCTCCAAGGTCGTTGATAAGCTCATTCATGGACTCGCTGTTCCAAGCACGTCGAGGCATGCCGTGGAAGGCAAGCTTTGTTAAAAACTCAAGCTCAGAGGGAACCGAGCCCCATCCTTGGCGCCACCGATCAAAGCTCACCAGCGCGCCCTCGCAGAACAAACGCCGTGAAGATTTGAACACACGACTGCAGTTGAAAGTTGTCCGGAACTTGACGAAGAAATCAGCCGGTGGCGGACTGTAGCGACCTGACCCAAAATCGGTCAAGTCTCTATGTCTGTACCATCCCAAGATCATGCTGGTACTCACAGTACATCGATGAAATAATCAAAGTTCAATCACACCTGAATTTATTACACGATTCTCATATAGAGTCTTTATTACAAGAGAATAAATTCGGCTCAAGGCCAACTCATGAGAAATAAACTAAAATAAACTGCGGAAGTGTAGACGAAATAGCGAGTCCATCCGACTCCATAGGGCAATCGCCAAGCGCGGAGCGTAGCCTCACTCCTGATCGGAATAAATCTCTGCAACATAAGACGTTGCAGCCGTGTAGGTCAGCTTTTGAATAAGCGGCAAGTCATGAAGAGAATAACAATAATATAGTTTACTAACACTATATGCATTTTGGCTGTGGGCTCTAAGTTTCATCATTTTATAAAAAGCCAATTTTTCCCTACTACAAAGGACTTGTTTGCAAATTACTACAAATTGTTGGTAGTTATTGAGATGGTTCCGCCAACCAATATCTCATTTCCAAATTATTAAGTCATAAACCCTCAAATTAATTTATTAGTTTTAGTGTTGAGATTTCGAATACTTCCAAGTTCCAGAGGCTCAAATTGTCTCATGACGGGCTAATCGATTAGATCTTTAACTCTGCAGAGGTTTATGACTTTACCCGCAAGAATCATTCCTCCTTTTAAGTCTTCGCACTTCATGGTGTTTGAAGACGGACGAATGAAACAGGTCTTCCAAAGAGTTCTTCCGCTACCGCCGTACCCATCCAATCCTACCGTTCTTCTACATCTCGTAGTACCGCCCAGCCAGCGTCACAACTAGGGTTGACCCAGCCAGAGCCCATAATGGCTTGCGGCTGCACAGTAAGCTTCGTCAATGGGGCATCCATCCATCTCTTCGTGGCTGGGTGAAGCTTTCCGCAAGATGTCATGGCACTTCTCCATGCATCCCGCCAACCACCGGGTTCTCCAGGTGCCCGCCAACCGCCCTCCACCTAGTAGTGAATTCAAGTCCATCTTGATTCTTGTAGTTCATGGGGTTGTCATCATTATTGACTCTCACATCTTACTTATGAATTCACTCAACCAAAACCCGCTCACGAGCATAGCAAAATAAACTACTTCGTCCCGGGTCATGGTAACAAGGGATTGGTTCATCCTACCACATGATACTACTCAAGATTAATAACTTCAAAATTTCAACTATCGCATGCATGGTGGGTGGTATAATTTCTAATGCACAAAATCATAGGTATTGAAAATAACATGATTAAAGACTTGCCTTGTCGACGATCTTCGTAAGCTAGGAATCAGAGTAGCAAGCTTCAGACCTAAACTCTACCAAACAAACAATAATCACAATAAGCATAAAGCATATCATCACTTAACACAATAGCAACATAGTAACATAACACACCAAACACGTAAATCAAAACCCAAAGGAAAACTCAAAGAAAACCAACTCAAAGTTTTCCTACTTCACGCAACAACTAAAAATAGTTTTACATAACAAAAATTTTCTCAACATAACCTAATCATGATTTTTTGTTAACTTAATGTAAAAGATTTCATTAAGCAACTAGGAGCAAAAAGAATTAATTTAAAATCTATTATGAAACTCCTATTAGGCCTAATTCAATTCCTATTAAGAAAATAAAATAAAACTTTTATTTATTAAATAAAAGTTCATCCCTTAAAGTGACAGAAACTATCCTAGAATAATCAATCACATGTTAAAAATAAATTTATTTACTAATTAAAATAATAGGAAAACAATAGCTAGTTAATTAATTAGGATTAACAAGATTCTGCTTAAAACTATTTTTTATTAATCCTAAAATACCCAAATTAATTTCTATGGTTAGGTAATGTCAAAATAAAGTTGGAACACAAAGAATCATATAAAAATAATTTTCCTAACTCATGTTATAACAGATTTACTATTCTGAATAAAACTAAATTAAAGCAATTTAAAATAATTTTAAGATAGCTAATAATATTTTCTACTGAAACTATAACCAATAAAAAAAGAATCACCTAAAAATATTAAACAGAATAAAAGATATGAATTTTTCAAATCTGGAACTATTCTGTTAAAACAGAAAACGAAAATAAATGAAAAAGGGCCTAATGGGCCTAACCTACGCACTGAGCGTAATATAAACTAAACAGGCCCTAGGGTTAAATGAATCGGGCCGGGCTAAATAAAATAAAACCCTAACTAAAATAAACCGTAAACGAACCGGGCCGGACCGATTTTATTTAAAAGAACTTACCCCTTTGGGGGTGTTCTAATCCTAACCGTCGAGAACGAATCGGACGGGGGAGGTGATCTCCGGTGGCTTACCGGAGCTCGACGGCGGCGGCGGCGGCGGTGGCGAAAGTCGTGGCCTCTCCGGTCGTCGGGAGGTCGGCGGAGGGCTCCGGCAAAGTGACGAGCTTGGGGGTGGTCCAGTGGAGTCGACGAGGCTCGGGGGGTCTAGGCGACGGCGGCGAGGGAAATGGCGGCGGCGGTCGGCTCTGGCCCGGAGCGTGAGAGGAGGAGGGGTTCCATGAGGGGCGAGGGGGAATGGGGTGCGGGGGAGGGGTATAAATAGGGGAGGGCCTCGGCTTGGCAAGGGGGGGCGATCGGGGGGAGATCGGATCCCGGATCTCACGGGATCCGGCGATCGGCGGCGGCGCGGCGAAGCGTGGGCGAGGGGTTGAAGACGGGGTGGTGGCCCACCTGGTAGAGAGAGGGGGGGAGGCGCGGTGGGTCGGGCGACCGCCTCAAGGGGTTTTAGGCGAGGGGAGGTGAGGCCGGCTCATGGCTCATTGGGCTGGCTCTTTGGGCCGCCTGGTGGGACGATGCTGTCACCGGGGTGGGCGATGCTTTGGTAGCGCCTGGGGGTTCTTTTAAATTTTATTTTTTTGAAAAAAAACAAAAACAGAGATAAAACATAAACTATAAATATTTTATATAGGACATATATATACCAAAATGATCAGGGGAATATTCCCTATCATTTGAACATTTTTCCAAAGGCAAAATCCAAACTTTATAAAATTCATTTTTTCAAATGCAAATAAAATTCAAGTTTGAATTCAAAACTTTTGGCATTATTTTCCTCGATATTTTTGGAGTGTCATATTTACTCCTCTCATACTTTTGCTCAAGTATTTATCAGCATAGTTTTTGAAATGATTCCCACTTGCCATAGTTTTGAATTCAAATTTGAAAACTCAAAACTCAAACTCCAAATGGCACTCAAATTCAAACAGAATGCATAGATGCTTAGCTATAATTGTAAAACATTCCAAATAGGAAATTTGGGATGTTACAAACCTACCATTTTAAGATGAATCTCGCCCTCGAGATTCGGGTTGGCTAGCAAATAGGTGAGGGTGGTCTCAAGAAGGTCTTCTTGGCGCTCCCGGTGGCTTCTTCCTCGGAGTGATGACTCCACAAAGACCTTGCAAAACTTGATGACCTTGCTGCGGGTAACTCGCTCGTAGTCTCAAGAATTCGGACGGGTTTCTCCTTATAAGTCGATCACCGCTGCTGTATGGCCTCTAGGGGCACCGTGTCTCTCAACGGAATATCGGCCATGTCGGCATGACACTTCTTCACCGAGAAACATGGAAGACATCATGAACTCCGGACAATCCTTCCGCAATTCCAACTTGTAAGCAACTTCTCCACGACGCTCGAGGATTTTGTAGGGGCCAATGAATCGGGTGCTAGCTTTCCTTGACACCAAACCTCTTGATTCCACGGCGTGAGACACACGAAGATATGCTCGGTCTCCCGCTCGTAAGTCACTTCCTTGCGCTTCTTGTCGGCATAACTCTTCTCGTCTCGATCGTGCTATCTTGAGTCTGTCTCAATCAGCTTGACTTTCTCTTGGAATCCTCGATAAGGTCGGAACCGAAAAGCGATCGATCTCCAACACTATCCCACAAAGAATGGTGTTCTCGCACCTCCTTCCGTATACAGCTTTGAAAGGAGCCATCTTCGATCGGATTGATAACTGTTGTTGTATGAGAACTCTGCGTATGGCAGATTATCATCCCAGCTAGACCCATAGTCTTGCACACAAGCTCTCAACATGTCCTCCGTAATCTAATTGACTCTCTCGGTCTGTCCATCTGTCATGGATGAAAAGTCTCATCAATTCCAGCCTCATACCCAAAGTTTCATGCAATCGCTTCCAAAACTTTGAGGTAAACTGTGTTCCTCTATCCGACACGATTTTCCTCGAACTCCATGCGCACATACGATCCTGGTCATGTATATCTTGGCCAACTTAGCACTGGTATAGGTAGTCTTCACGGAATGAAGTGAGCTACCTTGGTCAAACGATCAACCACTACCCAGATGGAATCATAACTGAACGGGTCCTGGGTAACCCAAAGATAAAATCCATTCCAAGTTTCTCCCATTTCCAACTGAATCGGCAAAGGTTGAAGTAACCCTGCTGGCTTTTGATGTTCTGCTTTACTCGCTGACAAACATCGATATCTTGCTACGCACTCGCAATATCCTTCTTCATACCGCCCACCGTAAACTTTCCTTCAAATCCGGTACATCTTGGTGTTACCGGGTTGATCGAGTACGGTGAATCATGAGCCTCAAGAATTAGCTTCCGAGTTCGGATCATTGGGCACACAAATACGATCCTCGAACCATATAGCTCCGTGTTCATCCTTACGGAACCCTTTAGCTTTTCCTTCATTCATCTTTTGCTTTATCTCATCAATTTCCTTGTCCGACTTCTGGGCTTCACGAATCCTTTCGGCCAAAGTGGACTGAACTTCCAGAGTTGCCACATATCCTCTCGGAACTATCTCCAAACGGAGATCTCTGAGGTCATCGACTAACTCCCGGGGTAATCCTCCTGCTGTCAGAGTATTCACATAACTCTTACGGCTCAAAGCATCTGCTACCACATTAGCTTTACCTGGGTGGTAATGCAATCTCATGTCATAGTCCTTTATCAACTCTAGCCATCTCCTCTCGCTCGAGGTTCAACTCTTCTCAAGTGAAAATATACTTCAAGCTCTTGTGATCGGTGTAAACATCACAACGGTTTCCGGCGAGGAAATGTCTCCAGTGTCTTGAGTGCATGCACTACGGCCGCTAACTCCAAATCATGTGTGGCATAATTCATCTCGTGAGGTCGTAGCTGTCCGGAGGCATAAGCTACAACTTTTCCTTCCTGCATTAGTACTCCTCCGAGTCCTTGACGAGAAGCGCCACAATAAACCTGGTATTCCTTGTGTATGTCCGCAAAATCAACACCGGGCTGTAACCAACCGCTTTCTTCAATTCCTGAAAACTGGCTTCACATTCCTCGGTCCAAACATACTTGGCTTCCTTCTTCAACAGCTCACCATGGGCTTGGCAATCTTCGAGAAGTTCTCAATGAACCTCCGATAATATCCTCGCGAGTCCGAGAAAATGTGGATCTCCTTGATCGAGGTGGGTGATCGCCAATCGGTGACCGATTCAACCTTGGCGGGATCAACTGCTATTCCTTCTCCTGAAATAACATGTCCGAGGAATCGACTTCCTTCACCAAAATTCACATTTGCTGAACTTGGCATACAACCGATGTTCTCAAGTTTCTCCGTAACTAGACGCAAATGTTCCTTATGCTCTTCCTCGCTCTTGGAGAAAATCAATATATCATCGATGAACACCACGACAAACTTGTCCAGATATTCCATAAACACCTTGTTCATCAAATTCATGAAGTATGCAGGAGCATTAGTCAATCCAAATGACATGACGGTATACTCATATAAACCATACCGTAGTGAATGCTGTTTTGGGTATATCCTTTTCACGGATCTTCAATCGATGATACCGATCAAGATCGATCTTGGAGAATACCTTGGCTCCAACTAGCTGATCAAACAGATCATTAATCATCGGCAGAGGGTACTTGTTCTTGATGGTTACTTCGCTCAACGCATACGATAATCCACAACCATCCTCAAGCTTCCATCCTTCTTCTCCACCAAAAGAACTGGGCTCCCCAAGGTGATGAGCTAGGCCGAATATATCCTTTCTCCAATAACTCATTAATTTGATCCTTGATCTCTTTCAACTCATTCGGTGGCATCTGATAAGGTCTCTTGGATATTGGGGCTGTGTCGGGCAATAACTCGATCAGAAATTCAATGTCCCTGTCCGGTGGCATTCTGGTAATTCCTCCTAAACACATCGGAAATCTTGCACCACGGCACTTCCTCCCAACAACTCCCGTGAGAGAATGCACCGATTCTTCATCCGCTATGCTCGGCTACATACTTGATCCTCTTCGCCCGGTGGTGAGCGTAATAGACTTCTTGCACACCATGTTTCCTTGAACTTTGTCAACCAATCCATGCCTAGGATTACATCCAAGGTCCGGGTTTCAACACTATGAGGTCTGCGGAAATTTATGATTCCCGATGTTGAGGGTCACATGACACCCTAAGCTCGCCATCATTTCTCCTCCTACGGAACCGACGCCAAGGGGCTTCTAAGGGTTTTAGTGGGTAACCCGTATTTTTCCACAACTACCCTTGATATGAATGAATGCGTTGCACCGTAATCAAAGAGTACCAATATGAACGTGAATTCAATAGAAACTTACCAACCACGATTGTCCGGCTGATCATAGACGCCCTCCACATCAATGTGGTTCACCCGAGCGAGGGAAAGGGTTGGGCTTCTTGGCTGAGCTTCCATTGTTGTTTCCATTCCTCCGCTTGGCCTCCGGCAGTCGGTGGCATAGTGCCTGCCTTCCGCACTTGAAGCAGTGATGTGACTCAGATCCTTCGGAGCCGGGCGTAACGATGCTGATTGCCATTATCGCTTCCATTGCCATGGCCATTGCCCGACTTGTTGTCCTGGTTGCGGTTGTTCCCATTTCCTCCATGGTTATGGCCTCCATGGTTGTGATGGGTATGCCCTCCGAGTATGGGGCATAACGGGCTTCGCTGAGCTCCCCGAGTTGTGCTTCCCCGGCTGTACTTCCGCTATGCTTTCAATCTGCTGCTGCTTGCCTTCAAGTATGATGGCCTTGTCTACCAGCTCCCGGTAGTTGGTGAAAGTAGCCACCATAAGCTGCATGCCCGCTCATCATTGAGTCCCTCAAGGAACTTCTCCTGCTTTTGCGCATCTGTGGCCACATCATCCGGGGCATAGCGAGCTAACTTGCTGAACTCATCCACGCATCGCGCCACAAGACGGTTCCCTGGCGTAAGTTGCGGAACTCACGCTTCTTCAAACTCATGGCTCCAAATGAAACATGAGCGGTGCGGAAGGCTCGCTGAACTGATCCCACGTGATGGCACCAATGGGATAAGTGGCGTGTAGTTCTCCCACCAAGAAGCTGCAGGACCATCAAGTTGATGTCGCAAAGCGCACCTTCTCTCGCATCGCTGCATCCCATGTGATTAGCTCTCTTCCGACCTTGCGGAGCCAATCATCGCCACAATCGCCTCGGTCGCTAGAGAACACCGGCGGATTCAGCCTTAGGAATCGAGTCAAGTTGTCAACAGGGGTGGTGGCGGTGGATTGTTGTTGTTGTTGTTCGATTCGATGAGTATCTCGCATGAGTGCATTCTGCTGCCGGAGTAGCCGGGTGAGCTCCGCGGAAACCGTGTCACGCCCTGAGGCATCCGTGTTTTGGAGTGGATGAGAAATTTAGAATAGAGCAATGGTCTAATGAGAAATAACACTACCCATATGAATGCACAATCATAAACACACCAATCATTTATTCATTCCACTCAAACATGGTTCAATCTCGATTACAAAAGCTCATGACTAATCGAAAATATCGCCCTAACTGATCGATTTAAAAAGTGAAATAACATGGTGGTCGACTAAATGTCTTCATCAATAATCCTTGCGCCCTCTCCGTGTGATGTCCTCCGTGCGGCGCCTCCTCTTGTGGCTTTCTCCAAAGGAGCTCCTTCAAAATCCTGATCATTGCTCACGAGAGGTCCATTATCTCCACTCGGATAAAGGTCCTCTCCCAAGTCCATCTTTTCCTCTATTGCGGCAAGCTTCATCTTCGTGTCGTCGATCGTCTCCATGAAGTCCGCGATTTCTTCCTCATGGCCAAGGAAGTCTGCGTCTTGTCTCCTCCAGCCCAGATTCACGGAACAATAGCCTCCGGTGTACCTTCGAGTTACGGCGAGTCTGGATCTCCCGTTCCCTCAAGAGACACTCCAAGTCTTGGACATAAGAGAGAATGGAGTCGTCCTCAACGGTACGGATGATATCCTCATTCCTTGCCCTGCGAGAAACCATGGCGAGGTCTGAGGGATCGAGCTCGGCCCTGTACTCCTCTCGGAGATGTCCAAGGGCACGATAGATCGCCATGTCCCTTCCGATGATCCAGTTGAAGTCGGTGAACTCAAAGTCAATAGGCTCCGTATGTCCTCCGGTTCTCCCCAGGATATGCACTTCAATCTCAGAAGCGGTGTCCGCTTAAGTGCATTAGTTGGCTTCCGGTGATCGAGGGTAGAGCAATCTTCAGCTTCTTCACCATCTGGACCAGCTTCTGCCAAGGGCATCGCCTCATCGGGCCGGCAAAACTCCGTAGCAAAACCGGGGTGAACTCGACGCCATCTAGAATGTTGGAAATCGGAGAGGAGTTAGAAATGAACAGGGGAGAATTACGGAATGATAAGAATATAAAGTAGATAGTCTCTTCCTATGGCTTTCCGATCCTAGGGTTACGATCCTACGGTCAGCGTGTGCTCGATACCATCTCTCAGAGCGACCGACCCAAAATCGGTCAAGTCTCGTGTCTCGTACCATCCCAAGATCATGCCGGTACTCACAAGACATCGATGAAATAATCAAAGTTCAATCACACCTGAATTTATTACATGATTCTCATATAGAGTCTTTATTACAAGAGAATAAATTCGGCTCAAGGCCAACTCATGAGAAATAAACTAAAATAAACTGCGGAAGCGTAGACGAAATAGCGAGTCCATCCGACTCCATAGGGCAATCGGCAAGCGCGGAGCGTAGCCTCACTCCTGATAGGAATAAATCTCTGCAACATAAGACGTTGCAGCCGTGTAGGTCAGCTTTTTGAATAAGCTGGCAAGTCATGAAGAGAATAACAATAATATAGTTTACTAACACTATATGCATTTTGGCTGTGGGGCTCTAAGTTTCATCATTTTGTGAAAAAGCCAATTTTTCCCTACTACAGTGGACTTGTTTGCAAATTACTACAAATTGTTGGTAGTTATTGAGATGGTTCCGCCAACCAATATCTAATTTCCAAATTATTAAGTCATAAACCCTCAAATTAATTTATTAGTTTTAGTGTTGAGATTTCCGAATACTTCCAAGTTCCAGAGGCTCAAATTGTCCGTACGGCTAATCGATTAGATCTTTAACTCTGCAGAGGTTTATGACTTTACCCGCAAGAATCATTCCTCCTTTTAAGTCTTCGCACTTCATGGTGTTTGAAGACGGACGAATGAAACAGGGTCTTCCAAAGAGTTCTTCCGCTACCGCCGTACCCATCCAATCCTACCGCTCTTCTACATCTCGTAGTACCGCCCAACCAGCGCCACAACTAGGGTTGACCCAGCCAGAGCCCATAATGGCTTGCGGCTGCACAGTAAGCTTCCGGTCAATGGGGCATCCATCCGCCTCTTCGTGGCTGGGTGAAGCTTTCCGCAAGATGTCGTGGCACTTCTCCATGCATCCCGCCAACCACCGGGTTCTCCAGGTGCCCGTCAACCGCCCTCCACCCAAAGAGTGAATTCCGAAGTCCATCTTGATTCTTGTAGTTCATGGGGTTGTCATCATTATTGACTCTCACATCTTACTTATGAATTCACTCAACCAAAACCCGTCTATGAGCATAGCAAAATAAACTACTTCGTCCCGGGGTCATGGTAACAAGGGGATTGATTCATCCTACCACATGACACTACTCAAGATTAATAACTTCAAAATTTCAACTACTGCATGCATGGTGGGGTGGTATAATTTCTAATGCACAAAATCATAGGTATTGAAAATAACATGATCAAAGACTTGCCTTGCTGACGATCTTCGTAAGCTAGGGAATCGTAGTAGCAAGCTTCGCACTCCGGAAACTCTACCGAAACAAACAATAATCACAATAAGCATAAAGCATATCATCACTTAACACAATAGCAACATAGTAACATAACACACCAAACACACAAATCAAAACCCAAAGGAAAACTCAAAGAAAACCAACTCAAAGTTTTCCTACTTCAAGCAACAACTAAAAATAGTTTTACATAACAAAAAATTTCTCAACATAACCTAATCATGATTTTTTTGTTAACTTAACACAAAAGATTTCATTAAGCAACTAGGAGCAAAAAGAATTAATTTAAAATCTATTATGAAACTCCTATTAGGCCTAATTCAATTCCTATTAAGAAAATAAAATAAAACTTTTATTTATTATAAATAAAAGTTCATCCCTTAAAGTGACAGAAACTATCCTAGAATAATCAATCACATGTTAAAAATAAATTTATTTACTAATTAAAATAATAGGAAAACAGTAGCTAGTTAATTAATTAGGATTAACAAGATTCTGCTTAAAACTATTTTTTATTAATCCTAAAATACCCAAATTAATTTCTATGGTTAGGTAATGTCAAAATAAAGTTGGAACAAAAGAATCATATAAAATAATTTTCCTAACTCATGTTATAACAGATTTACTATTCTGACTAAAACTAAATTAAAGCAATTTAAAATAATTTTAACATAGCTAATAATATTTTCTACAGAAACTATAAGAAATTTGCAAACCAATAAAAAAAGAATCACCTAAAAATATTAAACAGAATAAAATATATGAATTTTTCAAATCTGGAACTATTCTGTTAAAACAGAAAACGAAAATAAATGAAAAAGGGCCTAATGGGCCTAACCTACGCACTGAGCGTAATATAAACTAAACGGGCCCTAGGGTTAAATGAATCGGGCCGGGCTAAATAAAATAAAACCCTAACTAAAATAAACCGTAAACGAACCGGGCCGGACCGGTTTTATTTAAAAGAACTTACCCCTTCTGGGGTGTTCTAATCCTAACCGTCGAGAACGAATCGGACGGGGGAGGTGATCTCCGGTGGCTTACCAGAGCTCAACGGCGGCGGCGGCGGCGGTGGCGAAAAGGTTAGCCTCTCCGGTCGTCGGGAGGTCGGCGGAGGGCTCCCGGGTGCGGACGAGCTTGGGGGTGGTCCGTGGAGTCGACGAGGCTCGGGGGTCTAGGGCGACGGCGGCGAGGAAATGGCGGCGGCGGGCTCGGCTCTCATGAGCGCGTGAGAGGGAGGAGGGTTCCATGAGGGGCGAGGGGGAATGGGGTGGGGGAGGGGTATAAATAGGGAGGGCCTCGGCTTGGCAAGCGGGCGATCGGGAGATCGGATCCCGGATCTCACGGATCCGCGATCGGCGGCGCGCGCCGGCGCGCAAGCGGGGTTGAAGACGGGTGGTGGCCCACCCGTAGAGAGAGGGGAGGCGCGTGCGGCCGGGCGACTGCTCAAGGGGTTTCAGCGAGGGAGGTGAGGCCGGCTCATTGCTCATTGGGCTGGCTCACTGGCCGCCTGGTGGGCAGTCTTGATCATTGGTCACTGGTCAAAGGTGGTTCGGCGGCGCTGGGGGGTTTTTTTAAATTTTTATTTTTTGAAAAAAAAAAAAAACAGAGATAAAACATAAATTATAAATATTTTATATAGGACATATATATACCAAAATGATCAGGGGAATATTCCCTATCATTTGAACATTTTTCCAAAGGCAAAATCCAAACTTTATAAAAATTCATTTTTTTCAAATTCAAATAAAATTCAAGTTTGAATTCAAAACTTTTGGCATTATTTTCCTCTGATATTTTTGGAGTGTCATATTTACTCCTCTCATACTTTTGCTCAAGTATTTATCAGGCATAGTTTTTGAAATGATTCCCACTTGCCATAGTTTTGAATTCAAATTTGAAAACTCAAAACTCTAAAACTCTAAATGGCACTCAAATTCAAACAGAATGCATAGATGCTTAGCTATAATTGTAAAACATTCCAAATAGGAAATTTGGGATGTTACACGGACAGACTTCGACGAGGAAGTCACTTATTTGGATGCTGTGCGCAATGCCAAGAGCTTTGACAAGGTCGTCCGGCGAGACGGGAGGCCGGTCGCTGTTGATGGTTACCATCAGCACTTTGCCAGCAAACTGGTCGTCAAGCGCCGCCATGCCACTGTTGAGCGACAGCACACAGCGACCGAAGGCAGGACATACATCAGGATCTCTGCCTCGGTGATCCGCGTTGACCAGCGACATGATAGTGCGCTTGAGTATAGGGAGTCAGGAGGGGATTTGGGGAATGGAGTAGGAATCGAGATTCCAGAGGTGGGGGAGGGGCGGGAGATTGGGGATGAAAAGGTAGCATGATTTTTGAACACGCGCCAATATGCTCTCGGCGCGCAAGCGCACGAAAACACAGGTGGTGCCCACATGTCGGCCTAAGAGTCCTTACTCTTTCATTTTTGGAGAGCCCGACTATTTTTTGAGGATCTTTTGAGAGCCCGGCCGAGAGTCATAATTGACCTATTTAGCATTATGTTACTACTCGCCCATATTCAACGACACCTCATCGCCCAAAAAGTGTACATCATCGAAAAGACACTTTGCTCAAATTATATAACATGAAAAAGGAGATATACTCAACACTAGAGAATGGTGATGCCCTCATTTAGCCCACCAAGAGTTCGAGACAATAAACAGTTCAAACAACGATATATACAACATTCAAACACTGACTAGTGACTACTACTGACATAAACATCAAGACATGATAGTTCATAAGAAGTCTTGCTACACCACCAAAACACACCCGTCTACAGCGCTCAGACTCTCGTGATCCAAACGAGAATGACATTCTAAATAGAGGCAACTATTACATAGTAAGAGTGACATAGACGAGGATGACCAAATGAAAAGGAATATGCATAACAAAATAAACAACTACCCATCCAGAACAAGCAGCAAAGACAACAAAGTCATTCGAAGAGATGATCCAACACCATCATAATTTGTAGCCCCGCTTCAATGACTCAAAGATCCGGAGACACCAAGATTCCACCCTTCGATGCAACAACCGAATTACCTATCAACCTGAAGGCTTGAACCACATCACTGCCTGTCATAATTGAGACATCCAAGGATCAAATTTAATCCAGATGCCTTTGTCATTCTCACCTTCTTTTGGCTACAGGCTGTATCGTTGACAATCAGGGGAGTTTGACAATCAGGTTGTACGACGGATTTAGGGTGCTCTCTGTTACTGACAAGCGAGTCAGGCCTTCTAAGGTCAAGCCTAGAAAGGACCCCTCTATTGCCTTCCCCTCTATTGCCACTAATCCTGGTCTCGAACCAGCTGATAAGGTACCTGATGCTATCCCACCTCCTACTACCATCACTGCTATACAATCCATAGGCACTAATATGTGTGGTATGCATCCGAGCCAGTTAAGCAAGTAGAAGTTGCTCTTTCTTCGAGGTGGGCAGAAGAGTGGTGATGCTGATCCCGATGCTGCATAAGCCGTGGAAGGTGCTCTGCTGGAACATCAGAGGAATCAACTCGGAACAGAAGCACTTAGCCCTTAGTAATGCTATCAATAGTAGTGGTTGTTCAGTTGTTTGTTTGCAAGAGACCAAATGTGCTACTTTTGATGTTGCTTTTGTGAAACTTTTCTGTCCTAAAAAGTTCGATAAATTTGAGATGGTGCCCTCCCAGGGGGCCTCTGGTGGTTTGATTGTGCTCTGGGATAGTTTGGTGTTTTCTGGCGATGTGATATGCTCTGAATCTTTTGCATTGGGTATTCAGTTTACATCTTTGCAAATTGCCAAAAAATGGAGTCTGTTTAATATTTATGGACCGTGTACGGGCCCAGCTAGAGCTGATTTCACATCTTCGTTGTTTGACTTAGACATACCTGATGACGAGGACTTGTTACTTTGTGGTGATTTCAACCATATTAGAGCACCAGATAATCATAACAAGCCAGGAGGAGATGCTAATTATATGCTTACGTTTAATGATTTCATCATTTCGCAAGCGCTGGTCGAGCTGCCCATTAAGGGCAGGCAATACACATGGAGCAATATGTAGAGTGATCCTCTGCTTGAACAAATCGATTGGCTCTTTACCTCGGCTAACTGGACGTCCACGTATCCTAACACCACGGTGGGACCCCTCCCAAAACCAGTTTCTGATCATATACCGTGTGTGGTTTCGATCGAAACTTCAGTTCCTAAAAGTAAGGTGTTTAGGTTTGAAAATTTCTGGATCTCTCACCCAGGTTTCTTTGATCTGGTGCAGAAGTCTTGGGCCAAGTATTGCTACGCGCCTAACTCTGTGGCAAGGTTATGTAAAAACTCAAAAACTTGAGGTATGCCCTCAAGAAATGGAGTAAACAGATCTCTCGTTTGAATCTGTGCATTGACAATTTGAACTGGGCACTGCTGGAGCTGGACAATATTGAAGATAAAAGGCCTATAACATTACCTAAAGCAAATTTTAGAGGGATTCTTAAAGAGCATTTGGTCACTCTCCTTGGGTATAATAAAGATTACTAGAAGAAGAGATATACTGTGTGATGGTTCAAAGTTGGTGGCGATAATACCAAATTCTTCCACTCCGCGGCTATGGAGAGATATCGCAAAAATTTAATTGCTTCTCTCAAACTACAGGATGGATCTGTTGTCACTAACCATGCAGGTAAAGCTAAGGAGCTCTTTGAAACCTACAGGGAGAGATTGGGCAGGAAAACTTCGTATGAAATGAAGTTTGATCAAGCTAGAATCGCTAAAAAGGTTGATGGGTTGGATGTGCTGACCACTCCATTAACGCATGAGGAGATTGACAAGGTGGTTCAGGAAATGCCCTCGGACAGAGCCCTCGGCCACGATGGGTTCAATGGCTGCTTCCAGAAATCTTGCTGGCATATTATCAAAGAATATTTTTACAAACTTGTAAGGACTTCTATGATGGAAATTTAGATCGCCAAATCCTCAACTCTGGATATATCACGCTGATCCCCAAAATCCAGTCGCCCGAATCTGCAAATGATTACAAACCCATCATGTTGCTAAATTGCTGCCTGAAGCTGGTCACTAAGCTGCTTGCTAATCGGCTGTAGAAAATTGTCCTAAAGGTTATCCACAGGAACCAGTATGGGTTTCTCAAAGGGAGGTCCATCCAGGATTGCTTGGCCTGGGCGTTCAAATATATCCACCAGTGCCAGGCCTTGGGGAGAGATTGATGCATTCTTAAACTTGACTTTGCAAAAGCATTTGACACTATCCAACACGAGCCGATGATTGAGATCATGCGATGCATGGGTTTTGACGGTAAGTGGTTGGGGTGGTTTAACTGTATATTCTCCTCAGGGTGCTCTGCAGTGCTGCTTAATGGCACCCCTGGGAAGCAGTTCGGGTGTTTATGTGGACTTCGTCAAGGGGATCCACTATCTCCGTTGATCTTCGTTCTTGCAGTAGGCCTTTTGCAGTCGGCGATCAATGATGCTTGCCAGTCGGGGCTAATTCAGCTTCCTATACCCACACCCCATAATGATTACCCCGTAATCCAGTATGCTGATGACACGATTGTGGTCTTCCTGGCCTATCTGCTTCAGGCGCAGGTGATGTGGGATATTTTGATGGATTATGCGACATCTGTGGGGCTCAGGATCAACTTTCATAAGTCCACTCTAGTGCCAATCAACGTGGCCTCAGGGGATGCTGCGAGGATGGTGCTGTATTCGGTTGTTCCATTGGCCAGATGCCATTCACGTATCTTGGTATGCCCATGGGCACCACGCGCCCGTCTGTTGAGTATTTGATGCCACTGGTGTCATCGGTGCAGAGAAGAGTGCCGGCTGCTGCATCTCTGTTGGATTATGGATCGGATCTCACATTACTGAACTTAGTGGTCACCTCTCTTGCTATCTATCCTATGTGTTCCATCAAAATAAACCCCAAGATCATCGAGCACCTGGAAAAACTACGCAGGGCCTGCCTCTGGGTCAGGAAATATGATGATGGGCACAAAAGTAGCTCTTTGGCAGCTTGGGGTATGGTGTGCAGACCTAAAAACAGAGGAGGTTTAGGAGTCATTGATCTCAAAGTACAAAACCAGGGCCTGCTGCTGAAACATCTCCACAAATTCTACAACAAGGCAGATGTGCCTTGGGTGACCTTGATCTGGGAGGCTCATTAAGCTGACAAAATACCTCACGCAACGGATCCTTGTGGATCGATTTGGTGGAGGGATCTCATGCAACTCTCAGACATATACAGAGGAGTCACAAGTGTGGATGTGTCTGCAGGAGACACGATTCTCTTCTGGAAAGATATATGGAAGCCTGAAATAATGCAGGATAAATTTCTGAGAGCCTTTTCGTTCGCCAAAAATCCAGACATCTCAGTCAGACAACTATTGTCCTCGGATCGGCTAGGGATGTGTTTCATCTTCCTCTTTCTCCACAAGCGAGACAAGAGGTAGCGAGGCTGCAGTCTGACATTTTGGATGTTTCACTCAATATTGACAAAGACACCTGGTCTTGTGTCTGGGGAGGGAATGACTTCAGGTCTTCACGGTTCTACGAGCATTGTTTCAGCTAGGTGCAAGTGGATGATGCATTTCGTTGGATATGGAAAACTAAATGCACCATGCAGTGGAATGTGTTTCTATGGTTACTCATGGCAGATAGGTTGAACACTAGAAACATGCTAAGGAGGAGACACTTCAAAATTCAGAATGATGACCACACTTGCCTGCTCTATCAAAACCCTCCAGAGGAGGACATAATACACCTGTTCTTCACATGCCCCTTCAGTCGGAGATGCTGGGATCCACTAGGGGTCCAATGGCCCAATAATACATGCTGGTTGATAATATTGCACCATGCCAAAGATAGATGGATTGGGCCGATGTTTCTAGAAGTCTTCACGGTGGCAGCATGGGAGATTTGGAAGGAGAGGAATGATTAACACTTCAGAGGGATCCAACCCTCTTTTGACTCCTGGAGGAACAGATTCAAACTAGACTTTGCAATGCTGGTTCATAGATCAAAGCAGGAGCTAGGTCCCTACATTTTATCCTTAGTTAGCTCCCTGTAATTCCTGTAATATCTTCTTGGACACTCCACCCCCCTCTCTCACCATGTAAATTGTAACGAACTGGATACTCTAACCCCCCTATTTTTGTTCCCTCTGATTTATTAATTTAAAAGGCAGTGAGAGAATCTCACTGTCATTAGTTCTAAAAAAATCATGGAGTTTGCTCCCGAACTCCTAGGGCTCGTCGTGTAGACACAGTTTTCCATAGCAAACAGAGCCTCGTTGCCATCAAGGTCCTTTCCAACGGTGATCTCCTGGTTAATCGAATAACTGACTCCGAGAAACAGAGAGTGTGAACCAAGGCTGTTTACCCGCCTCCAACTAAAAAATCCTGAAGGCCCCAACAAGCTGGTATCCTGCTCATAGACGTAACAGCCACTGTCCGGATACTCACGTATTTCATGGTGCTCGTATACAGCGGGGTTTTTGCAATATAACTTTTCTGTCTCATGTGTCCGAATGATCATCAGTCTTTTGCCGTCGTCTGATTGAGCAAGGAACCAGTTGTGCTTCCCTTTTTTTAGCAAAGGTGGTGTGATTACAAAGGGCAGTAACTGTAGGGACACTGCATCATATCAAAAAGGACATGCATTGTTAATGTAAGATCAGCATTGTTCAGAGTATGAGTAGGATAATGCAAGAAACAACATTGATATGTCCCTGTTGGAACTGGTAGGAAAATACAGGGAAATGTATACTGGGTTCGAAAATATAGAAGTGCCATGCATGGTTATAAGCATGTTATCTCGCAATCGATTCTTCACAGGAAACTACCATGTCATGCATGTTATGTAATCATGTCATGTCATCACAAGCAAATTCTTCAAGGTAACTAACAAACCATGCATTGTTATATACTCGTGCTCTGTGGGCAAATTTTTTGTGAGGATATTATTCTAGCCATTGATTGCTGAAGGGCGAATATAGGTATGTACACATGGTAAGCACTACAGGATTTCAGTACTTCCAAATATAGAGTTCTCCATATGCACATTTACTTCCCTAATGTATGGTTAGATGAAACCAATAGTGTGGTGCATGTTTCTACATCATGAAAATGAGGAAACTAACGTGGCCATTGATACACACTCATATTTAGTAGTATATAGATTACTATAAAATAAGGAGAATATCCATATATTCCTAACCATTTGATTATTCAGGGGTACAAATTGGCTGTAATGACATGGTCACAATCGCATGAATTAACTCATTCCAAATATAGCTGATTTACGGCGTCTCTAATACATTGCCATAGTTCTACTCAAATTCTGCTCAAACAGGGATATGACAATCATCACAAAATGTTCAAACAATGTCATGGCATCATCATTAACATGAGACGGAAACAACTTACACGCACTATACAACAATACGTGGTGCTATCTGCTCTGTTGATCGCGTAGATGATGCCATTGTGTTCAATAGCATCACAGGTGTGTGTATCAGCTTTGACGATGATCCACTTCGAGCTGAGTTGTCTCCAGCTAAAGAAGGCACCAGCGTAAAGATATGAGAGTCCGCGGCCGAACAAGGCAATTAGCTTGAAGTCTGCGTAATTCGCATGTCGTGTGGGCACTTGAAAGATTACAATCTTCTGCAAAACAAGGTTCGTCCAACTGACGTGGTAATCTAGATGACTTGGACCACGATGGTAAAACTCTATATAATCCAACAGAGGAAGGATAATCTCATGGGATGTCTGGAAGTTCACGAGCACCAACTGTTTACCGTCTTCTCTGAAGGCAGCCATCCAGTGGGAGTTCATGCCGACCCAATACATACCTGCCAAGAAGTTTTGGGTGATGGTGATCGGATCAAAGTCGAGGGAAATGATGTACGGCGACCCACTACATACCTGCAAAGAAGTTTCGGCTAATGGAGATCGGATTGAAGTCGAGGGGCATCATGTACGCCTCCATATCATGGTGAGCTAATCTTGCAAGACCAGATAGCAGCAAGCAGGGTGTACTAGGCAGGTGTAGTAAGGTGCTGAAGCTCAGTCCCGAGGGCCCTGAGAGGGAAATGTAACTCCTGCGCCAGGCCTTGTGGTGCTACCGCTGCACGAACTCGTGCCAAACTCGAGATTTGTTTCATTACTATACATGCACGCAGTGATTTAATGGACATTGTAATCTCAACATGTGATGGGGAGCTCTAAATTTGAATTTGAAACTTATAAAACGAAAAGATTCAAAACAAATAAAGTAGGAGAGAGGGAGTATATCGTAGTATGTGTCCCATACGAAACAATTCCCCTGGTTTGTCACCGCGAAGATGCGGTTAGAAAGGAGCACAGCATCTTCGTACTCGTACGGCAAGAAATCGGCCATGGAAGCATGGTCCACCTTTGACGGCCATGTGCAAGGTTCATGCTATCTTCTTCAATCTCACCATGGTTTCATCGTACCAATTCATGCGGTGGCCTGTTGCATGGCTGATCCCAATGTTGGACAAAGGTTCTACAGGAACGGGGTCACCGTTGTAAATGTTGTGCAAATTGATGTTGGTACGCTCCCGTACATATGCAAGCCAATCTCCACTTGCACCGAGCCTAACCTATGAAACAGTTGGGAGGGGGAGAATTAGGAAATGGACACAGAAGTAGTCTTTATAATGCATTTACTATGTGATTAAACTCATCTTACCTGCTCATAGGAGGAAATCCGTGTGCCCCTCAACGTCGGCATCTCAAGGGGCGTCAACTTGCAACTACGGCCACACCGCGCTGGAGAGACCCCGAAGGAAACATCCTCGTGCATTCCACGGAATATCAAGATGCATTTGTATGAGTAGTTTATCTTGTGAGAGAAAAGGATGAACGAGGGAAGGCCTCTAGAGATAGAGGTAGAGACTACTACTACCAATGTGCTGGCCCGTGCATTGCAATGGATCCAAAGTAGTAGAATAATACTTGTTCACCAGCTTGAAATATAAACACTCTAGTTTTGATATACATGTGTCAGCAGACATGACAGCTTGTCCATGGAAGTTGAACCACGGCGACCATCACCTTTCTTGTTTCTACCACTGCCAAATCCACACGCGATTCCCACGACGCTGCTCCAACCCACGGGACGATGTCCCCCGACGTGGACATGGATCCTCTGACGTGGCTATCACTGCCTTACCCTGCCTTTCCTTTGCTAACAGGTGGGACCCACGCTTGGGGGGACCCACATGTCAGTGACAGAAAGGTAGGATTGTTCACATCAGGGGATCCTCATCCCCCCGACGTGCGCCTCATCCCTCTCGACCCCACCGCTCCTCTGCCTTTGTGTGCATGACATGCGGGCCACTGAATCATGCGACCATCAACTTTCTACCACATCCACACCGATTGGGCGTGGTTTGCCGCTCCACTATTGTGCTCCGATCCGCATCTCCGCACCATCGAATTTTCATCCAGCGGCTGTGATACGTTTCTTCTCGGGCATCAATCCTCAGCCGGAGTACTTCTGTACTACAGGTAGTACCTACAGGTGTGGCCATCTACGCCTCGTAACGCCCCGACGCCCAACTGTTGCCCCCTCGCCACGGCCACGCCACCACCGGCCGGTTCATCTCGAATGAGTGAGTCGCGAACCACACCACCACCATGAGAATGACATGTGGGCCAGCTGCATTTAAGGTCCGCATGTCATTGACTCATAGGCCGGTGCACTAAGCCACTGAAACTCGGTCCTGTGGGCCCCGAGAGGGAAATGTAACTCCTGCGACAGGCCTTGTGGTGCTCCCGCAGTACGAGCTCGTGCCAAACCCGAAATTTGTTTCTTACTACTATCAACTAGTAAGGTACACGTGCATTGCACGCATGAGATTCTGGTGGTTTGTGCATTATGCTTAAGGGCATGTTTTGTTTACAGCCTAAGGTTGCCATGCCTAAGCTTAGGCGTGCCGATACGCCTCCAACGTATCTATAATTTTTTATTGTTCCATGCTATTATATTACCCGTTTTGGATGTTTATGGGCTTTACTTTACACTTTTATATCATTTTCGGGACTAACCTACTAACGGAGGCCCAGCCCGAATTGCTATTTTTTTGCCTATTTCAGTGTTCCGAAGAAAAGGAATATCAAACGGAGTCCAAACAGAATGAAACCTTTGGGAGCGATCTTTTTGGAACAAACGCAATCCAGGGGACTTGGAGTGGAAGTCAAGCAACAAGCGAGGCTGCCACGAGGGTGCCCGGCACGCCCCCACCCTTGTGGGCCCCTCGAGTGTCCACCGACCTACTTCTTCCTCCTATATATATCCACGTACCCCTAAAACATCCAGGAGCACCACGAAAACCTAATTCCACCATCGCAACCTTTTGTATCCGCAAGATCCCATCTTGGAGCCTTCGTCGGCGCTCCGCCGGAGGGGGAATCGACCACGGAGGGCCTCTACATCATCTCCAAGGCCTCTCCAATGAGTTGTGAGTAGTTTACCACAGACCTTCGGGTCCATAGTTATTAGCTAGATTACTTCTTCTCTCTCTTTGAATCTCAATACAAAGTTCTCCTCGATCTTCTTGGAGATCTATTCGATGTAACTCTTTTTGCGTTGTGTTTGTCGAGATCCGATGAATTGTGGGTTTATGATCAAGTTTATATATGAGAAATATTTGAATCTCCTCTGAATTCATTTATGTGTGATTAAGTTATCTTTGCAAGTCTCTTCGAATTATCAGTTTGGTTTGGCCTACTAGATTGATCTTTCTTGCAATGGGAGAAGTGCTTAGCTTTGGGTTCAATCTTGCGGTGTCCTTTCCCAGTGATAGCAGGGGCAGCAAGGCACGTATTGTATTGTTGCCATCGAGGATAAAAAGCTGGGGTTTATATCATATTGCTTGAGTTTATCCCTCTACATCATGTCATCTTTCTTAATGCGTTACTCTGTTCTTATGAACTTAATACTCTAGATGCAGGCAGGAGTCGGTCGATGTGTGGAGTAATAGTAGTAGATGCAGAATCGTTTCGATCTACTTGTTATGGACGTGATGCCTATATACATGATCATGCCTAGATACTCTCATAACTATGCACTTTTCTATCAATTGCTCGACAGTAATGTGTTCACCCACCGTAATACTTATGCTATCTTGAAAGAAGCCACTAGTGAAACCTATGGCCCCCGGGTCTATATTTTATCATTTAAGTTTTCATCTATCTTTTATTTGCATCTTTTACTTTCCAATCTATATCATAAAAATACCAAAAATATTTATCTTATCATATTATCTCTATCAGATCTCACTTTCGCAAGTTTCCGTGAAGGGATTGACAACCCCTTTATCGCGTTGGTTGCGAGGTCCTTGTTTGTTTGTGTAGGTGCGTGGGACTTTTGAGGAGCCTCCTACCAGATTGATACCTTGGTTCTCAAAAACTAAGGGAAATACTTACGCTAGTTTGTTGCATCACCCTTTCCTCTTCATGGGAAAACCAATGCAGTGCTCTAGAGGTAGCAAGAAGGATTTCTGGCGCCGCTGCCGGGGAGGTCTTCGCTCAAGTCAAGACATACCAAGTACCCATCACAAACTCATCTCTCTCGCATTACATTATTTTCCATTTGCCTCTCGTTTTCCTCTCCCCCACTTCACCCTTGCCGTTTTATTCGCCCTCTCTTTCTCGTTCGCCTCTCTTTTTCGCTTGCCTCTTGTTTGCTTGTGTGTTGGATTGCTTGTCACGATGGCTCAAGATAATACCAAATTGTGTGACTTTCCCAATACCAATAATAATGATTTCCTTAGCACTCCGATTTCTCCTCTTAATGAAGCTGAATCTTGTGAAATCAATGCTGCTTTGTTGAATCTTGTTATGAAAGGTCAATTCTCTAGCCTTCCTAGTGAAGATGCCGCTACTCATCTAAACAACTTTGTTGATTTGTGTGATATGCAAAGGAAGAAAGATACGTATAATGATATTGTTAAATTGAAGTTATTTCCGTTTTCACTTAGAGATCATGCTAAAACTTGGTTTTCGTCCTTGCCTAAAAATAGTATTGATTCATGGAATAAGTGCAAAGATGCTTTTATCTCTAAGTATTTTCCTCCCGCTAAGAACATCTCTCTTAGAAACGATATTATGAATTTTAAACAACTTGATCATGAGCATGTTGCCCAATCTTGGGAAATAATGAAATTAATGATTCGCAATTGCCCTACTCATGGTATGAATTTATGGATGATCATACAAAAAAATTATGCCGGATTGAATTTTGCTTCTAGAAATCTTTTAGATTCGGCCGCGGGAGGCACTTTTATGGAAATCACCTTAGGAGAAGCTACTAAACTCCTTGATAATATTATGGTTAATTATTCTCAATGGCACACCGAAAGATCTACTAGTAAGAAAGTTCATGCAATATAAGAAATTAATGTTTTGAGTGGAAAGATGGATGAACTTATGAAATTGTTTGCTACTAAGAATGCTCCTATTGATCCTAATGATATGCCTTTGTCTACTTTGATTGAGAATAATAATGAATCTATGGATGTGAATTTTGTTGGTAGGAATAGTTTTGGTAACAATGCTTATAGAGGAAACTTTAATCCTAGGCCGTTTGCTAGTAATTCCTCTAATAATTATGGTAATTCCTACAACAACTATTACGGAAATTTTAATAAGATGCCCTCTGATTTTGAGAATAGTGTTAAATAATTTATGATCTCTCAAAATAATTTCAATGCTTTGCTTGAAGAAAAATTGCTTAAAGTTGATGAATTGGCTAGGAACGTTGATAGACTTTCTCTTGATGTTGATTATTAGAAAATTAGATCTATTACACCTAAGCATGATATGAATGAGTCTCTCAAAGCTATGAGAATTTCCATTGATGAGTGCAAAGAAAGAACCGCTAGGATGCATGCTAAAAAACATTGCTTTGTAAAAGCGTGTTCTTCTAGTTTCCATGAAAATAATGATGAAGATCTAAAAGTTATTGATGTGTCCCCTATTAAATCTTTGTTTTGCAATATGAATCTTGATAATGATGGGACTGGAGATGAGTCAACTTTAGTTAAAAGGCGTCCCAATGATTCGGAGTTTTTAGATCTTGATGCTAAATTTGGTAAAAGTGGGATTGGAGAGGTCAAAACTTTATATAGCAATGAACCCACTATTATGGATTTCAAGGAATTTAATTATGATAATTGTTATTTAATATATTTTATTTCCTTGTTGTAATCTGTGTTGAATTCTCCTCATGATTATAGTCAAAATAATGCTTTTACCAAACATATCGTTGATACCTTGATGCAATCTTATGAGGAAAAACTTGAATTGGAAGTTTCTATACCTAGAAAACTTTATGATGAGTGGGAAACTACCATAAAAATTAAAATTAAAGATCATGAATGCTATGCTTTGTGTGATTTGTGTGCCAGTGTTTCCACGATTCCGGAAACTTTATGTGATGTGCTAGGTTTCCATGATTTTGATGATTGCTCTTTAAATTTGCACCTTGCGGATTCCACCTTTAAGAAACCTATGGGAAGGATCAATGATGTTCTTATTGTTGCAAATAGTAATTATGTGCCCGTAGATTTTATCATTATTATATAGATTGCAATCTTTCATGTCCTATTATTCTTGGTAGACCTTTCCTTAGAATGATTGGTGGAATTATTGATATGAAGGAAGGGAATATTAGATTCCAATTTCCATTATGGAAAGGCATGGAACACTTCCCTAGAAAGAAAGTAAAATTACCTTATAATCTATTATGCAGGCCACTTATGAATTGAATGCCAAAGATGGCAATATGTAGATCTATTCTCGTATTTATGCCTAGCTAGGGGCGTTAAACGATAGCGCTAGTTGGGAGGCAACCCAATTTTATTTTTGTTCCTTGCTTTTTTCTTATGTTTAGTAATAAATAATTCATCTAGCTTATGTTTAGATGTGGTTTCATGTTTTAATTAGTGTTTGTGCCAAGTAGAACCTATAGGATAACCTACGGTGATAGTTAATTTGATTCTACTGAAAAACGGAAACTTTTGCGCGCACGAGAATAATTTTAGTAAATCACAGAAACGTGATTTTGCGTTGGTTCTTTTTTAAGTAGATCAATAGACAAATTTTCCAGGACTTCCTATTTTGGTAGGAATTAGAGTTCCATAAGTATTCGAAAGTTACAGATTGCTACAGACTGTTCTGTTTTTGAGAGATTCTGTTTTTCGTGTGTTGTTTGCTTATTTTGATGCATCTACGGCTAGTATCGGGGGGTATGAACCATAGAGAAGCTGGAATACAGTAGGTTTAACACAAATATAAATAAAGAATGAGTTCATTATAGTACCTTATGTGGTGGTTTTTCTTTCTTGCACTAACGGAGCTTATGAGATTTCCTGTTGAGTTTTGTGTTGTGAAGTTTTCAAGTTTTGGGTAAGGATTTGATGGACTATGGAATAAGGAGTGGCAAGAGCCCAAGCTTGGGGATGCCCATGGCACCCCAAGATATTCAAGGACAACCAAAAGCCTAAGCTTGGGGATGCCCCGGAAGGCATCCCCTCTTTCGTCTTCGTCTATCGGTAACTTTACTTGGAGCTATATTTTTATTCACCACATGATATGTGTTTTTCTTGGAGCATCTTGTATGGTATTAGTCTTTGATTTTTAGTTTACCACAATTATCCTTGTTGTACAAACCTTTTGGGAGACACACACTTGATTTGGAATTTATTAGAATACTCTATGTGCTTCACTTATATCTTTTGAGCTAGATAGTTTTGCTCTAGTACTTCACTTATATCTTTTAGAGCACGGCGGTGGCTTTATTTTGTAGAAATTGTTGATCTCTCATGCTTCACTTATATCATTTTGACAGTCTTTTAGAACAGCATGGTATTTGCTATGGTTAAAAAATTGGTCCTAGAATGATGAGCATCCAAGTTGGGTATAATAAAAACTATCATAGGAAGTGAATTGGATGCTATGATCAATTTGATCCTTGATAAATGTTTTGAGATATAGAGGTGGTGATATTAGAGTCATGCTAGTTGGGTAATTGTGAATTTGAAAAATACTTGTGTTGAAGTTGGCAAGTCCCGTAGCATGCACGTATGGTAAAAGTTGTGTAACAAATTTGTTGCATGGGATGCTCTTTTGATTGCCTTCCATATGAGTGGAGGTCGGGATCGCGCGATGGTTAACTCCTACCAACCCTTCCCCTAGGAGCATGCGTAGTAGTACTTTGCTTCGAGGGCTAATAAAACTTTTGCAATAAGTACATGAGTTCTTTATGACTAATGTGAGTCCATGGATTATACGCACTCTTACCTTTCCATCATTGCTAGCCTCTTCGGTACCGTGCATTGCCCTTTCTCACCTTGAGAGTTGGTGCAAACTTCGCCGGCGCATCCAAACCCCGTGATAGGATACGCTCTATCACACATAAACCTCCTTATATCTTCCTCAAAACAGCCACCATACTACCTATTGTGGCATTTCCATAGCCATTCAGAGATATATTTCCATGCAACTTTCCACCATTCCGTTTATCATGACACGCGTCATCATTTTCATATTGCCTTGCATGATCATGTAGTTGACATCGTATTTGTGGCAAAGCCACCTTCATAATTTTACATACATGTCACTCTTGATTCATTGCCCATCCCGGTACACCGCCGGAGGCATTCATATAGAGTCATATCTTGTTCTAGTTTTGAGTTGTAATTCATGAGTTGTAAATAAATAGAAGTGTGATGATCATCATTATTAGAGCATTGTCCCTTATAAAAATAGGCCAAAGAAAAAAAAAGAAAGGCCAAATAAAAAAAAGAGGAAAGGCCCAAAAAATAAAAAATAAAAAGGGGGACAATGCTACTATCTTTTTCCACACTTGTGCTTCAAAGTAGCACCATGTTATTCATATAGAGAGTCTCATATGTTGTCACTTTCATATACTAGTGGGAATTTTTCATTATAAAACTTGGCTTGTATATTCCAACGATGGGCTTCCTCAAAACGCCCTAGGTCTTCGTGAGAAAGCAAGTTGGATGCACACCCACTTAGTTTCTTTTGTTGAGCTTTCATACATTTATAGCTCTAGTGCATCCGTTGCATGGCAATCCTTACTCCTCATGTTGACATCAATTGATGGGCATCTCCATAGCCCGTTGATTAGCCTCGTCAATGTGAGACTTTCTCCTTTTTTGTCTTCTCCACACAACCTCTATCATCATATTCTATTCCACCCATAGTGCTATATCCATGGCTCACGCTCATGTATTGCGTGAGAGTTGAAAAAATCTGAAGCGCGTTAAAAAGTATGAACCAATTGCTTGGCTGAAACCGGGGTTGTTCTTGATGGGAGTATTTTTGTGTGATGAAAATGAAACATAGCCTAACTATATGATTTTGTAGGGATGAACCTTCTAATGCCATGTTATTTTGAGAAGACATGATTGCCTTGTTAGTATGCTTGAAGTATTACTATTTCTTATGTCAATATGAACTTCTATTTTGAGTCATTTGGATCTGAACATTCATGCCACAATAAAGAAATATACATTGAGAATTACGCTAGGTAGCATTCCACATCAAAAATTCTGTTTTTTATCATTTACCTACTCGAGAACGAGCAGGAATTAAGCTTGGGGATGCTTGATACGTCTCCAACGTATCTATAATTTTTGAATGTTTATGGGCTTTACATTACACTTTTATATCATTCTTGGGACTAACCTACTAGCCGGAGGACCAGCCCGAATTGCTGTTTTTTGCCGATTTCAGTGTTTCGATGAAAAGGAATATCAAACGGAGTCCAAACGGATTGAAACCTTCGGGAGCGCTCTTTTCGGAACAAACGCAATCCAGGAGACTTGGAGTGGACGTCAAGCAGCAAACGAGGCGGCCACGAGCGTGCCCGGTGCGCCCTAAGGGGGTGGGCGCGCCCCCACCCTCGTGGGCCCCTCATGGCTCAACCGACCTACCTCCTTCGCCTATATATACTCCCGTACCCTGAAAACATCCAGGAGCACCATGAAAACCTATTTCCACCGCCGCAACCTTCTGTATTCGCGAGATCCCATCTTGGAGCCTTCGCCGGCGCTCCGCCGGAGGGGAATTGACCACGGAGGGCCTCTACATCATCTCCAAGGCTTCTCCGATGAGTTTTGAGTAGTTTACCACAGACCTTCGGGTCCATAGTTATTAGCTAGATGGCTTCTTCTCTCTCTTTGAATCTCAATACAAAGTTCTCCTCGATCTTCTTGGAGATCTATTCGATGTAACTCTTTTTGCGGTGTGTTTGTGGAGATCCGATGAATTGTGGGTTTATGATCAAGTTTATCTATGAGAAATAATTGAATCTTCTCTGAATTCTTTTATGTGTGATTAGTTATCTTCGCAAGTCACTTCGAATTATCAGTTTGGTTTGGCCTACTAGATTGATCTTTCTTGCAATGGGAGAAGTGCTTAGCTTTGGGTGCAATCTTGCGGTGTCCTTTCCCAGTGATAGCAGGGGCAGCAAGGCACGTATTGTATTGTTTCCATTCGAGGATAAACACATGGGGTTTATATCATATTGCTTGAGTTTATCCCTCTACATCATGTCATCTTTCTTAATGCGTTACTCTGTTCTTATGAACATAATACTCTAGATGCAGGCAGGAGTCGGTTGATGTGTGGAGTAATAGTAGTATATGCAGAATCGTTTCGATCTACTTGTTATGGACGTGATGCCTATATACATGATCATGCCTAGATACTCTCATAACTATGCACTTTTCTATCAATTGCTCGACAGTAATTTGTTCACCCAATGTAATACTTATGCTATCTTGAGAGAAGCCACTAGTGAAACCTATGGCCCCCGGGTCTATCTTTTATCGTACAAGTTTTCATCTATCTTTTATTTGCATCTTTTACTTTCCAATCTATATCATAAAAATACCAAAAATATCATATTATCTCTATCAGATCTCACTTTCACAAGTTTCCGTGAAGGGATTGACAACCCCTTTATCGCGTTGGTTGCGAGGTTCTTGTTTGTTTGTGTAGGTGCGTGGGAATTTTGAGGAGCCTCCTACTGGATTGATACCTTGGTTCTCAAAAACTAAGGGAAATACTTACGCTACTTTGCTGCATCACCCTTTCCTCTTCAAGGTAAAACCAACACAATACTCAAGAGGTAGCAACGCGCTTGTCCAAAATGTAGGGTGTGTTACAAAAGTACCCCCACCGATTTGAACTAGCGGCCCTTTCGGCTCAGGGTTAGAAGGGGGATTTCACGTGTCGGGATTTGGTAGTTGGAGGGAGTTTTTGCGCGCGTTGTAATTTCGGGATAGCAAGGCGTGGGTTGTGAAGGCGCTAGTTTTGGGAGCACGAAATCTGAATTTTCGGGATATAACAAGGCGCGGGTTGAATTTTATGGACAAGCCTAACGTGTAATATTGTACATGTATGTACCAAATCAATTCGCACTTCCCTCAACCAAAAATAAAATGAAAAAAAACTATTCACACCATAGAAAGAGAGAGTCTTGCCCCATTTTACTATACAAATGCTATTCAAAGCTACTCCCTCCTTCCATCTATATAGGGCCTAATGCGTTTTTCGATGCTAACTTTGACCAAATATTAGAGCAATAATATATGCCATGCAACTTACACAAAGCACACCGTTAAATTCGTTTGTGAAAGGAGCTTTCAATGATATAATTTTCACATTGTGCATGTCATGTACTATTAATCTTGTCAATAGTCAAAGGCGGTCTTAAAAACGCATTACACTCTATATAGATGGAAGGAGGGAGTATGAATCCATGTTATGTCCAATTAAATTTTTTTGCTTGCTGTATAATGCATGTAACCTACTCATACCAACATTTTAGTGCATTCCAAATGTCTATACTACCGCTGCAATTCGAACTGAATTTGAATTCGTTTCTCTATTTCAATAAGAATCTAGAATCATGATTGTTGCTAACTTCAACCATCATTCGTGTATTACCATAATAACACACCACATGATTACTATAGAGATAGATATGAACTATGTGTACTACATGAAATCAAATTCTATTTTTTGAATACACTTGATGTTGATTCCATCTAAACCATGTTCCTTACGTACACCGTGTTTATCACACAAAGTATAGTGCCCCGCCCCCTACATTATGACAAGTATTTAGACCTGAGCTGCAAAAGCCACACATTAGCCCAAATTATAATCAATGTTCTATATATTATACGTAGTACTAGCAAGATGCCCATGCTCCACGTAACATCAACATGATCAAGGGAGGCCTAATTTGCAAATATGGAGAGGGTGTGGGTATCTTTTTCAAAATTGCCATAGTTTCCTTCCTATCCGTCAGATATAGATCGGACGGCCTATATTGCAGGATGGCAGGCACACCATCATCAACAACTCCATTTTTTTATAAGCGTGGAGATAAAATATATTATATGTAGTATAACATGTTCTTAACCACACCATGTGTATCACCGTTATATATATTCACACATGCGTTGGTTTAAAACACTATGATAAATTCTTCAAATATCTGAATTCAATTTTTATAATGAAGTATGATCCCTATTCGTCTTTTACACCCACAAAATCCTCTTATCTTTGTAGCTAGCGCTAACTTTCTCTCGTGCATGCACATGCCCGCATCCCTCTCACCCTCCCTCAGCATTCTCTAGCTCCATCGCGCAAATTCGTCTTTTCACTTTAGGTCGATCACCCACGGTGTGTGTAGGCCCCCTAGCTCCTTCTTTACGGCACAGATCGATCAATATGCCTCTCTAGCCAGGTGTGCCTAGCACAAACACAAGCTTCCCCTCTTCTCTTATCACCGTTCATTCCTCACTCCCACCACTCTTTTCATCGATCTAGTACTCGCACACTCCTTCCCCCTCGATATAGTATGCCTCTTGCACCACCTCCTAGATGCATCCCTCTCTCTCTATCCTTCTCCCCGTGCCTCATTTTCTTCTAACACACACACATGCATGTGTACCGATCAATCTCCCAACATATACCTAGGTCGAATTTAACTATTCCCCCCATCGATCGACGTACCTCACAAGTTATGTCTATCCTTTCTCTCACAAAGGATGATTGATCTTCCTATGTAGTTACGTCTGCTTACCACAGCCGTATCGTCCCCCCTCATCATTCGTGCATGCCTCCTGACCCATCTCCCACACGCACGTGCATAGACATGCAGCCATCCCTTTTCTTATTGATATTGCAGGCATGCCCTACGTTTGTCTGGCAAGCCTATCCCACCATTTGTTAGAAGCAACTCCACTACCACCCCCTCCAATACTCTAGCTCCGTCTCTCTCCCAACCTTATTCCTCACCTACACATATGCATGTATGCCGATCGATCTCCCTTAATACATGAGGTAGATCGATCTTCCTTAATACATGAGGTAGGCCTCTCTCCTCCTCCACACATATACCAGCCATTGTACCTCTATAGTTAATTCGGCCTCCCTCCCCCCTCCCCCCACCAGACACCGATAGTCGAGCACTGTAGGTAGGTATCCATGCCATAGAGACAAACTGCACCTGTCCCCTCTCACGTTCCAGTAGGCCAGCCACTCTATATCTTTGACGTGGGCACACACAAATTCGATCACACTCTTTATCGATCGCGCGCGCACACACACACACATCATCCCTCTCTTCGATTCTATGGACACCTCAAGACGATGATACCTCCACTCTCTTCTCGTGGATCGCCCCTGTATATATGATATATCCAGGACTCTATTTCACACACAATGCATATGTTACATTTTTGATTGACCCCCCCAAAAAAAACTCTCACGAACCCACACACCATATCTCTCTATGTTTGTATCTCTCTTACACAACCCCACGTAGGTGGCCTACGTATACAAGAAGAGAATAGGTGCACCGTGCACGTACTCACGCTTCGTGCCCAGCCACACCCTCGCGGGTACACGGTGGAGCTCATCTCTGTACGAAATGGCAGCCCACGTGCTAATTTGAACGCGTGTAGCGGTTGTTTACCTATGGAGGTCGTGTACCACGCGTGCATGAAACAAAGTTCGACTTGATGCATTGGCACGTTATTTTTAAATAAAGTTATATCGCTCAATGGCACGTACGCAGAATATAAAATGATTTTTATGGAGAAAAAGGTAGTCCGCTCCACTATATGCAATGGAGCTTGCCTGCCTGGTTTGTCTTCAGAGTATCTCACACAAGGCTGCGGTGGCCTCTCTCTCTCTATCTCTCCCCGTTGGTCACTGATCCAGCCGCATCCCGTCCTCTGGCGGAAAGGGAGGATGTGCATCGTTTCTCCGTTCGACGGCACCGAGGTAGCACGTCCCGATCTACGGTACACGCCGTTCTCTCTGACCAAGCTCCGGCGTGGTAGGGCCTACACCACCTGCTCGTTGCCGCAGTATGGACAGATTCCGCCCGCCGCCGCTCACCTAGTTACATCCCGATGACCTCCAGGTATCCCCTCCGGCCTTGCTCCACTGCTCGTCTTCCCACGTCGCTGCATGTGGATCTTCCATAGTTCTTTGCCCAAAACGTAGCTCGTCCGGCGTACTTTCCATATTGCAATCTCGTCCTCACACCGTTTTAGACAAACACAACCGTGTTGTTATCTTCCCTTAGGACAAGGAATATGCTTCTTTTTTGTCGTCGCATGTGTCATCAACTGTTATTGGCCAGTAATTGTTTCCTTTCTACCTCTTTTTTTCGAAACAAGGCTATCCATTTCACCTCGTTGCTATTGCGACCTTTTGGTGAACTGCACAAATCACTTTTTTCTTAAGAGTGTTTTGTGCAGTTGTACTAAAATGTCACACGGGCAACGTCTCTACATTTTAGTGCGACTGCACAAACGGAGATTGATTTTGCTCTATCCTCCTCATCCAACTCCGAGCCTAATCTTCTCCAACTAGTTAGTCTTAAGAGAGACTACAAAGGTGACCGGCTTCTATTTGTGTGTTTATTGTTTCATCAGAAGTCCTCTATTATAGTAATCACACTTAATATCTTTGGAACAGGGATGCTTGCTACGTCTTGAGCTTGCATTGGTTTTCCTTAAAGAGGAAAGGGTGATGCAGCAATAGTAGCGTAAGTATTTCCCTCAGTTTTTGAGAACCAAGGTATCAATCCAGTAGGAGGCTCCTCAAAAGTCCCACGCACCTACACAAACAAACAAAGAACTCGCAACCAACGCAATAAAGGGGTTGTCAATCCCTTCACGGCACTTGCGAAAGTGAGATCTGATAGAGATAGTATGATAAGATAAATATATTTTTGGTATTTTACAATATAGATTGGAAAAGTAAAGATGCAAATAAAAGTAAATTGAAAGCTTATATGATAAAGGATAGACCCATGGGCCATAGGTTTCACTAGTGGCTTCTCTCAAGATAGCATAAGTATTACGGCGGGTGATCGAATTACTGTCGAGCAATTGATAGAAAAGCGAATAATTATGAGATTATCTAGGCATGACCATGTATATAGGCATCACGTCCGCGACAAGTAGACCGACTCCTGCCTGCATCTACTACTATTACTCCACACATCGACCGCTATCCATCATGCATCTAGAGTATTAAGTTCATAAGAACAGAGTAACGCATTAAGAAAGATGACATGATGTAGAGGGATAAACTCATGCAATATGATATAAACCCCATCTTTTTATCCTCGATGGAAACAATACAATACGTGCCTTGCTGCCCCGGCTGTCACTGGGAAATGACGCCGCAAGATTGAACCCAAAGCTAAGCACTTCTCCCATTGCAAGAAAGTTCAATCTAGTAGGCCAAACCAAACTGATAATTCCAAACTGATAATTCGAAGAGACTTGCAAAGATAACTCAATCATACATAAAAGAATTCAGAGGAGATTCAAATATTTCTCATAGATAAACTTGATCATAAACCCACAATTCATCGGATGTCGACAAACACACCGCAAAAAGAGTTACATCGAATAGATCTCCAAGAAGATCAAGGAGAACATGGTATTGAGATCCAACAAGAGAGAAGAAGCCATCTAGCTAATAACTATGGACCCGAAGGTCTGTTGTAAACTACTCACAACTCATCGGAGGGGCTATGGTGTTGATGTAGAAGCTCTCCATGGTCGATTCCCCCTCCGGCGGAGCGCCGGCGAAGGCTCCAAGATGGGATCTCGCGGATACAGAAGGTTAGGCGGTGGAAATTGTTTTTCGTTGGCTCCCCTGATGTTTTCGGGGTACGTAGGTATACATAGGAGGAAGAAGTACGTCGGTGGCCGCCCGAGGGGCCCACGAGATAGGGGGCGCGCCCTATAGGGGTGGGTGCGCCTCACCTCTGGGGGCGCCTCGCTTCTTGACTTGCACTCCAAGTCCTCCAGATCACGTTCGTTCCAAAAATCACGCTCCCGAAGGTTTTATTCCGTTTGGACTCCGTTTGATATTCCTTTTCTTCGAAATACAGAAATAGGCAAAAAAAAAACAGCAATACGGGCTGGGCCTCCGGTTAGTAGGTTAGTCCCAAAAATGATATAACTGTGTAAAGTAAAGCCCATAAACATCCAAAACGGGTAATTTAATAGCATGGAACAATCAAAATTATAGATACGTTGGAGACGTATCAACGCTCAGCTCTATTTAAGTGGAACTGCGCAAAATGATCGGAATGTTGCATGCTCCAGACATCTACTTTTTTTCCAACATGCCTTGTTGATTTAGACAGAGCTGGGGGCGTTGCTGCCAATGAAAGCATGGATCAATTTTAATTTAACACCTTCTCACAACTTTGTCTTCAGTTGCGATGTAAATATTACCACTGATCTACTAATAATTGAGATGCATTAGCAAGGAAGTTAGTTTTTTATTGTCTCCGAAAGAGTATCGATGGAAAGACACACGAAACAAAAGCTGAAAGCTCACACCATTGTATTATTTCATGTCGCTGGAAAATTATTTGTATAGTACGTCAATTATGTAAACAAATGTTGTAAGCTTGATAGCATTGCGAGAAGCCTCTCCAGCATCCGGGTCCATGTGCCATGCACAAAATTATACTCCTTCGTTCCTGAATATTTGTCTTTTTTACAAATTTCAAATGGGCATATTTTAGAGTGTAGATTCACTCATTTTTTTTGACTATTTACTGCAAGGCAACAGCCTCACAGTCCTTTATTAAATAAAAGAGTATTAGTTACAACTATACAAATTTACAAGAAAGGAGAAAAAAACATACAAAAGGGACTATGTAAGGTCAGCTATCCAGGAAACAAAACTATCCTTATATTTACATCTAATCCTATGAGACAGGAGAGAGATGTCATGTATGAAGCTTCTTCTCCAAGCTCTAAATGATGGTTGCTCATTCCTGAAGATTTTCCCATTCCTTTGTATCCAAATGTTCCAGATAGCGGTGAAAACCACCTCGTAGAGAAGAAAGGGTGTTCAAAATCCTTCCTTGCTGCATGTGCCATGTCATATGTGGTTTGGTTTGGTTCTTGCAGACCATGAAATTCCAAGATAGTTCCAAACTCTTTGGCTATAATTGCAAGTAAAGAAAAGGTGAGCTCGATCCTCATGTTGGGCAAGATTGCGAGCACACAAGTATCATCCTGAATGATCCAAAGGCCTTCGTTGCATCATATCTCCGGTGTTCAAACGATCCATTAACAAAGAGCCAACCAAAGACTTTTATCTTTAGCGTGCATGCACTCTTCCAAATCCACTTGAAAATACGATCAACCACCGATGTGAGAAGCAAAAATCATAGTATATCTTTGCCTTGTAATCACCAGATTTGGAAGGCCATTTCCAAACGCCCTTGTTCTCACCATTTAAACCGATCGATGTGATGAATAGCTTGTAGATGTGTGAGCTCGTAAAAAGCCTCCTGATAGAGGCGGATGAAAGTGTTCCAAGATGTCGTCCGCACCAAGAACTCTTGAACTGTGATTGCACCGCCCAAAGAAAGGAGTGAAGCCTTGGGAAAGATTCCTGCAACAAGACAACATGATTTCCCGGCTGCCAACGATCAAGCCAAAAGAGAACCGTATCACCAAAGATAAACTTGAGGAACTGCTAGGTTGGAGAACTTCGAATAACCGCATAATATCACGCCACCAAAAGAACCACAGGCCCCGGTGCTTTCGGTGGTGATGAAGCATAATAGGTGTCCCAGTTAGTGATACCCAAGGCACGCCCACTTTGTTGAAAAACTTGAAAAGATGCTTAATAAGTAAGGCTTCATTTTGGATAGACAAGTGAGAACACCCAAACCTCCAAAATCCTTAGGACGACAGACTAGATCCCAAGCAGCCAAAGATTGGCGAGGGTTATCCGTGTTACCCTCCATAGGCACCGCCTCATGATCCTCTCAAGTTGCTGAATAATGCCTTTTGGAAGAGATAAAGTGCACGAAAATAAATTGGCATGGAGCACAACACGGACCGAACAAGTTGCAGCCGCATCCTTGGTTAAGCAAACATGAAGAAGCAGATAAACGGCGCCGATTCGATCCACCGAGGCATCATCTCATAGATGGAGGGCCTAGAAGTTCCCATGGGTAGACCAAGATACGTGAAAGGCATCGTGCCAACGCCACAACCCAAAGAAAGAGGCCACTCGAGTACCTTCTTCATCAGCCATGTTAATGGGAATGAGAGAAGATTTGCTAAAATTAACTCGCAAGCCAGTTGAGTCCGCAAAGGTTGCCAGCATCTCCTTGAAAGCAATGAGCTGAGCATCAACCGCAGGTAGTACAATCAAAGTGTCGTCGGCGTACTGTACTATAGGGTAATCATTGGAGGTGGTTGGGATTGGCAGAGAAAGGATGTTCCTGGAACACATCTCATTGACAACGATCGTAATAAATCCACCGCAATCACAAAAAGTAACGGTGATAGAGGGTCACCTTGGCGCACACCGATCTACAAACAAATGCTTCCACAGCACGCCGTTGAGAAGCATCAAGAAGATCTGGTTGATGTAATTGAATTGATCCACCCAGTCCACGGAATCGAAACCCTTATGCTGCGTGATTTTGAGGATTAGCTCATGCTCAATTGTATCAAAAGCTTTTGTAAAATCCAGTTTAAGTAGAACGATAGGTCATTTGGAGGCTTTGCATTGATGTATATACTCAAAACACCAGGCTAAGCAGTCTTGGATGGAACGACACCGAAGAAAACCATATTGATTGCGGTGGATGCAACGCAGAATCACCTGCTGAAGACGGTTAGCAAGCAGCTTTGTCAAAAACTTCAAGCATGTGTTGGTCAAGGAGATTCACTCATTTTGCTTCGTATGTGTACTCCCTCCATTCCTAAATATTTGTCTTTCTAGAGATTTCAACAAGTGACTACATAAAGAGCAAAATGAGTGAATCTACACTCTAAAATATGTCTATATACATCCATATGTAGTAGTCCATTTGAATCTCTAAAAAGACAAATATTTGAGTAGTCACTCGTTGAAATATCTAGAAAGACAAGTACTACGGAGTATATTTAAGAACCGAGGGAGTAGTGCACAACCGCATGGGAGACTCAGCCCGATCGTTGCGCCGCATTAATAGTGAGTAATGAGCAGTCAAATCATAAGCCCCACCTTTCCCACTGTAAGTTGCTCGGAAGAAGCAACCATCAATACACTCTTCTTTGAATCCGCCATACTACTCCATCCACACTGCTTATAGAGCGCGCTTGAAAAAAGAAAAAAAAAATCTCGGGACCAAGGCGACTAGCGATCGGCCTGAAAAATAGCATAGGTAGTTATAGCACAAATGCCTATTACTAGAGGAAATAATGCGTACACACATGCATGCAAGTGCTTCCACCCCGGTACACATGCATGCACTTACTCCACTCCATAGTAAATCGAGAGAAAATTGTGGACTTGATTGCGGTTACCACGCCTAATTAGTTGATCATTAAACCAAACGCGTCTAAAGTCTCTCCGGTGGTGGAAATACATAGAGAGAAATGCATCATAATGAAGCGCTACCAAACTTTGACGGAGGGAAGAGTAGTATGAAGGTGCAAAACCAAAATGCGCGAAGGCCGTCGGTCAACGCACCTCCTCTTGGCATATCACTGACATGTGGGACCGGAGTGTGAGCAAACCGATGTCAATTGACGGCAAAATGGCCAACCCGTCGTTCCTTGAGAGAAACGAGGAGCGAGAGCACACAGAAGGGCTCGCACGGAGGCCAAGATATATTCGAGCATGGTTGATCGATATCATCATTACATGTTGGGCTGCCATTTTCCGCCCTTCTCCCGAATAAATGTGTACTTTATCAGAGGTTAAAAAAATAAGAGTACAGACGCTCCGCCATGCGGTTCTAGTAGTAGTAATACTCGTACAACTAAACCTTTCGCTTGGCTCTACGCCTCTTTGTGAAGTCGAACAATGATGGTACTCCGCATGTTCGGTACTACAGTGTATGCCTCTGGCAATCTGACACCGAATGAACTGATGCATGTCCACCACCTGGGAGAGGGTAGGTTGCATTAGTCAAAAGGCGTAAGTGAGCTTCACCTTGTCCTGCAAGCTTCTCCTCGTTCTGTGAGTTGACGGGACACACCAAAAAGTAGTGCTAGTCCATACTCCCTCCTTTTCGGTTAATATGGCTTAATCTTTTTTGCAGGTAAATGAGAGAGCTTTATTCATATATAAGCATTCTTAGGACGATCATCCAAGACACTGGTCACTAGGAAGCGAGGTACCCCGCAAAAAAAGAAGTAGGAAGCGAGGTGTTTCATCAAGCCAGCTCTCGGCCACCTTCAAAGTGCTGCAAGCACGGTTCGCACAAAGATGTGCCGCAAGGTTTGTTGACATGTTTACATGCTGAATAACAAAAAAAGAGGAAATATTATCGAGCGCTCCTATTTGTAACAGGATATGAGCCAGAATTAAGCGAGAATTATGGCGAGTGTTCCATGCAATCAACTTCCATTATCACATGCAAGAACGCTCGAAGAGAACCAAATGTGTTGAAGATTGCTTTATCACATTTTAAAAATATAATAAGAGTGCAGACGCTCCTCCATCCGGTTCCTAGTAGTATAGTACATACCTCTATAGACTATAGTTGTAGTACTAGTACTAGTAAACTTTGCGCTTGGGAAGGTGAACAATAATAGTACTAGTATAGTGTATACTTCTCGCAATCTGACACCGAATTAACTGTTGCACGTCCACCGCCTGAGTGAGGGAGAGCTTCCATTAGTCAAAAGTGTCTCCTTGTCCTGCGAGCCACCACGCACAAGCTTCTCCCGTCCTGCAAGCTTCTCCTTGTTCGGAAAGTTGACGGGATACAGCAAAGTAATGCTAGTCCATACTGCCTCCTCTTCGGTTAATATGGCTTAATTTCAAACGAGATAAATACACATGCATCCTCACAGTATATTTGTAAAAATACGGTCGATGGACTTCATAATACGCTCATTGTGCTCAATATATACATTTTCCGGTGTTTATACGGTCACTAGCTCACCCTGGCTGAGTATGTGTGTGCATGCACGTGTAGGTTGAGCACTTGAGTGTGACCGTGTGTGTTCTATCGTGTGCTCAGACATGCATGCATTAGGGCGTCACGCGCATTTTTGCGTCCATGTGTACGTGTGACTATTGCATACACGTAGGGGGAGTACGTGTAGGGGCCACTAAGGAGCAGTCAAATCACACAGTAAGTTAGTCGGAAGAAGCAACCATCATTTCACTGTTCAATGACACGTACGCAATATAAAATGGTTGATATGGAGAGAAAAATAAAACCACTATATATACACTAGAAGGAGCCTAAGCTACAAGCCTGCTTGCTTGGGTTGCTCTCTTCACAAGCATAGAACGACGGTGGCCACACCGCTGGTCACATATCCGTCCAAATCCCGCAGCTGGGGGAAGGGAACAATGTTCTGTGTAGACGCGGTCGACATCCGCGAGGGAGAAAACCCCCAGTCGGTGCGTCCCAATCGGGGGTCACCGTGGTATGGGCCGATGCCGCGTCCCAACTGCCCTTCTAGCTACAACCCGACGTCCCAGGTAGTACATCTTCCTTTTGGAGCCGGCTTGCTCCATTGCCGCAGCTCCCCACGTAGCTCCATCTCCATGTCGATCTTTCTCTACTTCTACCGGCTTCTACTTTTGATGAGTTTATGTCTCATGAACTAGTGCCAGTACTATTATGCTAATCACACTTCTTCAATATCTTTTCCATCAGGGATGCTCAGCTCAATTTTACTGGAACTGCACAAAAGCACCGTATGATCCGAGGGTGCCAGCCGTCTTTCCTTTGATAGGTTCTACCTAGCCAGGAAATTAAATCCTATTTAGGGTTTAGGGTTTAAGTCGTAGTGACCCCATCAGTAGTTTTTCTTTCGTACCGCCCTCACAACTTTTGTCTTTAGTTGTGAAGTAAATATTGGCTATGATCTGTGAATCATTGAGATGCATCAACATGCGTGTTAGTTTTCCTTTTTATTTGATGGAATGTTGTAACGGGGCAACCTTGGAGTAGGAATGAAAATGGAGTGGAAAGTTTCCGTTTTTCCGGAGAAAAAATGGAAACGGAGAGAAACCAATGTTTCGTTTCGTTGGATCGCGCCATCGAGCAAAACCAACGTTTAGATCACGTCTGCCGCATTCGTGTCTCACCCTCCTCCACGCCTCGACCCCACACGGTCGCTCGGCATGCCACTCACCGCAAACCGAGTATACTATAACTTTCCCCCTGCTTGTTGATGGATCACGCCATGGAGTACTAGCACTACTGGAAGAGATTGATGAATTGGGGGAGGATAGCTAGCTGTAGCATGGACTCCCAAGAACTTTTTACATGCATGTTGTGGCCGGATATTGCGACCTTTGAACACGGAGTAGTCGTGTGCACCAGGAAGCGGCGCGGGTGACACTCTCTCGGCCGGCGTGCCGCTTCAATGCCGGCGCCAGTGAGAGGTCGCATCCACTCTGGCCGGGCATAAATGTGGCACTGACCATTTCGGGCAGGAAACACGCGCGGGTGATGAAGAGGGTTCTGGTTGGTCAGGAGCGGCCGTTGCAGCGGTCCGGACGCCCGCAAACAAGAGATGTTGTACGTTAATATTGATGCATATATAATTAACAACGTAAATAATGTGCTAGTTGGACAAATATGATTGAAGATGGAGATGGAAATGGAATTTTACGTAAACACGGATATGCATGTCTATGTCTATGTGTGTGCGCGCGACGACTCTCGCGACCTGGAAGCGGGGGCGTGTTTTTGATCGAGTTTTTTTTCTTGGTATGTTAAAAATTTGTCCGCCAATTTTTGTTTCCCTTTTCCAGGAACGCGCGTATTCTATTGAAAACCACTGCTATGGAGAGATTTTTTTACTCCATTATAGCCTCTTGTTTGATAGAGTTTCTCGCGTGTCGCTCTCGCACCCTCTCCATATCAAAACAAGATAACAATTTCCACCCTATCTCTCTCCTCACCGGTGGTCACAGATCCAACGGAATCCCATCCGCTGCGGGAGGTGAGGAGGTGCAGCGTTGACGTTGTCGCCGTCGGTGATGGAGGAAGCCGATGCGCACCGTCCTCTTAGAGCCGGCGCGGACGAAGGTCCTCCGCGCCCTTGTTTGCTACTGTCGTGTGGGCAGATCCCGCCGCCCGCCTAAGCGACCTCTCGCCCACCTGAGGTATAACTTCTTGTACTGGTCCAGCTCCCCAGGTTGCTGCATGCGGGTTTGCTTCTATGCAACTACTCCCCAGCTCCCCATATATAGTAGCTAGGGTTCGTCGACTGGTCCAACATCACCTACTATTATAGAGGAAATGCCACTCGAAAAGTTGTCCTGATTTATGCCTCGGTGGAGGTATACATGTTGTTTCGACAAAAAGTATATGGTGGTTGTGCGGTCATTGTCCATATGCTCCTATTGCTGCTGCTAATCTAATACTATCACTGGTTAAATGAAGAAATGCTTTTTTTTCTCGGGTATCCTAGTTTAGTTCCCATCAAGATAATCATGATGCTTCTGTTTGTTGGTGTACTTTTCATTAATTCTTATTGATAATTGAGATGTCGTTGTTAATCTTGTAAAACAGAGTAACAACACTATATCCCTTTTTATATTTTTGAAACAGCGATGCGTATCTCCATACCGTGGCATGTATTCCTCAATTTTAGTGGAACTGCACAAAATTGATGGCCATTGTTGTTCCGCCTCACTGTCCTCTGCCACGTGGTTCTTCCTTCCTCGAGCTTGATTACTAAGAAGAAACAGACCACAGTGAGGATTTGTCGAACTTCGTAGGTTCCTCACCCAAACTTGATGCCAAATGGATGATGCATCACCACAATGACCTATCGATGCTCATGGTTGCACCTCATGGTTGCGTTGGCTGGTAAAGCTGATCGATTTTTAATGAAAAACAAGTTGTCTTACATCAGTGCTCTTTGCTTGTTACCCACAAAGATGATATCCTTCGTCAGTTCACCTTGGTTGCGTTGGAGACACAGTCGTCTTTCACGTTGGTGCAATTTTATCACACAATTGGCTATGAACCAAATGTTTCCTCGAAGAAGGATCGACGTTGGTACTAAGAGCATAAGTTTTGTATTGATTTGTAAGCCTTCTCACAACTTTGTCTCCAGCTACCCTGTAATTTTATTTGTCCAGCTATTAGATTTACTAAACATATTATATTTGACTGAAGTCAAACTTTGTAAAGTTTGACCAAGTTTAGGCCAAACACAACAAACCATAATTATTAGAGAGGGCAAACTGTACATACTCTCAAAACTTTCCGATAATTAAAATTAAAATTCTTTATTTGTACACACTCTCACACGTTTCCGATAATTTGGCGCATCTATGGTTGTTCACTTAAGGGAGGGTAGTGTACCGCACATGAAGGACATGAAGTGCGACAAGGACGCATGGATCGTTAGTTCATCGGAAGTACTCCCTCAGTTCCTAAATATTTGTCTTTCAAGAGGTTTGAAATGGACTACCACATATGGATGTATATAGACATATTTTACGGTGTAGATTCACTCATTTTGCTCCGTATGTAGTCATTTGTTGAAATATCTAGAAAGACAATTATTTAGGAATAGAGGGAGTAGTAGTTTGTTTCACTGGTATGTTAAATAAAGAGTTTCGTTTCGTACTTACAAAATTTAAAACGATTGTTATGGAGAGAATAAGAAAACCACTCCACCATATATTAGTCGTATACACGAGTACTATATGGACACAGCTTCATTGACTTAGTCCACCTGCCTTTGGGTTTATGACAGGTGGGCCCAAAATGTAGCCAGCCCACCTGTCATACAGCCAAAAGCAGGTGCAATTAAGGCACCTCCGTACTTCAGTATATATATAAGCTGGAGCCTCAGCGCTTGTTCATTAGGTTTTGCACTCTCCACACTCTCGCACACTATATATATATATATATATATATATATATATATATATATATATATATATATATATATATATATATATATATATATATATATATATACACACACACACACTGGAGGCTCAGCGTTCCTTTGCTAGGGTTTGCTATATTCACAGTCTCTCACCCTCTTCACCAGATCTAAACAAGACTGCGTTGGCCTCTTGTCTCTCTCTCCCTCCTCGCAGCTGGTGAAGGAGGTGTCCGGATCCCGTCGCACCGGGAAGGGAGGAGGTGCACCATTCACTCTATCTCCATCGGCGAGGGAGGCAATCCACTGCCGGCTGCACTGTTCTCTTTCACCCAGCGCCTGTGCGGGAGGGCCATTGACCCCTTCTTCCTCGGCGCCGTATGTAGTGTAGGCAGATCCGCCTCCCGCCGCACGCCTTGCCACATCCCGACGACCCTAAGGTATAAGTTTCTTTGAAACCGTCATTGCTCTAGCTGCATGAGGATCTTTTTCGATTCTATAGTCCAATCTAGGTCTTGGTTCAAAGAGGAAAGAAGGATGCAGTGGGGTGGAGCATGAATCTAGGACGTGGTTCAATGAGGAAAGGAGGGAGGAAAAGTAGTATAGACTGGCTATCCAGCCGCTTTGTTGGTCGAAAAGGGAAAAATGTGGTAACCCGAAACTGGGTGGTCGGGTAGTTTGTGCGCGACTAGATTTGCTGCCCTTACATGGGAAAAAGGTTCAAAGAGGACAAATATGGGACCAACGCAGCTATACTGCTTGGCTACATATTCTGCATCACCCATTTATACGTGTGGATGCACATGGTGTTGGCATGTCCGACGTCCCATGTCCCATACAACTATTTTGCTGTTGTTAATCGAAGAATGCCGCCAGAAAATTGAAGCAATGCCACTGTTAAAAGTAAATTACATTTTTAACGAAGCTGTTTTAAGAGAATGTCTCTGCTAATATGAATCAATGCAACCGTTTTAGAAATGCTACTATCCTACTTTCTTTTCCATCAAGATAAGTTAGATGCTTCTTTCTGTCACCGTTTGTTTCATCCTCCTTTATCGGCAAGTAATTGTTTCCTTTTTTGCCTCTGTTAAAACAGGGGTATCTATTCAACTTGTTGCTATTGCGACATTTTGCTTCGCTATGCGAAACACTTTGCTTGATTTCAGTGCAACTGCACAAAACGAGATTGGATTTCCTATTCGTGTTGGTAGATTCGTATTTTATCTTGGTCGTCTCATGAAAAGTCAGTACATGCCTTCATCCACATGATTGTCCAGTGTGCTTTGAGATGTTGTGCTACTTGTATTGGTACTGTTTTAAATAAATGTTGAATTGAAGCTATTGTATTGCTGTCTTTTCCCATTAAGTAGTGAACAAAATGGGACCAACCTGCACATGATGCTTGTTGCTTTGTTACAACAAACTCTGCATCACCCCCTTTATAAGTAGATGGAAGCACATGCTGTTGTTGCGCCCACTCTCCCCTAGAACTGTTTATGCTTTTTGTTAATCTAATGCTGCTGGTAGAATTAAGCAATGCCACTTTTAGAATTAATTAACTACTGAATCTTAGTTCAAAACTGCAACACTTGTTAGGGATTGGCAGGATTACCATTTTTGTGGCCGCATGTTTCATCCTCCTTTATTAGCCAGTAATGGATTCCTTTTTTGCCTCTGTTAAAACAGGGATATCTATTCAACTTGTTGCTATTGCGACATTTTGCTTCGCTACGCGAAATACTTTTGTTTTAAGAGTGTTTTGTGCAGTTCAACTTGAATGCCACACCGTCGACTTTGCTTAATTTTGGTGGAACTGCACAAAAGGAGATCGGATTTTCATATATGTGTTGGGATATGTTTCCAGTCTTCCTAGTGAGTTGTTTCAAATCTTGGTCAAGAAAGGTCAGTACCGACTTCCATCCACATGATGTTTGCAAAGATGCTTTGAGATGTTGTGCTACTTGTATTGGTACTGCTTTTGGATAAATGTTGAATTGAAGCTATTGAACTGTTGTCTTTACCATTAAGTGAGCAAAATTGTTCCAACCTGCACATGATGCTTGTTTCTTTGTTACAACAAAACTCTGCATCACCCCCTTTATAAGTAGATGGAAGCACATGCTGTTGTCGCGCCCACTCTCCCCTAGAACTATTTATGTTTTTTGTTAATCTAATCCCGCTGGTAAAATTAAGCAATGCCACTCTCAGAATTAATTAACTACTGAATCTTAGTTCAAAACTGCAGCACTTGTTAGGGATTGGCGGGATTACCATTTTTGTGGCCGCATGTTTCATCCTCCTTTATTGGCCAGTAATTGATTCCCTTTTTGCCTTTGTTAAAGCGAATCAGTCGCATTGTTTTAGGAATGGTACTATCCTGCTTTGTAGTTCTTTCTACATGTTTAACCAAGGTATTGTTAAGATAATGTCTCTATTAAAATGAATCAGTCGCATTGTTTTAGGAATGGTACGGTTCTGCTTTGTCGTTCTTTATACATGTTGAAACAAGGCATTGTTAAGATAATGCACTACAAAAAAAGACATATCCGTGACATTTTGGGCCGAACGAAATTTTTTCTGTCATACTTATGACACTTCTATGACGATAATTGTGACAAAACCCGGTATCATCATAGATGTGGTAGGCTCCTACTTCTAGGACAAAAAATCATGACAGAAAATGGGTTTTTCTTCCTGGGCGGGCCGGAGACGCAGCTGCATGACATTCTTTGGGCCATCCATGACGGAAAAACCCGTGGTAGAAGCAAGGGCGAGGAAAATTTTGGGGTGTTCCCGGTTACCGTGGGTGGTCGGGGCCGTGCAATGCGCGTTTCTCTCGTACACGTATGCGCGTGTGTGTGAGGCGTTGGGCTCTAACTGAACTCGAGCGAGGCGTTGGGCTCTAACTGAACCCGAGCGATTGCACTAGCTACGTTATTGAACCCGAGTGATTCGCCGCTCTCGCTGCTAATCAAGTCGATCGAACCCTGCTACCTCCTTCCCTTGATGAACAAAGTGAGCGTTCTTTGGGGGTGGATGAACAGCTTCCTGGGGGTGGATCAACAGACCCGTGGTGTTGCCTCTAGATGAACAGGACCTCGATCGATCGAGCGGTTGGGGCTGGATGAACAGGACCCCGTGGAGGGCTGGATGAACAGGACGACCCTGTGGAGGGCTGGATGAACAGTAGAAGGTGGAGAGGTGGATGAATAGTAGCCCGTGGAGGGGTGGTTGAACAAGAGCCCATGGAGAGGGTTGGTTGGATAGTAGCCGGTGGAGTAGCGCGCGGTGGAGGCTGGATGAACAGAGCCCGTGGATGAACAGTCGCAGGTGGAGGCTGGAGGAGGTCGACGGTGGATGAACAGTAGCCCGTGGAGGCTGGAGGAGGTCGACAGTGGAGATGAATAGTATCTCGTGGAGTCCTGTTTTGCGGTACACCACTCCCCTCCCGATGAACAGGACCCTCGTTTTGACCGTAGCGCTCCAACACAAGTCGGTTTCCTCCGTTTTGCGGTACTCCACACCCCTCTCGATCAACAGGACCCCGTTTCGACCGTAGGAGGTCCAACACAAGTCTGTTTCCTCCGTTTCGTGGTATGCCAGACCCCTCCCGATGAACAGGATCCCATTTCGAACGTCGCCGGTCGAACACAAGTCCGTTTCCTCCGTTCTGCGGTACGCCATGCCTCATTTTCATCGGATGTTCCGTCCAAGCCCTCCTGATGAACACGACGACGAGTTCCGTTCCGACCCTGCCGGTTGGCTCCCACACGTTCTGTTGCCTCCCGGTGAACACGACGCATTCTGTTGCCTCCCGATGGACACGACGCATTATGTTGCCTCCCCATGAACACGACAATGAAGCAGTTTCTCCGTTCCGACCCAGCCATGTACACGAGCCCTGGCCGTACGTATGCGCGAGTAGGCATTCGAGACCCCGACCGTTTGTACGTACGTGGCCGTATTTTCTTTCTTGCACACTGGCCTATGTACGTACGTGTACATGCTACGTGCGCGCCTCTACATCTACTAGTATGTACGTACACGTTCACGACCAGAATGACAACGTTACGTATGCTTCAACCAGGTGGGTCCCGACTGTCAGGCACTTCCTTGCGTGCGAAGATGTAGCTGGTGGGTCCCAGCAGTCAGGGGGAGAATCATTTTCCCCCGTAATATGGACGCACTTCCTTGCGTGCGAAGATGTAGCTGGTAGGTCCTAGCAGTCAGGGGGAAACCTTTTTTTTCACAAAAGACGGTGGCGCATCCGATGGATCCCTCCTATCAGGTGGAGGAATCATTATTTTCTGCGTAATAAGGAGCCACTTCCTTGCTGTGGCCGTGGACCCAGCTGTCAGCCTCTCCACGTACAGTCCACATCTAATGGAAGTCATTCCTTGACCACGTTGACCACGCCGCGCCGAGAGCACCAGGGCGGTGGACGACGGCGAGGCCTAGGAAGGGGACGACGCGGAGCCGGGGAAGACGCGGCAGTGGAAGCCCGTGTGGAGAGGAGTACGAGGGTTCACTGGTTCGGCTGCGGTGTGAGGCTACCATCGCCGCAGGGCCTGGCCAGCGGTGAGAATAGTAGGGGGTGAGGCCTCCGCGGCAGCACAGCCGGCCATGAGAGGCAGGAGCATGCTGCATGACCGGCGCTGGTTTGGGCGGCTGGAGCAGGAAGACCAGAGGTTGAAGAAGCACTACGGCCGTTGGATGGTCATCGTACGGTCATTGGAGCTAGAATCATTCATATTGACTAAGTTGACAAAGCCCTCCATCCCCGTCAACTTAGTAGGCCCACAAGTCAGCCTCTCACCAAGGTGGGTCCTAGCTAGCAGGGGGTATTCATTTTTTGTGCGTAATAAGGAGGCACTTCCGGTCGGTCCGAGCTGACAGCAGGGGGAACATTTTTTTTGCGAAATACGGTGGCCCGTCCGATGGGTCCTAGCAGTCAGGTTGAAACATTTTTTTTCGCGAAATATGGTGGCCCGTCCGGTGGGTCCCTACTGTCAGGTGCAGGAATAATTATTTTGCGTGTAATAAGGAGGCACTTCCTTGCGGCTGCCGTGGACCCAGCTGTCAGCCTCTCCACGTACAGTACTCTTCCGATGGAAGTCAGTCGTTGACCACATTGACCACGCCGCGCCGAGAGCACCACAGCGGTGGACGATGGTGAGGCCTAGGAAGGGGACGACGCGGAGCCAGGGAAGATGCGGCAGTGGACGCCCACGCGGAGAGGAGTACGAGGGTTCACTGGTTCGGCTGCGGTGTGAGGCTGCCGTTGCCGCAGAATAACAGGGGGTGTAGGTGAGTGGAGGGATGGCCTGACCAGCGGTGGGAGTAGTATGGGGCGGTGAGGCCTCCATGGCAGCACAGCCGGCCACGGGAGGTAGGAGCAGGCGACATGACCAGCGCTACTTTGGGCGGCTGGAGCAACAAGACCATAGGTTGAAGAAGCACTATGGCCGTTGGATGGACATCGTATGGTCACCGGAGCTAGAATAGTTCATATTGAGTAAGTTGACAAAGCCCTCCGTTCCCGTCAACTTAGTAGGCCCACAAGTCAGCTACCCACTATGGTGGGTCCCAGCTAGCAGGGGGTATTCATTTTTTTGTGCGTAATAAGGAGGCACTTCCTTGCGTGCGAATATATAGCTGGTGGGTCCGACTGTCGGCGGGGATGTTTTTCACTAAATACAGAGGCCCTTCCCGTGGGTCCTAGCTCTCAGGTGGAGGAATCATTATTTTGGGCGTAATAAGGAGGCATTTCCATGCATGCGGCCGTGGACCCAGTTGTCAGTCTCTCCATGTACAGTCCACTTCCGATTGATGTTGTTCATTGACCACGTTGACCAGGCCGCGCCGAGAGCACCTGGGCGGTGGACGACGGCGAGGCCTAGGAAGGGGACGACACAGAGCCAAGGAAGACTCGGCTTGGTATGGTATCCGGTGTTGTGTGTATTTTGCATGGCCTATCGGGCCATCCCTCCAAAATGGTTCCACGCCCCGTAATGGGCTTTGATTTTTTTTTTGTTATTGGATCAGGCAACCGACGAGGGTGCATCCTTTTTGTCCGGACGAGGGGTTTAGTGGAAACTGGTGGCTCCCAAGAGGCTGCCTGAGTTTTCCAGGCACTTTCCATTGCGCTGTACTTCTGTACTATTGTTGCCAAGTCAATGAAGTGTGATACGTGATGGCGGTTGATTGCATTGAGGATTCCCTCATCTGTGCAATTTTTGCAGAATAATGAGACTGTGTCTTCAACGCGGCAGTCTTTGATCCTGTCCTTGACAAGGAGGAATCTGGCCCAAAAGTGATGGACCTTTTCCTGGGACTGCTGTCTTATGTGGGTAAGATCGCCTGTGTCTGAGTGGGCGGGTATTTTTGAGTCTGAACCCTGACCCAATCTGGGATCTGGATTTTGAGAAATTTCCGAGCTTTACAGCTCGGGCTCCGCAATATCAACCAATTTTTCCGGCCCACAGTCCGACTCTAGGTTCGGAATACGGGGTGTGTCCGCTCGAGGGCGCGTATCCAGCTCTCGTCCTCAATATAGAGAAAGAGTCGTCGCATTGCTCCTCCACTACCGCTATCTGATGGGTGATCGGTGGACACTCAATTTCTCTCTGATCGGGTTTAAGCCCGATCCGATCATAGTCCATAGCGACTCCCAAGGAGGTGATGCGATCCAGGAGTTCGTTTAAAGACGACAACTCCGTCGGATCCATCTGTTCGGAGTATTCTGAGCTGATGCGGAGGTGATTTTCGATGACTCGAGAAGTCATCGTCGGCGCGACGGCCGAACGGGCGATCATAGTAAAGCCGCCCAACCGGAGGGTTTGGCCTGAGGCCAGGGCTCCTCCAGAGGTGATGTTGTCCTTGATAACAAGGCGAGCCATCAAGCCTATCTTCGACGTCACAACGGAAATCTCAATGAAAGCACCAAATGTCAGTGTCAAAACCGGCGGATCTCGGATAGGGGGTCCTGAACTGTGCGTCTAAGGCTAATGGTAACAGGAGGCGGGGGACACAATGTTTACCTAGGTTCGGGCCCTCTCTATGGAGGTAATACCCTACTTCCTGCTTGATTGATCTTGATGAATATGAGTATTACAAGAGTTGATCTACCACGAGATCATAATGTCTAAACCCTAGAAGTCTAGCCTATGAGATTATGATTGTCGTCCTACGGACTAAACCCTCCAGTTTATATAGACACCGGAGGGGGCTAGGGTTACACAAAGTCGGTTACAGAGAAAGGAATCTACATATCCGAATCGCCAAGCTTGCCTTCCACGCCTAGGAGAGTCCCATCCGGACACGGGACGAAGTCTTCTATCTTGTATCTTCATAGTCCAACAGTCTAGCCAAAGTACATAGTCCGACTGTCCGAGGACCCCCTAATCCAGGACTCCCTCACCCCTTAGTCCAGGACTCCCTCAGTCATGACGTCATCTTCCTTCTATTTTCCTCTCTCCTGCGTGTAGTTCATCTGACCGCCCTGGATGACGATGCTTGCCATTGACGTGCTACAGCACTGCCTTGGTGCTACATAGCTATCCCTAAGGTGCCTAGCCCTCTCTCTCTCTCCCCTTTCCCTATCCATCACCCCTGCCTCTCGTGTCACAAATAGGGCGGTCCGCAGGCGCCCGTGTTTCAGCCACGACGTCGGCGGCGGAGGCAACACGACCATCGGCCTCCTCCAGCCACACCTCCTTGTCAAGAAGCTTTGTCGCGCCTCCCTCGTCTACTCTGCCAAAGCAATTGAAACCAGTCGCCCCCAAATCGCAGCGTAGATGTCGTGTTCCTTGTCTTTGGTATGTTGTTGTCTTGTCAGATTCCCTAGCTCTAACAAGTTCCAGCACCTCTGCCGCCTTCCCCGAGCTCCCTCTGGTATTCCTAATGCTCCTGGCGCCTCCCAACAAGATCACCGAGCCTAAGCTCCTTCCTCCATGGCCCGGTGCTCCAGTAGTCGCCGTAGCTTTCCATGGTGTCGTTGTCGTGTTTGATCATAATCTATTGGAAGTAACAATAGAGACTATCCTCCGAGACCATAAATGGCAAGGTATAGCTCAGGAAATGACTATTTGTCAGAGAGGACGAAAAGATTAAACATAGCAAAATGTTATTTGTCACAAAGAAAAGGGCTTTTTCGACGTGTGCATTTTTTTCTTTTTTTCTACAGAGAAAAGGCCTGTAGAGCGACAGAAAGGGGCGTTTTGGCTTGGAGGCCTCTCCTCCCAAACGAAATCGTTCGTCGGGAGCAACTCGTCAGATTGAACCTTTTGTTCAGTTTGAAGGTCACTAGACCGAACGCTCGTGGTTATCGACGTCCTAAAATTAAACCACTAAATGCACGAGCTATTGTGCCCCACCTATCCACCTAGGCAACAAGAAAATGTATTGATTTTTAATCCAAGCACACAACATAAAGCAATGCCCCGCCCTCCTCATCTCTTCTTCCTTTTCTCACCTTTTTCATTGTGATCATTTGCCATTTTTCTTTTCTCTACCCCCCTCTCCCTCTTCTCATTTTCTTCCTACCTCATGAAGCAACCGGCTTCTATGCAAGAGCCTGTCCGAGGCTTGGTCCCACACCCGATCCTAGTTGGCATGCGGGTGTCCGATTGAAGCCACCTATTAGCCATGCCCTAATTATTTTTGCCTTTTATTGACTTACCAAATAAACTTGTGTTTTATTGGCAAGTCAATAAATAATTACAAAATAAAATTCTAAAGTACATTTAGGTTCCGTAAAAAAATCATGAGGCCATACTTACTGAAGAAGAGAAGATGCTGACCACCACCAGTCGGAAAAGTAGGATCGCAGGAGGCCAAGGAGGCGACGAGGGTTTCCTGCGCGCCGCCGGTGGCGCCGCCGGTGGCGCCGCCGGTTCCCTCTCTCTCCGTCGGCCGCTCCGGCCGCAGGAGGGAGGGGGAACCTCGGGTCTGTCCGCTAGGTGTGTGTGGTAGGGTTAGGGTTGAGGGTGACGCTGCCGAGGCCGTTGCGGTGGTGTCGCGTTGGAATAAGTTTCTCCGGGCTCCGTTCGTGGTCAGCCGAGGCTTTGGCCTTCGTCTAGGAGCCAGCGGGGTGGGGGATCTCCGGATCTCGTCGAGGTCACGGGCTATGGTGACTGGACATCCATTGGCACTGGCCGTTTGGGTCCTCAGATGGGCGATGAATGCAGGGAGACGAAGACCCTTCTTCTTCCTTGTCGGTATGATTTGCTGTTGTTGTTCTTCTCCTTCCTCTCGCTACCTTGCCGAGGTAGATTCTGCTTGCCGGGCGAATGGCCCGGCCACAGTCTGGACCGGTCGGATGACTCGACTTCTCTTCCTTCCGGAAGGGACATTTTTCATGCAGACTCAAAGCCAAAGATGGCGACCACTGTTGCAGGTGTGTTGGATTGATGTCCATGCCCTCTCAGCGCTAGTTTCAAGAAAGGAGGAAGCAGCGTGGTGGCAATTGTTCCGTGGTTGAAGATGATGACCTGCTTGCGCCTGGTTGCAGATCGTTATGCTGCAGGGGTCTTCTCTCAAGATTCAGGGATGATGACACAAAGCTCCGGAGATCTTCTTACGTTATGGTTGTCTTAGGATACTCTAGGTGTTTATGGTCCTTTGTGTTTGCGTTTCAATGTGCTTGTAAGGGTCAACTATTTTGTATTGTTTCGTGATTTAAATGCAAAGAATTCTCAACAAAAAGAAGAAGAAGAAGAAAAGATGCCGTCAAAAAAGAAACAAGTACCGAAGAAGAATATAAATGACGCGTCTTGCTGGCTTTTCCCCAACCTCCGGACCATGCCGTCTCTCCGTCTTCGATCCCCATTCAGAGCCCGCGATTCCGACAAACATCGGACAATCGCCACTATATTTCCACTCGGCCGATCCTCCATCCAGTCGCGCCACTCCAAATTTCCTCCGAGGAGAGCGATGGCTAGAAAGGATCTGCCTTCTCGCCGGCGCCGGCTCTCCCTCCGTCATCCGCACGATGAGGACCGCCTCAATGCCCTCTCCGATGACCTGAGGGCCGTCTCGACACCCGCAGCGCGCTTGGCGCCGCCGCGCTCTGCAGGCGCTAGGCCCAGCTCCCTCGCGAGCTCCCCGCCCTGGATCTCAAGGTCAGCGGCGCACTCCCGCCGTGCTACCGGCGGTGGATCGACCTCCTCAACGAGGCAGTCACGTCGGACGCGCTACGCGGGTGTAGCCGGAGGCTACGCCCCATCTTCGGACGGTACGAGCGCCGCGCCATGCGCGCCATGGTCAGCTCCGTCAGGGGGATTGGGTCGGACCAGGTCCCCCTCATTCTTTCCTCGGGGGAGGAAAGGTTAAAACGCAGCCCGCGCTTTTCTTTGAAACCGTGTGGCTTGAGTCTCCGGACTTTGAGCAAATCTTTCTTTCGAAATGGGAGAATTGCGTCGCTTGGGTCGAGCGTGCGCGCGGACCGATGGAGTTCTGGATTGCCGCTGGGGTGGGTTTGCATGCGGCTCTCAAAGGGTGGGGAGCTAACCAGGGACGTGAGGATAAGCTGTTACGATCGCGCCTGACCGAGGAGCTCGCCAGTTGGACGCAACGGCGACGTCGTGTCTTCTCCGAAGCATGATCGGGCTCAGCGCTATGCGCTTGAAGCCCAAGTCGAGTCCCTCCTAAAGCCGAGGAGGAGTACCGCGCAGCGCAGTGATATTAAGTGGACGCTAAAGGCGACGCGAATACTAAGTATTTCCACGCCACGCCGATGGCAGACGTCAGAAGTGCGCCATCTCGAGATCGCAATCGAGCAGGGCTCCTATTGCGACAACGAGATATCGCCCGACACATTTATGAGTTTTACATCCAACTTATGGGTTCCGTGGAGGAATCCGGGCCGGCTTAGGGCGGATGTGGGGACCTGCGTTGCGTGTCTCTTGACGAGGAAAATGAGGGCACAGGATTGGCCTTCCTCCCCGAGGAGATTGACAAGGCGACGCTGGTATGAACTCCGATCGCGCCCGGGCGGATGGGTGGCGGTGGCGATGTTTAAGCGGTTTTGGCAAGTGCTTAAAGGTCCTATTTTCGACGCTTGTAACGGTTTTATGCGCGCAGCGGTAGATATCTCTCGCCTCAACTTTGGGGTTCTCTCTAATCCCCAAGGTCCCGCGCGGATCACATTAGTCTTTTCCGCCTCTATCGCTTTGATTAATGTTCCGCTTAAAATTTGTGCTAAGGCGTGTTCGACTCGCTTGTCTCCGATAGCTCATCACATTATTAGTAGGAACCATCGGCTTTCATTCGTGGTCAGAATATCTTGGAGGGGCCGTTGGTCCTCCAAAAATAGTCCACTCCCTAAAACGCGCTCGACAAATGCGATTCTCCTCAAACTCGATTTTGAGAAGGCGACGACCGTGAACTGGGAGTTTCTCCGACAAGTCCTCCCGGATCCGAGGATTCTCGTTGGTTTGGGTTCATCGCATGATGCGCTTGGTCTCGGGAGGCCAAACAATGATTGCGGTGAACGGAGAAGTAGGAACTTCTTCCGCAACAAGCGCTGGCTGCGTCAAGGGACCCAGCCTCACCGTTGTTATTTAACTTTGTGGCGACGCCTTAGGCGCCATGCTCGACAGAGCCCGTTTGGCCGGCCACATCGGGGAGTGGTGGACAATCGATCCTGTGGGAGTGTCTCACCCGCAATATGCGATTTACACACTTCTCCTATTCGAGCCCGATACACAAGTATCGCTTCGGTCAAGGCAATACTGCTGTGTTTTGAACTCATGTCAGGACTTAAAATAAACTTCCACAAAAGAGAAGTGGTGTCCATAGGGATGGACGCGACCGAAGGTCAACAGGTCGCCAACTTGCTTAACTGCAAACTTGGACAGTTCCCGTTCACCTACCTCGGTCTCCCCATTGCGGCGAAGAAGTGTTCTATCTCCGATTGGGAACCTCTCTCCTCCAAGGTTGCGGACAGGGTTTGCCCGTGGAGGGGTCATTTTATGTCTTCAGGGGCTAGACTAATCCTAAGTAACTCCAGCCTCTCTTCTCTTCCCATGTTTGCCATGGGCTTGTTCTTGCTGGCGGATGGGGTACACTCTAAGTTTGATACGCCGCGGTCCTGTTTCTTTTGGGAAGGAGCGGGACCGAAACGGAAATACCATATGGTTAAATGGCAGGCCGTGTGCCGTCCTAAAGCCCAGGGGTCCTTGGGATCATCAATTCCAAGTTGATGAACATCGCACTAATGTGCAAGTGGATCTGGAAAATGTCTCAGGGAGAGACTGGCCTTTGGATAGACCTCCTCCGTGCGAAATATTTCCCGCATGGGAACTTCTTTGACGTGGCTTCTCGAGGGTCACCTTTTTGGAACTCCATTCAATCCCTCAAACCCTTCTTTGCCAGGGGTGTGAAGTTTGGGGTTAACAATGGGCGCTCCACGCGCTTCTGGCTTGATCTTTGGATTGGCCAGCGGCCTCTATGGTCGGAGTTTCGCCAACTCTACTCCATAGCAGTCGAGCCCGATAAACGAGTTGCTTTGGCTCTAGCGCCTCCTCCTGCATTAACTTCAGCGCGAACTAACGGGCCGGAGTTGGCGGATTGGGATCGCCGGGCTCGCTTTGCGGACGACGCTTGTCGGACTCATGACATGATCTCGTGGAGGCTTTCGGGCTCTGGCAAATTCTCTGTCAATTCCCTATACAAAGAGCTTTCCCGCGGCCAGATCCCGTCGGCGGCCACAGGGCTTTGGAAGGCTAAAATCCCCCTCAAGATCAAGGTCTTCCTCTGGCAACTTTGCCAAGATCGCCTTCCTACCTCTGTTAACCTTGCTAAACGCAATGGCCCCGCCTCCGGCCCCTTTGCCTGGAGCGCGGTCCGAGCGGCCGCGGGGGTGGATTGGGATCCACGTTCCCGATCTGAGCTCATGTCTTCCTTGTCCCTGGTTCAAGGCACGTCTCGTAGGGTCATGTGGACTTGTGCGGCGGCTATGCTATGGGCTATTTGGAATATCCGTAACAAGTTTACTATTGAGGGTGTGTTTCCCTCACATCGGTACCGACGTTATCTTCAAATGCATCGTGTTCTTGCAGCAATGGGCTCCGTTGGGAAGACAACAGGACACTGATCTTCACCGCCGAGCTATCTGTCATCTGCGCTCCGTCTACTCCGAGTCCCGAGCCCCGTCGTCCGATCCGGTGGCTGCCGCATAGGGATGGGCAACCCCTTTTGGTCCCCGCACCCCCCGAGCCTGCGTGCTCTTTGTTTGGGCTGCTATCGCCTTGTACCGCACCTTATTCGCTCGTCTCGCGGTCGATCTCTTAACTTATTTGCCTCATATGGCGCCGTCTGTTGGTCTTGTGGTTGTGATACTCTGCCTAAGTTGTGGGCTTTATTAATTTAAAGCCGGACGTCCACGACGCCTATGTTCTAAAAAAAGCTCCGTCCGAGAGCCTCAGAGCCCCGCCGCCACCGGCGTATGCGTGGCAGCAGTTGTCGCTCAAGTTCTTCGCCTTGACACCTCCAAAGATCAACCGCTTGGTCGTGGACGCCAGAGATTCTCGGGTTTTGAGGATCTGGAGATCGTTGCCAAGTCGACGGAGCCGATCACACATCTTCGTCCGGTCTACACATTCCCCGTGGTCGTATCGCCAGAAGCCCGGCGAGTCCCGCCTTGAAGCCTCAAGCTTGTCAATTGCTTGCCCCGCCGCCGGAGGGGTTCACCGCGCCGCCACGCCCCGCTGCGGGGCCTGCCTCGCCCACACCGGCGGCCGCCTCTGAGGCGTGGTCGCCGCGTGCCGCAGCTATGGGTTCTGTGATCTCGCCTCCGCTCCTTGTACAAGGATACAACCCGCTGGGTGGTGTTCGACGCGCCCATGTCGAAATCGAGAGCTTGTCGTCGACGGCCCGTTGATGACGGTCAAGCTCATTGTCTCCCCAAGCTCGAGAGACTCACCGCCGTGGATGCCGGGGTTCATTGTGCTCCGACGCCAACGCCCCTTGCCTTGCGCATGTGAGCCTCATCTTCTCCATTGGTCCATTGGACAACCACTCCATTGTGAACCACTTGATTGCCTTGTTCATGCTCTCGTTGAAAGACGCGCCATCAACTTGAGGAATCTCATTCTGCGCTTTATTGGGCTAGAGATGTGGATTCTTGCCCAATCAAGAATCAGTTTTCTCGATGCCCAACTGGAGAAGCTGCTTGTCGTGGATGTGCCATCCTCCCGGATGTCTCATGGTCACAAGATCCTCATCCGAGCAACACCACTGCCGGAGAGCCTTCATGTTCATGTTTCCGGTCCAGTCCCAAAGTGCCAACATGAGGAGGAGCCAACAGTCGTCGAATACCTCCTCCGACTTGCGGTTGCAGCAGCCATCATCATCATCTTCTTGGCAGCGGCAATACCACCGCCATTTGAAGGAGCTGGTGGTTGTTGGCTTTCAGAGCACCAAAGAGGATACATCATCGCCTAATCTACCTCGTGAGGTTCGCTGTGGATACTTCAACGCGCGCTGCGCCGTGTTGCGTGTTCAAGCATGGTCATGTCGAGGACAAGGGGGGCTGGGGCGGGAGATGGTGAGCAAGCAAAGCACCGGAGCAACGAGGAGAAACTTGCCGCCCCGGACTGTTGTTTGAGTTCGACACCCCAAATTGAAGTGCTGCTAGGCTGAGCTAATCTCTTCTTAGTATAGATTATGTATTGTGATGCGTGATGATTCGGATGCTCTTTGAGAAACTAGATTGACTGATGGATGTACGCCTCATTTGATTTATATGCTGCTCAGAATCGAAAGAAGTGTGCCCTATGTACGTATCATCTGACTTATATGCCGTGTAACTGAAAGACAAGAAGTTGTTTTTTCAAGCCACTTTGCCCCCATTTGTTTTCTTTTACTTTCAAGGAAGTTGGATGTGTGGCACAATTTGCTGCAAATCCAAGTCCTTGGGATAACTTCCATCTACCTTTATCCATTCATTCCAGAGATGAGTTGGACAACTTGAATGTTTTCGTTAATGATCTGCTTCTTGATCCTCTAGTTTCTGATTATTGGATCATGTGTTTGCGAGATGTGCTTTTCAAGGCAAGAAGTTGCTTTATGTTTCAAAGATATCATCGCTCCTGCCTATATAACCAGTATGTAGAAGTCCAAGTGCATGATGAGACACAAGGTTTTTGCCTGGTTAATGTTGGTTGAAGGCATTTTGATATTGGCGAGGATCACTCATGTCTCTTGTGCCCCACGGATGTGCTTGAAACATCCTTCCATATGTTCTTCACTTGCTCATTTAGTGCTTCCTGCTGGGATTACCTCATGCTGAGATTGCTCTTTTGCATATTAGTGAGAGCAATTCTGGCATTGAAAAATTGGGTTGCCGTTTGTGTGGCGCACATTTTGTTGATGACACTCCATACCTAGGTTGGGGACTGAAGAGTGACGACCCATGCGGGAATTTCATAGGAGAACGACCTCATCAGGTAGACGAGGACCTGCAGCTGACAAGCATGTCAGGACCCCGATTCCAAGTCACATCGACCTAGCTGGTAACACCTCATATCACTTTGCGGCCTCACGCACGGTATTCCCAGGTGTCGCCTTACCATGGCCGGGACCGTTTATGCCTTTTGGCTCACGATATGATAGTGTCGCTATCATCCACATGACAAAGAACCGGGCCGACATGGCTAGTCGTGAACCCAAAGCGGCACTAACCTATGGGGACAGGCATACATGAATCACTTGAGCATGTCGGTCATCAACGATAAATTCAGTCAGTAGCACTGGCTATGAGGACTCCGGTATCCCGGGCAGAGCAGTGCTAGGCGGACTCGAATACCACCGCGTGACATTTCCCGAAGGACGTACATAGGAACGAAATGAATCACATGCCGGCCAATCAAGTGTCCAAGCAAGAGTCTTTGGGCTAGCAGGACTCGGTGAACCGGTCAGAAGCGGACTACTATCGCCGTAAGCACGAGACTACATTTCCCCATATGAGAGGCTGCCAAGGATAAACAACTAGTTTGTCGGATCCCACTCATACCAAGCATTTCAATCATACACATAATATGCCGATATGAGTAAATACAACAAGGCATCACAACAAAACTCTACAACTCAAGTACTTTATTTAAGAGGCTCGAGGAGCCATACATAACATATTCATACGGTGGGGTCACATGACCCAACACTCAAGTCATACAATCATACAAGCACATGCGGAAGCAAACTAGTCTGAGTACGACTCTAGAAAGAAAGAAAGCTTGTTGGAGCCTTTCTATCTACAATGGCCCTTCACAAGTCTTAGATCGCCACCGGTGGCTAGTTCACTAAATCAAGTCAATATCTACATAGAATCCGTCGGAGGGGTAGCATTGTCCTCTGAAAAACATTAGTTACAAACATGAGTACAAAGGTACTCACAAGTCTTACCACGTAATCCTATCATACATGCACATTCTCAAGGAAGGAGGTGGAGTTATTTGCAACAAGCCGCTTTGACTCTTGGCTAAGCTATCCCACGTGACACCACTTTGTAAAGCATTTGTCGTACACGAGTCCACTAAGCACCATCACAATACTCCACTGTGGATCCTCTCTCGTCATCCCACGAGAGGGCCATCCACGATACTCACACTTATCTTGAGGCTTTTAGTAGTATCCATTTACTTGTCTATGAACCGATATAGGTAACCCGAAGTCCTTCTCCGTGGACACGGCTATTCAATAGATCACGCTTAACCTGCAGGGTGTACTTCTTCACACGCTCTCACCACTTACCGCCGTTTACACGACATGTACTCGGCAACCTTCAAGCGGAAGCCCAACGTGGGTGTCGGCCACACCTACCTAAACACTCAAGTCCCTAGTCCAGTTTATTGCCTATTCGGGTTCCATCCGCAGGAGTCCGCCGAGGTTTCCCATACAGCCCCGAACGATGTGTGCGGGGTTCCGAGATACCAAACGGCACTTTCGGTACACTGGCCACGTGCCTACCGCAACACAACCCACCCCTAAGGTCAGCGCTATTGCGTGCCCCCAAAGATGCTACAAACACGTAAACTACTTGCAACTCCGGACTAAGAACAAGGGTGGTTAAGAAGTTTAGAGGGTCCATTGGTTTCGGGCCCAATGCGTGGTAGTAGCTAATTCATGGATCACAAACACGATCTCGCCTTAGGATCGGCTTCAATGAAACAACCCACCATGTACTCCTACATGGCCTCTCATCGATACCTTTACCAAATCGTGTTCAACACTTTCACTCTCGAACCAACACAACCTTTCACTCCAGCTCATCATCCCGATGAGCCGGACGACACAACTCTAAGCATAGCAAGCATAGCATGGTAGGAATCACAAACATGGCTCAATCAACTCCTACACATACTAGTGGGTTTCATCTAGTTCTTGTGGCAATGACAGTCATGCAAAGGAAGTGGTTCAACTACCGCAACACACAACAGTTTGAATCGCGTTGTCTTAATGCGATGGCGAGAGCGAAGCGAGAACATGGGTTTGTATCGAATGATCAATGAGTTGCTTGCCCGATGGAATCGGGTAGGGTAACGCCTTCGATGGATAGTCGAGGTTATCCTCGAGGCGTAACCTATCATGAAAGCACACCGAAAGTAAACACACATGACAATATGCAACAATATGATGCATGCTATGACATGGCAATATGGATGTGTGTTGGCCTAATGCAAGCTGAAATAACGAGGAATGAACTCATTTGAATCAAAGATTCAAATGATAGCTCATTTGAGTTAGTCCTAAAGGTGCATTATCTTATTCTGGTTAAACAGCATAGTTAACTTGCTTTAACATGCATGAAACCTGTACCAATGGATAGAGTGGATTTTTCTGATAACTTTTCATATATAAATCTTTGCATTTGGAGTTATAGATTAAAAGTTATAAGCATTTGAAATTTGACTTATATTACGAATTTACTATATCGTAATAAATCCGAAATTGAATTAATCGTCGACCATCGTCGACATGACGCCGAGTCAACAGGACGTCCAGGTCAAACCCGATGGGTCCCGCATGTCGTGGTAATTAACTTAACTAAAGTTTAATTAAAACTAACCTATTTAGTTAGCAGGCTAGGCCCCATTTGTCAGTGACCTGTCGGGGTCAACGAGGGCCCGCAGTGGTCAACGTCCACGTCGGCTGCACCGGCGACTAGCCGCCGGCGAGCCCGACGCGGCGGAGGGAGTGTGTTTGGCGATTCCGGCGACCAAACGAGTCGCGGAAGGTAGCTACGGGTGGCTAGGAGCAACCCGCGTCTACTGGTGGAGTTGGTTGGGGTCGGGGTGGCCGGAGTTGGCGTCGGCGACGAGCTAGGCGGCCGCCGGGGTTCGGCCAACGACGGGCTTGGGGTTAGAGGGCTTGGTGAGGTGCGGGAAGTACATGGGCAGACCCCTTGGGGTGCGGTGAGTGCAACGGACACCATGGGGTGGCCGGAGAGTGACCGGGAGCACGTCGGCGACGAGCTCCACGGCGGTGGGTGCGGGTGAACGTGGCTCGGTTGCTACGTTGCTCGAGGGCGCGAGAGAGAGGGAAGGGGAGTTAGGTAGGCTCACGGGCGACGTAGAAACCCTCGCCGAGGTCGGGATGAACCGGAGCGACGGCGGCGACGAAAGGATCTCCGGCGACAGCGAGCTCGGTCGAGGTCGGTGAGATGGGTTCGGGGCACTAGAGCGAGCGGGACTCGGTGGCTAGGGGTAGTGGAGTCGGCGGAGCTCCCGGACATGGTGCGGAGGAGCACGGACGGCGGGAGCACGACTCTGGCGGTGGTCTTGGCGGGTGGCGTCGGCCAAGATGGGGAGAGCGAGAGATGATCCGGGAGGAGAGGAGGTCCAGGGGTTCGGAGAGAGAGGAGGTCGGTCCTCGTCGACAATTTGTGAAGAAGCGGCGGGCGGCGACAGTGCGTGGCACTGAAGGTGCCGCCGCCGAAAGACTGGTCTGCTGCTGGCGAGCCAAGCAGCTTCATTGGCCAGGCGCATTCTTTGGCTGGGCAGCGGCAGTGGGCCGTAGGGCGTCGAGTAAGTTTTTTCTGTTTTTTAAACTTTTTCTAATTTCCTGCAACTTTGTGGGGTTTTCTAAAATATCAAAACTGTTTTAAAAATCACCAAAATGCTTCTGGTCCCTTGTTGGAATATTTCCAACATGAAACATTTGGGTTTGGCAATTTTTGAACATTTAAAATATTTTGTACAATTTAAAATGCTCAAGTTCAAAACTTGTGAATTAATCCAAGGACCTTTGGTTGACCTAGAAAATGATACACCTCCTTTGACATAGGTTCTGAACCAAAGCAAAGAGGATGAGCATTTTGAAGGGCATTTCAGGTTCATTGAAATAAATTTTAGTAAACCCTAGTTGAATTAGGGGGGTGTTACGGGGTTTCCTGCCTTCCCCATTTCAAATTCAAATAAAATTTAAACATGATGCACACCCTAATGCATGGTCTAACTGGGATGTGACAGAGCAAGCCATTGGGAGCGCGCGACGTAGACGAACTCCATCTCCTCTTCCCATCTGTGGTGATGGTAATGATGGCCGGTGATGCCGGGCTCTCAGGGTTGAGGAAGTGGTCCATCTGGGTGCCCATAATATGGGGCAAGAGCTTTCCATAGGAGGAAATTGTCCTCTTGAGCTTGGTTGGCCAAGGGACATGACAGAGGTGGAAGAGGCTGAGGATGTGGTGGAGATTATGGCACCAGCGGTGCCAATATAAGCAGAGGGTGTGATCAATGATCTCAGAGGAAAGGCTACCATCTCTACTCCTAAAGGGAGAGTCTGCGGTTGTGATGGTGTGCTTGGTAAGTCATTAGTTTGTTCGTCTCCCCTTTCGTCAGCATCTTATTGGGTTTTTTTTCCTTTTCTCCCTCTTATTAAACACATTAAGGTACGCGTGAAGGTCGAGCGCCTGTGATGTACACGTCGATTTTACTGTGCCCAGATGAAAATGTGTTAACTTGAGGGAAAAAACAGGAAGAGAAACGTCTCCGTCTTGTTTCCTTCCCTACGAAGGAACTCCACAGTCCATACCGATTCCTCCACTCCACGACTCCCCTCGACCCAAGCACGCCGCCGCCGCCGCCTCATCTCCCCATCCCAGGCCCCTCCTCCCTCTCTATGGCCTCATTTCCTTCCCCTTTCTCTTTTCAATTCAGATTCATGGAGGTGGGCAGCAGGAACGCCATCGACCACGACGCTAGGGTTCCTAGCCGCTGCCACACGCACAGCCGGCCGGAGCCACCTCCTCTCCTTCGGCCATCGATGCTCCTCTCCACCATTGCCTGGAGCTGCTCCGCCCATCTCTGCCCGGCCCCGGGCAGGACTCGGCCCGCCCAACAGCCCCCTCCACGCCGGCCGTTCTATGGCGGGGGCAAGGAAGTGGAGGAAGGGCTGGCCGCTGCGATCTGGCGGCTTCGCCGTCCTCTGCGACAAGTACGGGTATGCCCTGCTCCAACCTCCCCCCGTTCGTGCGCTCCGAATGCACCGGTTGGCTGGCTCACTGGCCAGACGGATTGATTCGTTTCCATTTTCTGCCCCTCTTTTCCTAGGATACTGATCTATTATTATGCATCACAACAACATGAATGAATGAAACCAAAATATTCTTTCAAGAGTAAATGACGCTTCTGTTTCATCTTGTGAAACCAACAATTACAGTGTTGATGAAGAAACCAACACTGTTCTGCTGATTTTATCAGCAAATAAGGTAGCATATCTTCTAATTCGTGTTTTATTCTCCAAGTTTGTTCCATTCAATTCTTTACCTTACTCTTTCAGGTTTTAAGCAACACTTATGGTTGTTCGGATGAAAAGAATGGAAACTATGATTTTACTTACCCTCTAAATATTATGGTACAACAACCCAATAATCGTGCTCCTGAAACAAGAAGCCAAAAGCAAGCATCACAGTTTATAAACCCGACATGGGTGTCTATTTAACTTCCGATATGATGAATTCTTGTGTGGGGCCATATCCATTCTTTCGCAACAGCGTCACTTCAGAGGAGCAAATCATCTGGTTCTTATTTTGGAAAGTTATATGGTCAATCGATGCATATATTTTGAACTTTGAATTTATTACCAGATACAAATGCCACTTTCGGCAAATCGTCTTTATACTTGATTGTGCATTTGTGCTCGTTGAATCTGTTTTGGCAAAGAATAATTTAGGGAATATTGCAACTGTGTATGTGAACTTATGAAGTAATATGCACGTGCAGGTGTGTGTGTTGAGTGTTTGCTGTTAAATAATGATCAAACTAACTTGCATATCTTCTTCATATGAATAGGCTGGAATGTTGGAAGATGTGGCTGGCTGGTACCACTCACATCTGGGTTACGCATGCTGCCTGAACGCCATTGATGTTTCAACTCAGATGCTTAATCAGCAGTTTACAGAACTATTCTTGGCTGTTGTGATTGACCCTACAAAGACTGTTTCTGCTGGTAAATTGGACATTGGAGCTTTTACATAGGACATACCCGAAAGATTAACATCATCTTGAAGCCACCAGATGAGCCTGTGAAGCCATACCCGAAAGATTAACATCAGTTTACAGAACTAGCTCGAAGCCACCAGATGAGCCTGTGAAGTATCAGCCAATACCACTCAACAAGACAGAAGATTTTGGTGTTCACTGCAAACTGGTAACGCGACCAATGCAATTCTCTTATTTATGTATTCTTTTTTGTTCAAAACGTGTGGTTTAGTTTTGTTCTAACTGTATTTTCATGCAGTACTATTCCTTGGATATAACTTATTTCAAGTCAGCCATGGCTTCTCACCTCATTGATCTACTCATTATTGATCATAAGTGGAAAAGTATTCCATCGGTTTCTACAGCATTACTTGGTGGCGCGCTTGGTCTGTTCAAAACTTTACTGCTTGTTTCCTATGCAAAACATATCTTAGACTTCATGGGTGTGAAAGCGGTAAATGTTACTTCATGCCCTTTTTTGCTTTTGATAGTGCAGACTGCTTTATTTCAGCACAAACATTAGTTATTAACATCAACTTTTCCCATGTATTCCAAAACTAATTGATTTTTCTTCATCAAAAGCGGATAATTTAGGCTCTTCTGTTATTAAGTTGCTTCTTTTTTTGCCAACAGTTGTAAGTTAACTTACTAATAATTGGATGTGGGCATATCTTAGATTTTCCTCCTTACTCGTCCCTTCTTTCTCCTCTTCCATTCCTCCTTCCTCCACCTTTGAGGCCCTGAGTTGTGAAGGGCACGAAACCCTAGCGGCAGCGGCGGATTGATGCGGGAGATGATGGTTGCGTCGCTGAATTTGCTTTTTTTTGTTTCAGATGAGGATGAGGCCCTGAGCTTATGGATTTCATGGGCACAAAGGCAAGTTCTCATCGAAAAAATTAACTTACTACATCTTGTGACCATGATTCGTTGTTTGCCACTAATAAGTTAGTTAGATTCGTTATGCATAATAACTTTGCATTGAAGAATAATTCTGGTAATAGTTGGTCTTCATATCTTGTGTACAGACGAGGTCTTTGCTGCTGCGTGCAGTCCTGTAGATACATCACTTGTCATTTCTGGAGGTAAAGATGACAGAGGGTTCCTTTGGAGGATTAGATCGCCACCGTATTTTCAGTAGCTGACTGATATGATTAGCTCATCTTCCTGTTTTTATTTCTGATATGTATAGCTATAAAAGTATATTTGATATCTTTAGCAAGTTTTTTTTGTCATTTTTGTGGGCAGAGCCTTATTTCTCTTTTTTTCTTTGCATTTATATGTACCTTAATGTGTTGATGAGTGCCTAGAATTGCCTGCCAAGCTTATATTTTTTTCGGCGTCTGGGAGCAGTTCTAGATCTCATTTTGTTCCGGGCCGGGTTTCAGTGAATGGATTCTTCTACTGTTTATTTTAATTGGCTGAACGTACGCAGGGAGTAAATGGACGTGCGTGAGAGTTGTCTGTGTTCCATTGTTGATGTAGTAGCTTTCAATTCGCAGGCCTGTCACCATTGGCAAGTGCAAGAAGAAAGCCCGAGGAAAATGCACAGAGTCAAGAGGGAGAGGCATAAGCGCGACCTGCTCAATGATCTCTTCAGTGAACTTGTCAAAATGCTAGGTGAGTTAAATAGGTGTGCATCAATCACTAGCCGCGATACCTTGTAGATTACATCAGAGCTAGCATTGATTCAGTGAAGCTGTCTCTTAATTTTGGGGGTAGTTTCCTTTTCCATGTGGTTATTTGGAACGTTAGAGTTGAGCGTGGGTATGTGTGAATCTGGGTCATGTTCTTACCATCCATGTCCAATTGTGCAAGTCATGCTTATGGGGTGAATACTGGGGTTCAGTACATGTCATGGATTTCTTTAGTAGATCCCAATGAATATTTATGCTGCTGAAAACGTGGATGATCTCATCTAAAATTGTAACACCGGAAGACCTCTCGATGTTTGTTGATAGTTTATTACATTTTGCATACTTCTCAGCATATAAAATTGTGTAGTAGCTGCATCCATTAATTTAAATCTTTTTCTAATCCATCTGTCTCATCTATGTATCTTGCATCAAGTTGTATGTGCCTTGGAGTCTATTGCTTCTTATATTGCACCCATTAGTGAAGAAATTGCAACATGCTTACTATGCATTGTGATTATTTAATCAGAGTAACATCTGACATGAAAAGACACTTCAAATCAGGGCTAATTTTTAAGCCTGGATACCTTTTACTTAGAACAAAGTACCTGCACAACTTCTCTATTTTTAAATGTAGCCATCGGACTCTCCTTGGAAGAGGGCCACTATAACCACCAACTGGTCTGAGTTTCGTCGCCGCGTCAACATTCGCGAAGGAGACATCTGTGCATTTCGTTTCAGGATCACTTCAAAGCGCCGCCTGGTTCTTATCGTGCACCGCCTATAATAAATGCACCATCGAAGACGCTGCAGCCCCTGTGTCAATATAATCTATATAATGTAGCACTAAGTACTCCTAATTATGCTATATCATGTGATAACCTATGGTTTGCTTTTGGGCCCTCTTATCACATGCTTTTCGAGATGATAAACCTATGCTGCTGCTTATGTTAAGTGCACTATTATCAGTCAGATGTTTCATGTTCAGATCCATAATGGGCTTTCTCTGTAGAGTATATATTTCTATTTCTGCTGCTAAGTTTCTTAATTAAAGCAATCATCTCAAACGCTAATTAGAATAGAAAAGAGTGTTAAAGGGGTGAGTACAACCAGGCACCGCCCAGCTCCCCTTCAAGAGGCGCGCCAACGGGTGCGCCCCAACACCTAGTTATGTTCGTCTCGTGGGGAAACGATTTACCCATGATTAATGGGAATTTTCAAATCATCATCGCTATCTCTTTTCTTACCGAAGCCGCAATTTCTCTCATGCTGATCCGCTCCTCCCTCCTTCCCCTCCACGCTTCCATCCCACACCTCCATCATGCTGGCAACCACAAAGACAATCGCCACCTACCGCTCGCTCCGCCTCCGCCATCACTCTCTATTTGCTTCGTGCCTTCGCCCATCACAACAAAGAAGTGTTGGCTTGAGCATCGGGCAAGAGCTCACCTTGAGGTGAGTTTGATCCCGAGGCGGTGATTTGCGGTGGATCTCCTCCCGGCTGACCTCTTTCCCGCGCACTTGGTGGCGTCGGTCTCGATCGTCGACCTCGGTGTGTTCATGGGGATGGTAGAGGTGGCATCGAATGGAGGAAACTCGATGGCTCGCTCATCCCGACGGTGGCGACGACCAAGGTCGCAGTTGTCCTCCTTGCAGGCGTCGTCGAGGTCCCTACCGTCCATCCCGACCCCATGCCCAGGTGAAGACCCAAAATCTCCTCATAATGGGTGGTGCGGCACTACGTGTGTCATGCCCTTCTTGGAGGCACCGCCTGGGGTGTTCGGGTGCTCGGCTAGAGGAACTGCAGGCGGAGGAGAGGGGACTATGGCAGCAGGTGGTGTTCGCGAAGGAGGAGCAATGTGGTATCTGGCACATCGATAACGGTGTGTCTCGGCGGCATGGAGCAGCGGGGTCTCGGTGGTGGGCACATGATGATGGACCAGCGCAAGATGGTGCCGTTGTCTGGCATCGTGGTGTCTGGACCTGGCAAGGTTGATGCGTCGAGACTGCTCTAAAGATGGATCAGTGAAGGACGGTGAAGGCGGCCTCTGCGGCGCTTGGCGTCGGTGATCACTAAGAGTCGCCGAGCGGTGTATGCCCCGCACCGACAATGCGGCTTGGTTGGGGCTTCGGATTTAGATGTCGGGCTTTGGGTGAGTTTTGGGTATGCGGCTCACACAACCTGCACCCCTTCATCAAGTTGATAGGAATAAAGATAGATGTTGCCAAGATGGTGGCTTCAGACTTATTGATATATTACTTTGTAATGTCTTGGTAAATAATTAATAAAATGGCTTCATGCATCACCCTACCCTCCTTTAAAAAAGGAAATAAATAAATAAATTCGTCTTCACCGTGTTCAGTTTAATGAGACTAGATGGTTTACAAAATACATATAATTTTTTTTTAAAAACTGAAACACCTTACATTCCAAAATTACGATGGACTGACACAATCGGTGGTCACAGTACGGGTTACATCCAGAGGAAGTACTGGAGGCTAGAAGGCTAGAAAACCTGGCCGATGGGCACTCCGGCTACCATGGTTCGCCAGCACATGTGCTCGTTGATTAAAGGTTCTCGGGAAATACATGACAGTGGACTTTATGAAACCTACCTGGAGAAGATATTTAGCTTCACGGAAAAGCACCCCAAGGAAGACCGGTCGATGATGTAGAGGTAATTAATTGTTTGCACCCAGAATCGGTTTAAAAAATCACACATCCCATACCGAAAATTTCAGCAAACTGGATTGCATGCAGAAGGGTCGTTGCCTCAGGTTGCAAAGCATTAGATTGAGCAATTAGACGACCGGCAGCATCACAAATTATGTCTCCATTAGCATCCCTAGCAATCAGGCCCCACCCACCCCCATTTGAAGAGAAAAAACAAAAAGAGAGCACTTTATAATAGTAAAAAGAAGACACCAATGCACCCCGTTGCAACACATAGGCGTTCCACTAATCTATACAGTTACTAAGGGCGTGTTTGGTTACCTACATCGTTTTTTTCCCATTTTGCATACTTGTCCCAGTTGGGCCTGGGCTGAGCATATGCAGGCAAAAAACCAACATATACATGTTGATTGGTTGCCTGCATCCCCTCTAGACTGCATGTGCTAAAACGGAAGGCCTTCTATTTGGTTGCGGACTAATTTGAGGGGAAACACAAGTCCGATTGTTTGGTTACATTGTGGTAACCTCCTCCTCGATGTGGTGAGGTTAGCAAAGGCACACATGAACTACTAACAACTAAACTAGTAGCAACATAACAATCTTAGGCACAAACACAAGTCTTAACCATGCACAACAAGTTTTAAACCAACATAGTAAGATAAGTTCTAAACGAAACCCAAGTCTTAAAGCAAAATCCAACAAGGAACATGCAACAGGATCTCAGGCGGTCGCGGCGAAGGCGTTGTCGTGTTCCTTGCACTTGGTGACCACCTCCACGCCCTTGTTGTTGAAGACGATCACCTTCATGGTGTTGGGGGTCAGCAGCTTGAATGTCAACATGTACTTGACCATGATCTGGTGAACAGCGGCGAAGGTGGCCCAACCCTGATCAAGGGTGACCTGCGCTGATCATCGTCACCGTCACCCTCCATGCGCAGCTGTTCGCCCCGAGCTTGAACTCAGAGGGATGGCGGGAAGTGTTTCATGAAGTCAAGAGGCAATGGCAGACTCTCCAGCTTTGGAGCAAGTATAACCTTGCATAAGTGGTTTGGTCCTGACTCCTGATGGTAGAGGCCATACTTCCTCCACTTGGGGCTTGGGTGATCCTGCACTAGCACTTCGACCAATGGAGGCACAACCTCCTTGCCCTTCTCGAATGGTGGCACCACCTCCTTGCACTTGTCCATCTGCATTATGAACATCACATGGTTCAATGGTCAACATTCATTCGTATCGGCCTAACGCTCCTATATTAACCCATCCCACTAACCCAGCACCACACTCAAACCCCCTCTGTTTCACCACCTTCCCTCAGCATGAACTCCAACTCCAACCCCAACCCTTTCTCGTAGGGCATTAGATGGAGGGCCTTCTTCCTTGGGTGCTCACTCGGTGACAGCATGGTGTGCTCGAACTTCAGCAATATCGATGACATGCACAAGGAGGTCGATGCTGTGATGAAGAAGTCTACATCAAATGAGTTGAAGACACCGGTTCCGGACCCAGCTAAGGGCGCGTATGTTTGTGGACATCCTGCGTTGGGCCATGAATTATGTAGAATCCGACGATGCTGGACAGCGGGCAAGATGGTCCAAGTACAATCCGTACAAGGCGCCTCAAGATCAGTGTGCAGTGCCGTACTCGAGTAGCACGATCGGGTCGCCGTAGGCCGACAACGAGGAAGTGCAGATGTTGTCTAGGGCACTGACCGTAGGCGACCGTGCAAGACCAATCCTTCTTGACGAAGATGATGAGGACGAAGATGGTGAAGAAGAAAAGATGGCTAACCCCCCCGCCGCCGCCGCTCGACGCGACTCCAGGGTCGCCACGACTAGACAAGAAAGTTTGTACCCCAATCCTGTAAGTGCATCTAGTGCCACCCCTAGTTGGTTTTGGAGTATTGACGAAAAACTTGGTTGAGGGACTAATGTGTTTGTGAGAATTGCAGTATAACACAGGTAGTAGTCCCATATTGATTCAGTTTACCTACCAGAGATGACCCCTAAAAATGTATGAAGACATTGAATAAAATGGTGGTCTGTGAAGACATCCACATTGAAGACTATGACAGGAGAAGACATCGCGTGAAGACTATGGAGTGCGAATATATAGTTGTTTCGTAGTTTCCTTTTCTTATTTGTTGAGTCATAGGAACCACCGTACTGTTAAGTGGGGTCCAAGTGAACAAAGTCAGAGTGACTGATGTGATGCTCAACCAAATCCCATGTCTTCGAGCGAAGATAATAAGAGCAAATCTTATCCAGAGCTGGATGAGTCATCTTTACTTGTAGCCCAAGTCAAGCTGCCGCATGTGTTTGAAATCTGACCGTTGGACATGTGTCAGTTCCTTAGTGACATAGGGTCATTTCAGACAAGTCAGGCCGGGTTGCCTCCTGGCTATAAATAGCCCACCCCCTACACCATAAATTGGTGGCTGCTCAGAGTTAGTGCACGGCTTTTTTCGTTTGAGAGCAACCCACCTCTAAACCCTTTGAGAGAGAATCCTTGTGAGGACAAAGCCAAAACACCCAGAGCCAAAGAGTGTTAGGCATCACTGAAGTCTTTCTATCTGCGTGATCTGAAGACTTATTACACTTGAGGACTGTGAATCCTCCAGCCGGTTAGGCGTCACGTTCTGAGCATTCAAGAGTCGTTGTGGATTGCCGGTGAATGAAGTTTGTGAAGGTTTGGAAGTCTCCCTTGAAGACTTACGAGAGTGATTGGGCGAGGACTAAGTCTTCTTAGCTCAAGGGGAATAAGGTGAAGACACGGTCTTCTTAGTTGAATCTCAGCCTCCCTAACCATACGTACAGTTGTCACAGCAACTGGAACTGGTCCAACAAATCCCTTGTCCTCTCCGAGCAACTGGTTCTATCCTACCTCTCTCACCTTACTTACAGTTTATCTTCGTGAAGTCTTTGCCTACTTGCCTTATCTGTTTGACTTCACTGTGTGAAGACAATTGTCTGTTTGGCTTCATACTATCTTCCATCCTGATTGAATCTACCTAGCTGCTCATAGTCTTTGTGCTTTCACTTTATTGCTTACTTGACTATGGCTTGTCTAGTGTAGTCTACCTTCCGCTGCATATCAATAGGGTCATTTCTATCATTTGTCTTCAAAACATCCATGTTTTGAAGACTTTCATAAAAATCGCCTATTCACCGCCCCTCTAGTCGAATACTAGCACTTCCAATTGGTATCAGAGCAAGGTGCTCCCTTGTTCTGTGTGATTCGGTTTAACCACCTGGAGTTTAGCTATGTTGACAGTAGGGATAATCAAAGTCTCCGATGCGTGCTCTGTCTTTGATGGCACTGATTACCCCTACTGGAAGAATAAGATGCGCATGCATCTTGAAGCCATTGATGTCGATCTCTGGTATGTCGTTGAGAACGGCGTTCCCAAGACTGGTGTAGGTGTCACTCCTGCTGATGTCAAGAAGTTCGTGCAACTGGACTCAACTGCCAAGAACATTATCTGTGGTCATCTGACCAAGGGGCAGTATGGTCGTGTGAGTGCTCTGGAAACTACAAAGCTAGTCTGGGACTGGCTCTCCAAGGTCAATGAAGGCGTCTCAACACAGAGAGATTCAAGGATCAGTGTTCTTCGCAATCTCTTCAACCGCTTCAAGAGAAATGACAATGAGAATGTCCATCTCACATTTGATCGCCTCACTGATATCACCAATGAGCTTCATGCACTCGGCGCCACTGAGATCACCAAGTCCGAAATCGTCAAGACACTTCTGAGATCTCTCGACAGCTCATTTGACACCCTGGCCCTGATGATTCAAGAGTGCCCTGACTTCAAGACTCTCGATCCGTCTGACATACTTGAGAGGCTCAACACACATGAGTTCCAGCTATCTGAGAAAAGAGATATCTATGGTCCCAACTATGGCCGTACTCGCACTTTGAAGGCAAAGGCCGTCTCCTCATCTGAAGAAGAATCTGACTGCAATTCTCGTAATCCTAAAGACACTGGAAAGGAGCTCGCTATGCTCGTGAAGAAGTTCCAGAAGTTCACCAAGAAGAAAGACTTCAGAAAGTCTTCAAGATCCAGCTCAAGGAATGATGAAGCTTCCTCTCATGATCACAAGAAAAGAACCTGTCACAAGTGCAAGAAACCTGGTCACTACATCTCCGAGTGTCCATAATGGGACAACAAGACAAAGAAGAAGAAGAAGAAGAGCAAGGAATATGATTCTGATGACAACAAGAAGAAGAAATCCTCAAAGTCTTCTTCCAAGTCTTCATCGACGTCTTCTTCACATAAGAAGAGCTCATCTGGCAAGGCTCGTGCTTTTGTTGGCAAGGAGATGGATTCAGAGGAGGAGTCTACATCTGAGGAGGCAGAGGTGGAGTCAGAAGAGGAATCTGATTCTGGAGTAGCAAGCCTGGCTCTAGCTTCTGTATACGTCGCCAAGTCCATCTTCAACACTGAAGACAATGGCCTCGTCACCAACTCTGATGCCAAGGATGAGGATGACTCTACTCCCACCTACTGCTTCATGGCACGTGGTGCCAAGGACCACAGCTAGCCGTATGTCTTCTAGCAAAAGCTTCAGAGTGCTGGCTCTGGCATCGGAGGCTAGGACGACATGCGGGCATGAGGAACTTGTACACTCTCGTGAAGAAGAAGCATGTCGTGGTCATCGAAGGCGTCAAGTTCAAGAAAGACCATCTGTGTGGTGCCTGTGAAGCTGGGAAGATGACTAGGGCCAACCATCCCTCGAAGACAATCATGACGACATCTCAACCCTTCGAGCTGCTTCACATGGACTTATTCGACCCTACTCATTACTCTACTCTTACTACCACTGCTTGTGTCTATGGTTTCGTTATTGCTGATGATTACTCAAGATATACCTGGGTGCATATAATTCTCTATAAGACTGAAGTGCAGGATGTCTTCAGACGCTTTGACAATCGTGCCATGACGAACTACAGTGTCAAGATCAAGCACATCAGAAGTGACAATGGCACAGAATTCAAGAACATCGGCCTCGACACTTACCTTGATACACTAGGCATCACTCATGAGTTTTCTGCTCCCTACACACCTCAGCAGAATGGCATCATGGAGCGCAAGAACAGAACCCTCATCGAGATGGCTCGGACGATGCTAGATGAGTACAAGACTCCACAGAAGTTCTGGCCTAAAACCATTGACACTGCATGCCACATCATCAACCGAGTTTATCTTCACAAGCTTCTAAAGAAGACATCATATGAGCTGCTAACTGGTAAGAAGCCAAACGTTAGTTACTTTAGAGTATTTGATGGTAGGTGTTGGATCAAGGATCCACATCACACTTCAAAATTTGCACCGAAAGCACATGAAGGTTTTATGCTTGGATACTGAAAGGACTCGCACTCCTACAGAGTCTTCAACCTCTTTCACTATAAAGTGGTTGAAACTGTAGATGTGCAGTTCGATGAGACTAACAGCTCGCAAAGAGAGCACCAGCCAAATGTGCTAGATGACGTCCCTCCTAGTGAATCTATCAAGCTCATGGGTACTGGAGACATCATACCGTTCGAACCTCAGGCTGAAGATGAACTCATCATTGCACCAAGTCAACCTGATGACAATGCTCAGCCTGAAGTCAATGCTGAAGCTAAAGACAATGATTTGCAAGGGCAAAATCTTCGTCTAGTACATCCCCGTGTTGCAAATGAAGTACATATTGAGAAGATAATTGACAGCATCAATGCACCTGATCCACTCACTTGTTCAAGAGCAACACAACCGGCAAATTTCTGTGGGCACTTTGCATTTGTCTCTATATCTGAACCCAAGAAAGTTGCTGAAGCCTTTATGGAACCTGAATGGATTCAAGCCATACAAGAAGAGCTTCATCAGTTCGAGCTAAATAATGTCTGGGAACTAGTCAAGCGTCCTGATTTTCGCAAGCATAATATCATTGGCACCAAATGGATCTATCGCAACAAACAAGATGAACATGGTCAAGTTGTCAGAAACAAGGCTCGTCTGGTTGCTCAAGGTTACACTCAAATAGAAGGGATTGACTTTGATGAAACATTTGCTCCCGTGGAAAGACTTGAAGCCATTCACATACTGCTTGCATATGCCAACCATCATAACATCCTTCTGTACCAAATGGATGTGAAGAGTGCCTTTCTCAATGGTAAGATTGAAGAAGAAGTGTATGTTGCACAACCACCTGGCTTTGAAGATCCAAAACATCCTGATATGGTGTACAAGCTCAACAAGGCACTGTATGGCCTCAAACAAGCTCCTCGCGCTTGGTATGACACGCTCAAAGACTTCTTGAAGAGCGAAGGCTTCAAACCTGGTTCACTAGATCCAACACTCTTCACAAAGTCATACGACGGTGAACTGTTTGTGTGCCAAATCTATGTGGATGACATTATGTTGGGGAACGTTGCAGAAAATAAAAAAATTCTACGCTTCACCAAGATCAATCTATGGAGTCATCTAGCAACGAGAGAGAGGAGTGCATCTACATACCCTTGTAGATCACGCGCGGAAGCGTTCAAGAGAACGGGGTTGAGGGAGTCGTACTCGTCATGATCCAAATCACCGAAGATCCTAGCGCCGAACGGGCGGCACCTCCACGTTCAACACATGTACGGTTGGGGAAGACGTATCCTCCTTCTTGATCCAAAGAAGGGGAGGGAGAGGTTGATGGAGATCCAAAGACCTGACGGGCGTGGTGGTGGAAGTAGCAGCGATCTCGGCAGGGCTTCGCCAAGCTCAGCGAGAGGGAGAGGTGGTACCGAGGGAGAGGGAGGTGCCAGGAGCAGGGGTGCGCAGCCCTCCCTCCCCCCCTCTTTATATAAGGGCCCTGGGGGGCGGCCAAGGGGGGACTTGGCCCCCAAGCCAAGTGAGGCGCCCCCCCACCCCTAGGGTTTCCAACCCTAGGCATAGGGGAGGCCCAAGGGGGGCGCACCAGCCCACCAGGGGCTGGTTCCCCTCCCACTTCAGCCCATGGGTCCCTCCGGGATAGGTGGCCCCACCCGGTGGACCCCCGGGACCCTTCCGGTGGTCCCAGATAATACCGTGACCGGAAACTTTCCGTGGCAAACTGACTTCCTATATACAATTCTTCACCTCTGGACCATTCCGGAACTCCTCGTGACGTCCGGGATATCTTGCGGGACTCCAAACAACTTTCGGGTTACCGCATACTAATATCTCTACAACCCTAGCGTCACCGAACCTTAAGTGTGTAGACCATCCGGGTTCGGGAGACACGCAGACATGACCGAGACGACTCTCCGGTCAATAACCAACAGCGGGATCTGGATACCCATGTTGGCTCCCATATGCTCCTCGATGATCTCATCGGATGAACCACGATGTCGAGGATTCAAGTAATCCCGTATACAATTCTCTTTGTCAATCGGTACGTTACTTGCCCGAGATTCGATCGTCGGTATCCCAATACCTCGTTCAATCTCGTTACGGCAAGTCACTTTACTCGCATGCAGTAATGCATGATCCCCGACCAAACACTTGGTCACATTGAGCTCATTATGATGATGCATTACCGAGTGGGCCCAGAGATACCTCTCCGTCATACGGAGTGACAAATCCGATCCTCGATCCGTGTCAACCCAATGATACTTTCGGGATGCACAGTAGTATACCTTTATAGTCACCCGATTCGTTGTGACGTTTGGTACACCCAAAGCACTCCTACGGCATCCGGGAGTTACACGATCTCATGGTCTAAGGAAATGATACTTGACATTGGAAAAGCTCTAGCAAACGAACTACACGATCTTGTGCTATGCTTAGGATTGGGTCTTGTCCATCACATCATTCTCCTAATGATGTGATCCCGTTATCAATGACATCCAATGTCCATAGTCAGGAAACCATGACTATCTGTTGATCAACGAGCTAGTCAACACATGTATTATGATTTTTGGATAACACAATTATAGCATGAATGATAGACAATTATTATGAACAAGGAAATATAATAATAATCATTTTATTATTGCCTCTAGGGCATATTTCCAACAGTCTCCCACTTGCACTAGAGTCAATAATCTAGTTACATTGTGATGAATCGAACACCCATAGAGTTCTGGTGTTGATCATGTTTTGCTCGCCGAAGAGGTTTAGTCAACGGATCTGCGACATTCAGATTCGTATGCACTTTGCAAATATCTATGTCTCCATCTTGAACATTTTCACGAATGGAGTTGAAGCGGTGCTTGATGTTCCTGGTCTTCTTGTGAAACCTGGGCTCCTTGGCAAGGGCAATAGCTCCAGTGTTGTCACAGAAGAGAGTGATTGGACCCGATGCATTGGGTATGACTCCTAGGTCGGTGATGAACTCCTTCATCCAGATTGCTTCATGCGCTGCCTCCGAGGCTGCCATGTACTCCGCTTCACATGTAGATCCCGGCTTGACGCTTTGCTTGCAACTACACCAGCTTACTGCCCCTCCATTCAAAATATACACATATCCGGTTTGTGACTTAGAGTCATACAGATCTGTGTCGAAGCTAGCATCGACGCAACCCTTTACGATGAGCTCTTCTTCACCTCCATAAACGAGAAAACATATCCTTAGTCCTTTTCAGGTACTTCAGGATATTCTTGACCGTTGTCCAGTGTTCCATGCCGGGATTACTTTGGTACCTTCCTACCAAACTTACGTCAAGGTTTACATCAGTGCAGTACACAATGGCATACATGATAGACCCTATGGCGAGGCATAGGGGCGACACTCATCTTTTCTTATCTTACGCCGTGGTCGGACATTAAGCCGAGCTCAATTTCACACCTTGCAACACGTGCAAGAACCCTTCTTGGACTGATCCATATTGAACTTCTTCAATATCTTATCAAGGTATGTGCTTTGTGAAAGACCTATGAGGCGTCTCGATCTATCTCTATAGATCTTGATGCCTAATATGTAAGCAGCTTCTCCAAGGTCCTTCATTGAAAAACACTTATTCAAGTAGGCCTTAATGCTGTCCAAAAGTTCTATATCATTTCCCATCAAAAGTATGTCATCCACATATAATATGAGAAATGCTACAGAGCTCCCACTCACTTTCTTGTAAACGCAGGCTTCTCCATAAGTCTGCATAAACCCAAACGCTTTGATCATTTCATTAAAGCGAATGTTCCAACTCCGAGATGCTTGCACCAGCCCATAGATGGAGCGATGGAGCTTGCATACCTTGCTAGCATTCTTAGGATCGACAAAACCTTCCGGCTGCATCATATACAGTTCTTCCTTAAGATAGCCGTTAAGGAATGCCGTTTTGACGTCCATTTGCCATATCTCATAATCATAGTATGCGGCAATTGCTAACATGATTCGTACGGACTTCAGCTTCGCTACGGGAGAGAAAGTCTCATCGTAGTCAACCCCTTGAACTTGTCGATAACCCTTAGCGACAAGTCGAGCTTTATAGATGGAAACATTACCATCCGCGTCCGTCTTCTTCTTAAAGATCCATTTGTTTTCTATTGCTCGCCGATCATCGGGCAAGTCTGTCAAAGTCCACACTTTGTTTTCATACATGGATCCTATCTCGGATTGCATGGCTTCAAGCCATTTGTTGGAATCTGGGCCCGCCATTGCTTCTTCATAGTTCAAAGGTTCACCGTTGTCTAACAACATGGTTTCCAGGACAGGGTTGCCATACCACTCTGGTGTGGAACGTGTCCTCGTGGACCTACGAAGTTCAGTAGTAACTTGATCCGAAGTACCTTGATCATCATCATTAATTTCCTCTCTAGTTGGTGCAGGCACCACAAGAACATCTTCCTGAGCTGTGCTACTTTCCGGTTCAAGAGGTAGTACTTCATCAAGTTCCACTTTCCTCCCACTTACTTCTTTGAGAGAAACTCTTTCTCGAGAAGGACCCGTTCTTAACAACAAAGATCTTGCCTTCGGATCTGAGGTAGAAGGTATACCCAATGGTTTCCTTAGGGTATCCTATGAAGACGCATTTTTCCGACTTGGGTTCGAGCTTCTCAGGTTGAAATTTCTTGACATAAGCATCGCATCCCCAAACTTTTAGAAACGACAGCTTAGGTTTCTTCCCAAACCATAATTCATACGGTGTCGTCTCAACGGATTTAGACGGTGCCCTATTTAAAGTGAATGTAGCTGTCTCTAGAGCGTATCCCCAAAATGATAGCGATAAATCGGTGAGTGACATCATAGATCACACCATATCCAATAGAGTGCGATTACGACGTTTGGACACACCGTTACGCTAAGGTGTTCCAGGCGGCGTGAGTTGTGAAACGATTCCACATTTCCTTAAGTGCGTACCAAATTCATGACTTAAATATTCTCCCCCACGATCTGATCATAAGAACTTTATCTTTCGGTCTAGTTGATTCTCTACCTCATTCTGAAATTCCTTGAACTTTTCAAAGGTCTCAGACTTGTGTTTCATCAAGTAAACATACCCATATCTACTCAAGTCATCAGTGAGAGTGAGAACATAACGATAGCCTCCACGAGCCTCAACGCTCATTGGACCGCACACATCAATATGTATGATTTCCAATAAGTTGGTTGCTCGCTCCATTGTTCCGGAGAACGGAGTCTTGGTCATTTTGCCCATGATGCATGGTTTGCATGTGTCAAATGATTCATAATCGAGAGACACTAAAAGTCCATCAACATGGAGCTTCTTCATGCGCTTGACACCAATGTGACCAAGGTGGCAGTGCCACAAGTATGTGGGACTATCGTTATCAACCTTACATCTTTTGGTATTCACACTATGAATATGTGTAACATCACGTTCGAGATTCATTAAGAATAAACCATTGACCAGCGGGGCATGACCATAAAACATATCTCTCATATAAATAGAACAACCATTATTCTCGGATTTAAATGAGTAGCCATCTCGTATTAAACAAGATCCAGATACAATGTTCATGCTCGAAGCTGGCACTAAATAACAATTATTGAGGTTTAAGACTAATCCCGTAGGTAAATGTAGAGGTAGCGTGCCGACGGCGATCACATCGACCTTGGAACCATTCCCAACGCACATCGTCACCTCGTCCTTCGCCAGTCTCCGCTTATTCCGCAGCTCCTGTTTTGAGTTACAAATATGAGCAACCGCACCGGTATCAAATACCCAGGAGCTACTATGAGTACTGGTAAGTGAAGGAAATATGCCCTAGAGGCAATAATAAAGTTATTATTTATTTCCTTATTTCATGATAAATGTTTATTGTTCATGCTAGAATTGTATTAACCGGAAACATAATACATGTGTGAATACATAGACAAACAGAGTGTCACTAGTATGCCTCTACTAGACTAGCTTGTTAATCAAAGATGGTTAAGTTTCCTAACCATAGACAAAGGAGTTGTCATTTGATTAACAAGGTCACATCATTGGTTGAATGATCTGATTGACATGACCCATTCCATTAGCTTAGCACCCGATCGTTTAGTATGTTGCTATTGCTTTTATCCATGACTTATACATGTTCCTATAACTATGAGATTATGCAACTCCGTTTACGGAGGAACACTTTGGTACTACCAAGCGTCACAACGTAATCGGGTGATTATAAAGGAGTACTACGGTGTCTCCAAAGGCGGATGTTGGGTTGGCGTATTTGAGATTAGGATTTGTCACTCCGATTGTCGGAGAGGTATCTCTGGGCCCTCTCGGTAATGCACATCACTAAGCCTTGCAAGCATTACAACTAATGAGTTAGCTGTGAGATGATGTATTACGGAACGAGTAAAGAGACTTGCCAATGTGAGATTGAACTAGGTATTGGATACCGACGATCGAATCTCGGGCAAGTAACATACCAATGACAAAGGGAACAACGTATGTTGTTATGCGGTCTGACCGATAAAGATCTTCGTAGAATATGTAGGAGCCAATATGGGCATCCAGTCCCGCTATTGGTTATTGACCGGAGGCGTGTCTCGGTCATGTCTACATTGTTCTCGAACCGTAGGGTCCGCACGCTTAAGGTTTCGATGGCGGTTATATTATGAGTTTGTGTATTTTGATGTACCAAGGAGTTCGAGTCTCGGATGTGATCACGGACATGACGAGGAGTCTCGAAATGGTCGAGACATAAAGATTGATATATTGGGCGGCTATATTCGGACACGGAAAGGTTCCGGAAGTTTCCGGAGAAAACGGAGTGCTTGGGAGGGTTACCGAACCCCGGGAAGTAATGGGCCTTATTGGGCCAAGAGGGAGAGAGAGGGCCGCACTAGGAGGTGGCGCGCCCCATGGGGAGTCCGAATAGGACAAGGAGGGGGCGCCCCCCTTCCCTCTCCTCTCCCTCTTTCCTTCCCCTTCCTCCTTCCTAGTTGGACTAGGAAAGGGAGTCCTACTCCCACTAGGAGGAGGACTCCCCCCCTTGGCGCGCCTCCTAGGGCCGGCCGGCCCTCCCCTTGCTCTTTATATACGGGGCGGGGGCACCCTAGAACACACAAGTTGATCCTTGAGATCGTTCCTTAGCCGTGTGCGGTGCCCCCTCCACCATATTCCACCTCGGTCATATCGTGGCGGTGCTTAGGCGAAGCCTGCATCGATAGAACATCAAGATCGTCCCACGCCGTCGTCTTGTGGAACTCTCTCTCCGGAGCTTTGCCGGATCGGAGCTGAGGAGCGTCACCGAGCTGTACGTGTGTCAAGAACTTCGGGCGCCGAATGCTTGGCGCTGGATCGGTTGGATCGCGAGGAGAACGTCGACTACTTCCTCTACGTTGTGATCGCTTCCGCTTGGTCTATGAGGGTGCGTAGACAACACTCTCCCTCTCGTTGCTATGCATCACCATGATCTTGCGTGTGCGTGGAAATTTTTGAAATTACTCGTTCCCCAACAAAGTGGCATCCGAGCCTAGGTTTTTATGGTTTGATGTTTTGCACGAGTAGAACACAAGTGAGTTGTGGGCGATACAAGTCATACTGCCTACCAACATGTCATACTTTGGTTCAGCGGTATTGTGAGATGAAGCGGCCGGACCGACATTACGCGTGACGCTTACGCGAGACTGGTTTCACCGCTACGAGCACTCGTGCTTAAAGGTGGATGGCGGTGTCTGCTCTCTCACTTTAGTTGAACTGAGTGTGGCTACGCCCGGTCCTTGAGAAGGTTAAAACGGAGTCTATTTGACGAAGTATCGTTGTGGTCTTGATGCGTGGGTGAGATTGGTTCTTGCTTAAGCCCGTAGCAGCCACGTAAAATTTGCAACAACAAAGTAGAGGACGTCTAACTTGTTTTTGCAGGGCATGTTGTGATGTGATATGGTCAAGGCGTGATGCTATATTTATTGTATGAGATGATCATGTTTTGTAACCGGTTATCGGCAATCGGCTGGAGCCATATGGTTGTCGCTTATTGTATGAAATGCAAGCATACATAATTGCTTTACTTTATCACTAAGCGGTAGCGATAGTCGTAGAAGCAATAGATGGCGTAAACGACAACGATGCTACGATGGAGATCAAGGTGTCGCGCGGTGGCGATGGTGATCACGACGGTGCTTGAGATGGAGATCACAAGCACAAGATGATGATGGCCATATCATATCACTTATATTGATTGCATGTGATGTTTATCCTTTATGCATCTTATTTTGCTTTGATTGACGGTAGCATTTTAAGATGATCTCTCACTAAAATTATCAAGTAGTGTTCTCCACAGTATGCACCGCTGCCAAAGTTAAATCGTCTTAGAGACACCACGTGATGATCGGGTGTGATAAGCTCTCGTCCATCTACAACGGGTGCAAGCCAGTTTTGCACACGCAGAATACTCAGTTATACTTGACGAGCCTAGCATATGCAGATATGGCCTCGGAACACGGAGACCGAAAGGTCGGCGTGAATCATATAGTAGATATGATCAACATAAGATGTTCACCATTGAAAACTACTCCATCTCACGTGATGATCGGTTATGGTTTAGTTGATTTGGATCACGTGATCACTTAGATGACTAGAGATGTCTGCCTAAGTGGGAGTTCTTAAGTAATATGATTAATTGAACTTAAATTTATCATGAACTTAGTACCGATAGTATCTTGCTTGTCTATGTTTGTTTATAGATAGATGGCTCGTCTTTGTTGTTCCGTTGAATTTTAATGCGTTCCTTGAGAAAGCAAAGTTGAAAGATGATGGTAGCAATTACACGGATCGGGTCCGTAACTCGAGGATTATCCTCATTGCTGCACGTAAGAGTTACGTCTGGATGCACCGCTAGGTGCCAGACTCTTCTGATGCAACCGACGACGTTAAGAACGTCTGGCGAGCAAAGCGATGACTACTCTATAGTTCGATGTGCCATGCTTTACGGCTTAGAACCGGGTCTTCAACGGCGTTTTGAGCGTCATGGAGCATATGAGATGTTCCAGAGTTGAAGTTGATATTTCAACAGAATGCCCGGATTGAGAGATATGAAGTCTCCAATAAGTTCTATAGCTGCAAGATGGAAGAGAATGGGTCCATCGGTGAGCACATACTCGAATGTCCGGGTATTACAATCACTTGACTCAAGCGGGAGTTAATCTTCCGGATGATTGTGTCATTGATGAATTCTTCAATCACGCCACCAAGCTACAAAGGCTTCGTGATGAACTATAATATGCAAGGGTTAGTAAAGACTATGCTCGAGCTCTTCGCAATGCTAAAGGCTGCGGAGGTAGAAATCAGAAGGAGCATCAAGTGTTGATGGTCAATAAGACCACTAGTTTCAAGAAGAAAGGCAAAGGGAAGAAGAAGGGAACTTCAAGAAGAATAGCAAACAAGTTGCTGCTCAGAGAAGAAACCCAAGTCTGGACCTAAACCTGAAACCGAGTGCTTCTACCGCAAGCGACGGTCCTTTGAAGCGGAACTGCCCCAAGTATTTGGCGGATAAGAAGGATGGCAAGGTGAACAAAGGTATATGTGATATACATGTTATTGATGTGTACCTTACTAGAGCTCGCAGAGCACTGGTATTTGATACTGGTTACATTGCTAATATTTGCAACCGAAACAGGGACTACGGATTGCTTAACACCGGCAAAGGACGAGGTGACGATGCGCGTGGGAAATGGTTCCAAAGTCGATGTAATCGCGGTCGGCACGCTTCGTCTACATCTACCTTCGGGATTAGTTTTAGACCTAAATAATTGTTATTTGGTGCCAACGTTGAGCATGAACATTATATCTGGATCTTGTTTGATGCGAGACGGTTATTCATTTAAATCGAGAATAATGGTTGTTCTATTTATATGAATAATATCTTTTATGGTCATGCACCCTTGAAGAGTGGTCTATTTTAATGAATCTCGATAGTAGTGATACACATATTCATAATGTTGAAACCAAAAATGCAGAGTTGATAATGATAGTGCAACTTATTTGTGGCAATTGCCGTTTAGGTCATATCGGTATAAAGCGCATGAAGAAACTCCATCTTGATGGACTTTTGGAGTCACTTGATTATGAATCACTTGGCACTTGCGAACCGTGCCTCATGGGCAAGATGACTAAAACCCGTTCTCGGTACTATGGAGAGAGCAACAAATTTGTTGGAAATCATACATCTGATGTATGTGGTCCGATGAATGTTGAGGCTCGTGGCGGATATCGTTATTTTCTCACCTTCACAGATGATTTAAGCGGATATGGGTATATCTACTTAATGAAACATAAGTCTGAAACATTTGAAAAGTTCAAAGAATTTCAGAGTGAAGTTGAAAATCATCGTAATAAGAAAATAAAGTTTCTACGATCTGATCGTGGAGGCGAATTTTGAGTTACGAGTTTGGTCTACATTTGAAACAATGCGGAATAGTTTAGCAACTCACGCCACCGGAACACCACAGCGCAATGGTGTGTCCGAACATCGTGTCGCACTTTACTAGATATGGTGCGATCTATGATGTCTCTTACAGATTTACCGCTATCGTTTTGGGGTTATACTCTTGAGGCGGCCGCATTCACGCTGAATAGAACACCGTCAAAATCCGTTGAGACGACACCTTATGAACTATGGTTTAGCAAGAAACCAAAGTTGTCGTTTCTTAAAGTTTGGGGATGCGATGCTTATGTGAAAAAGCTTCAACCTGATAAGCTCGAACCTAAATCGAGAAATGTGTCTTCATAGGATACCCAAAGGAGACAGTTGGGTACACCTTCTATCACAGATCCGAAGGCAAGACATTTGTTGCTAAGAATGGATCCTTTCTAGAGAAGGAGTTTCTCTCGAAAGAAGTGAGTGGGAGGAAAGTAGAACTTGATGAGGTAATCTGTACCTTCTCCCTTATTTGAAAGTAGTTTATCACGAAACCGGTTTCTGCGACATCTACACCAAATAGTGAGGAAGTTAATGATGTTGATCATGAAACTTCAGATCAAGTTACTCTGAGAACCTCGTAGATCAACCAGAGTAAGATCCGCACTGAGTGGTACGGTAATCCTGTTCGGAAGTCATGCTACTAGATCATGATGAACCTACGAACTATGAAGAAGCGATGGTGAGCCCAGATTCATAAAATGGCTTGAGGCCATGAAATCTGAGATGGGATCCATGTATGAAAACAAAGTGTGGACTTTGGTTGACTTGCCCGAGGGTCGGCAAGCAATAGAAAACAAGTGGATCTTCAAGAAGAAGACCGACGCGACGGTAATATTATCGTCTACAAAGCTTGACTTGTCGCAAAGGGTTTCGACAAGTTCAAGGGATTGACTACGATGAGACCTTCTCACCCGTGGCGATGCTTAAGTCTGTCCGAATCATGTTAGCAATTGCCGCATTTTATGATTATGAAATTTGGCAAATGGATGTAAAGACTGCATTCTGAATGGATTTACGGAAGAAGAGTTGTATATGATGCAACCGAAGGTTTTATTGATCCAAAGGAGCTAACAAAGTGTGCAAGCTCCAGCGATCCATTTATGGACTGGTGCAAGCATCTCGGAGTTGGAATAAGCGCTTTGATAGTGTGATCAAAGCATTTGGGTTTATCTGAGACTTTTGGAGAAGCCTGTATTTACAAGAAAGTGAGTGGGAGCTCTATAGCATTTACGATATTATATGTAGATGACATATTACTAATCGGAAATGATATAGAATTCTGGATAGCATAAAGGGATACTTGAATAAGAGTTTTTCGATGAAGGACCTCGGTGAAGCTGCTTACATATTGGGCATCAAAATCTATAGAGATAGATCAAGGCGCTTAATTGGACTTTCACAAAGCACATACCTTGACAAAATTTTGAAGAAGTTCAAAATGGATCAAGCAAAGAAAGGGTTCTTGCCTGTGTTACAAGGTGTGAAGTTGAGTAAGACTCAATGCCCGACCACCGCAGAAGATGGAGAGAAAATGAAAGATGTTCCTATGCCTCAGCCATAGGCTCTATCATGTATGCAATGTTGTGTACCAGACCTGATGTGTGCCTTGCTATAAGCTTAGCAGGAGGTACCAAAGTAATCCAGAGTGGATCATCGGGACAGCGGTCAAGAACATCTGAAATACGAAAAGGACTAAGGATATGTTTCTCGTATATGGAGGTGACAAAGAGCTCATCGTGGCAGTTACGTTGATGCAAGCTTTGACACCGATCCCGACGATTCTAAATCGTAAACCGGATACGTATTTACACTAAGCGGAGGAGCTGTCGGTTGGTGCAGTTCTAAACAAAGCGTCGTGGCGGGATCTACATGTGAAGCGGAATACATAGCAGCTTCGAAGCAGCTAATGAAGGAGTGCGGATGAAGGAGTTCATATCCGATCTAGGTGTCATACCTAGTGCATCGGGTCCAATGAAAATCTTTTGTGACAATCTCGGAGCAATTGCTTTAGCAAAGGAATCCAGATTTCACAAGAGAACCAAACACATCAAGAGACGCTTCAATTCCATCCGGACTTAGTCCGTGGGAGACATAGAGATTTGCAAGATACATACGGATCTGAATGTAGCAGACCCGTTGACTAAGCCTCTTCCACGAGCAAAACATGATCAGCACCAAGACTCCATGGGTGTTAGAATCATTACTATGTAATCTAGATTATTGACTCTAGTGCAAGTGGGAGATCAAGGAAATATGCCCTAGAGGCAATAATAAAGTTATTATTTATTTCCTTATTTCATGATAAATGTTTATTGTTCATGCTAGAATTGTATTAACGGAAACATAATACATGTGTGAATACATAGACAAACAGTGTCACTAGTATGCCTCTACTAGACTAGCTTGTTAATCAAAGATGGTTAAGTTTCCTAACCATAGACAAAGGAGTTGTCATTTGATTAACAAGGTCACATCATTGGTTGAATGATCTGATTGACATGACCCATTCCATTAGCTTAGCACCCGATCGTTTAGTATGTTGCTATTGCTTTTATCCATGACTTATACATGTTCCTATAACTATGAGATTATGCAACTCCGTTTACGGAGGAACACTTTGGTACTACCAAACGTCACAACGTAATCGGGTGATTATAAAGGAGTACTACAGTGTCTCCAAAGGCGATGTTGGGTTGGCGTATTCGAGATTAGGATTTGTCACTCCGATTGTCGGAGAGGTATCTCTGGGCCTCTCGGTAATGCACATCACTAAGCCTTGCAAGCATTACAACTAATGAGTTAGCTGTGAGATGATGTATTACGGACGAGTAAAGAGACTTGCGATGAATGAGATTGAACTAGGTATTGGATACCGACGATCGAATCTCGGGCAAGTAACATACCAATGACAAAGGAACAACGATGTTGTTATGCGGTCGACCGATAAAGATCTTCGTAGAATATGTAGGAGCCAATATGGGCATCCAGGTCCCGCTATTGGTTATTGACCGGAGACGTGTCTCGGTCATGTCTACATTGTTCTCAAACCGTAGGGTCCGCACGCTTAAGGTTTCAATGACGGTTATATTATGAGTTTGTGTATTTTGATGTACGAAGGAGTTCGAGTCCGGATGTGATCACGGACATGACGAGGAGTCTCGAAATGGTCGAGACATAAAGATTGATATATTGGGCGGCTATATTCGGACACCGGAAAGGTTCCGGAAGTTTCGGAGAAAACGGAGTGCTTGGGAGGGTTACGGAACCCCGGGAAGTAATGGGCCTTATTGGGCCAAGAGGGAGAGAGAGGGCCGCACCAGGAGGTGGCGCGCCCCCCATGGGGAGTCCGAATAGGACAAGGAGGGGGCGCGCCCCTTTCCTCTCCCTCTCCCTCTCTTTCCTTCCCCTTCCTCCTTCCTAGTTGGACTAGGAAAGGAGTCCTAATCCCACTAGGAGGAGGACTCCCCCTCCTTGGCGCGCCTCCTAGGGACGGCCGGCCTCCCCTTGCTCCTTTATATACGGGGGCGGGGGGCACCCTAGAACACACAAGTTGATCCTTGAGATCGTTCCTTAGCCGTGTCGGTGCCCCCTCCACCATATTCCACCTCGGTCATATCGTGGCGGTGCTTAGGCGAAGCCTGCGTCGGTAGAACATCAAGATCGTCCCACGCCGTCGTCTTGTGGAACTCTCTCCCCGGAGCTTTGCTGGATCGGAGCTGAGGAGCGTCACCGAGCTGTCGTGTGTCAAGAACTCGGAGGCGCCGGAGTAACGGCGCTGGGATCGGTTGGATCGCGAGGAGAACGTCGACTACTTCCTCTACGTTGTGATCGCTTCCGCTTCGGTCTCACGAGGCGTGAGACAACACTCTCCCATCTCGTTGCTATGCATCACCATGATCTTGCGTGTGCGTAGGAATTTTTTTGAAATTACTACGTTCCCCAACAGTAAGGTACACATCAATTACATGTATATCACATATACCTTTAGTGTTGCCGGTCTTCTTGTCTGCTAAGTATTTGGGGCAGTTCCGCTTCCAGTGTCCCATTCCCTTGCAATAAAAGCACTCAGTCTCAGGTTTGGGTCCATTCTTTGGCTTCTTCCATGCAACTGGCTTACCGGGCGCGGCAACTCCCTTGCCGTCCTTCTTGAAGTTCTTCTTACCCTTGCCTTTCTTGAAACTAGTGGTTTTGTTGACCATCAACACTTGATGTTCCTTTTTGATTTCCACCTCCGCTGATTTCAGCATTGAAAATACTTCAGGAATAGTTTTCACCATCCCCTGCATGTTGTAGTTCATCACAAAGCTCTTGTAGCTAGGTGGGAGCGACTGAAGGATTCTGTCAATGACCGCCTCATCCGGGAGGTTAATGTCCAGCTGGGACAAGCGGTTGTGCAACCCAGACATCTTGAGTATGTGCTCACTGACAGAACTATTTTCCTCCATCTTACAACTGTAGAAATTGTTGGATACTTCATATCTCTCGACCCGGGCATGAGCTTGGAAAACCATTTTCAGCTCTTCGAACATCTCATATGCTCCGTGTTGCTCAAAACGCTTTTGGAGCCCTGGTTCTAAGCAGTAAAGCATGTCGCCTTTGAACGAGGGAGTAATCATCAGCACGTGATTGCCAAGCGTTCATAATGTCTTGGTTCTCTGGGATGGGTGCTTCACCTAGCGGTCCTTCTAGGACATATGCTTTCTTGGCAGCTATGAGGATGATCCTCAGGTTCCAGACCCAGTCTGTATAGTTGCTGCCATCATCTTTCAGCTTGGTTTTCTCTAGGAACGCATTGAAGTTGAGGTTGACATGAGCGTTGGCCATTTGATCTACAAGACATTTTGCAAAGGTTTTTAGACTAAGTTCATGATAATTAAGTTCATCTAATCAAATTACTGAATGAACTCCCACTCAGATTAGACATCCCTCTAGTCATCTAAGTGATACATGATCCGACTCAACTAGACTGTGTCCGATCATCACGTGAGACGGACTAGTCATCATCGGTGAACATCTCCATGTTGATCATATCTTCCATCCGACTCATGTTCGACCTTTCGGTCTCTTGTGTTCCGAGGCCATGTCTGTACATGCTAGGCTCGTCAAGTCAACCTAAGTGTTTTGCATGTGTAAATCTGTCTTACACCCGCTGTATGTGAACGTTAGAATCTATCACACCCGATCATCATGTGGTGCTTCGAAACAACGGACTTTCGCAACGGCGCACAGTTAGGGGGAACACTTTCTTGAAATTATTATGAGGGATCATCTTATTTACTACCGTCGTTCTAAGCAAATAAGATGCAAAAACATGATAAACATCACATGCAATCAAATAGTGACATGATATGGCCAATATCATTTTGCTCCTTTTGATCTCCATCTTCGGGGCGCCATGATCATCATCGTCACCGGCATGACACCATGATCTCCATCATCGTGTCTTCATCAAGTTGTCACGCCAACGATTACTTCTACTTCTATGGCTAACGGTTTAGCAATAAAGTAAAGTAATTTACATGGCGTTATTCAATGACACGCAGGTCATACAAAAAATAAAGGCAACTCCTATGGCTCCTGCCGGTTGTCATACTCATCGACATGCAAGTCGTGATTCCTATTACAAGAACATGATCAATCTCATACATCACATATATTTCATTCATCACGTCCTTTTGGCCATATCACATCACAAGGCATATGCTGCAAAAACAAGTTAGACGTCCTCTAATTGTTGTTGCAAGTTTTTACGTGGCTGCAATAGGGTTCTAGCAAGAATGTTTCTTACCTACGTGAAACTACAACGTGATATGCCAATTTCTATTTACCCTTCATAAGGACCCTTTTCATCGAATCCGATCCGACTAAAGTGGGAGAGACAGACACCCGCTAGCCACCTTATGCAACTAGTGCATGTCAGTCGGTGGAACCTGTCTCACGTAAGTGTACGTGTAAGGTCGGTCCGGGCCGCTTCATCCCACGCTGCCGCCGAAACAAGATAAGACTAGTAGTGGCAAGAAAATTGACAACATCTACGCCCACAACAAGACTGTGTTCTACTCGTGCATAGAAACTACACATAGACCTAGCTCATGATGCCACTGTTGGGGAACGTTGCAGAAAATAAAAAATTTCTATGCTTCACCAAGATCAATCTATGGAGTCATCTAGCAATGAGAGATAGGAGTGCGTCTACATACCCTTGTAGATCACGCGCGGAAGCATTCAAGAGAACGGGGTTGAGGGAGTCGTACTCGTCCTGATCCAAATCACCGAAGATCCTAGCACCGAACGGACGGCACCTCCGTGTTCAACACACGTACGGTTGGGGAAGACGTCTCCTCCTTCTTGATCCAGCAAGGGGGAGGGAGAGGTTGATGGAGATCCAGCAGCACGAAGGCGTGGTGGTGGAAGTAGCGGCGATCTCGGCAGGGCTTCGCCAAGCTCAGCGAGAGGGAGAGGTGGTACGGAGGGAGAGGGAGGCGCCAGGAGCAGGGGTGCGCAGCCTCCCTCCCCTCTTTATATAGGGGCCACAGGGCGCCACCCCCTAGAGATCCCATCTCAAGGGGGGTGCGGCCAAGGGGGGACTTGCCCCCCAAGCCAAGTGAGCCCCCCCCCCCCCACCTCTAGGGTTTCCAACCCTAGGCGCAGGGGAGGCCCAAGGGGGCGCACCAGCCCACTAGGGGATGGTTCCCCTCCCACATCAGCCCATGGGGCCCTCCAGGATAGGTGGCCCCACCCGGTGGACCCCCGGGACCCTTCCGATGGTCCCGGTACAATACCGGTGACCCCCGAAACTTTCCCGGTGGCCGAAACTGGACTTCCTATATACAATTCTTCACCTCCGGACCATTCCGGAACTCCTCGTGACGCCCGGGATCTCATACGAGACTCCAAACAACTTTCGGATTACCGCATACTAATATCTCTACAACCCTAGCGTCATCGAACCTTAAGTGTGTAGACCCTACGGGTTCGGAAGACACGCAGACATGACCGAGAAGACTCTCCGGTCAATAACCAACAGCGGGATCTGTATACCCATGTTGGCTCCCACATGCTCCTCGATGATCTCATCGGATGAACCACGATGTCGAGGATTCAAGTAATCCCGTATACAATTCCCTTTATCAATCGGTACGTTACTTGCCCGAGATTCCATCGTCGGTATCCAAATACCTCGTTCAATCTCGTTACCGGCAAGTCACTTTACTCGTACCGTAATGCATGATCCCGTGACCAAACACTTGGTCACATTGAGCTCATTATGATGATGCATTACCGAGTGGGCCCAGAGATATCTCTCCGTCATACGGAGTGACAAATCCCAGTCTCGATCCGTGTCAACCCAACAGATACTTTCGGGGATGCCTGTAGTATACCTTTATAGTCACCCAGTTACGTTGTGACGTTTGGTACACCCAAAGCACTCCTACGGCATCCAGGAGTTACACGATCTCATGGTATAAGGAAATGATACTTGACATTGGAAAAGCTCTAGCAAATGAACTACACGATCTTGTGCTATGCTTAGGATCGAGTCTTGTCAATCAAATCATTCTCCTATTGATGTGATCCCGTTATCAATGACATCCAATGTCCATAGTCAGGAAACCATGACTATCTGTTGATCAACGAGCTAGTCAACTAGAGGCTCACTAGGGACATGTTATTGTCTATGTATTCACACATGTATTATGATTTCCGTATAGCACAATTAAAGAATGAATAATAGACAATTATCATGAACAAGGAAATATAATAATAATCATTTTATTATTGCCTCTAGGGCATATTTCCAACACATTATATTTGGCTGCACTGACAAGAGATACAGTGATGAGTTTGGACACATGATGCAAGAGCAATATCAGATGTCCGTGATGGGTGAGCTGAAGTTCTTCCTTGGTCTTCAAATCCGTCTGCAGAGAAATGGCATCTTCATATCACAAGAGAAATACCTCAAAGACCGCCTGAATAAGTTTGGAATGCAAGACTGCAAAGGATACACGACGCCAATGCCAACCAAAAGTCATCTGGGTCCTGATGAGAATGGTAAAGAGTTCGATCAAAAGGTATACCGCTCCATGATTGGTTCCTTAGTTTACTTATGTGCATCTAGGCCAGATATAATGCTTAGCGTTTGCATGTGTGCCCGATTCCAAGCGGCACCAAAGGAGTCGCATCACCTAGCGGTGAAGCGAATTCTTCGATATTTGGCTTACACCCCAACGATAGGATTATGGTATCCAAAGGGCTCAACGTTTGATCTGATTGGGTATTCTGATGCTGATTATGCTGGTGACAAGGTTGATCGCAAGTCCACCTTAGGAACATGTCACTTTCTCGGTTGATCACTTGTCTGTTGGTCTTCAAAGAAGCAGAACTGTGTGTCGCTCTCCACTGCTGAATCTGAATACATTGCTGCTGGATCGTGCCGTGCTCAGCTTCTATGGATGAAGCAAACTCTCAAGGACTATGGCATCAACACGAAGAATGTGCCACTCTTCTGTGACAATGAAAGCGCCATCAAGCTTTCCAAGAATCCAGTTCAGCACTCGAAGACAAAGCACATTTAGATACGTCATCACTTTCTCAGAGATCATGTCAATAAGGAAGACATTGATATCATTCACGTCAACACTGAAGAGCAATTGGCAGATATCTTCACTAAGCCCTTGGATGATAAAATGTTTTGCAAGTTGCGGTGTGAGCTAAATATCTTAGAGTCCTCGAATGTCCTGTGAATGGACACACATCCTAACGCTTATGCATGTTGACGACTTAGATGTGCAACACACGAAGTAACGTATATCTTCAATTAATGAAGACTTACCCTCTAAGTGTGAATACATTAATGTTGAATTTGACTTCGGAGCGCCACGATAAGTGTGCGCTGTGTCTGGGTCTAATAATTCCTATACGGTGGGTAATGCCACCACCAAATTCTTATTGAAGTGTTTCTCTTGGCGTTACAATTGCAAAGTCTTCGCATTTGGATTGTCTTCAACATTGATTTATCTTCATGATTTATCTTCACAATGTTGATTTGGTTCATATTTTGAAATCTAGTAACGATATATAGGGTAACGTTATTCTAAGCTTTAGTGTAGAATAGCTTATTCTACACCCCCAGTAACGCTATGTACAAAATCTAGTAAAACACTGTACAAAATGTAGTAATTCTGAAATAATTTTTTTTACTATCCAAGTTTTAAATTTCCTACCTTGTCAAAAAAATTACTATATTTTGTATGGTACGTTACTATATTTTGTATAAAAGCGTTACTAGGGGTGTAGAATAAGTTATTCTACACTCACGCTAACTTAGTGTTACTATATATATATATATATATATATATATATATATATATATATATATATATATATATATATATATATATATATATATATATATATACATCTATTCATTACGCGTAACAGAATATTATTCTGTTACCCTTTTTGAACTGATGAACTCGAACGTTTGTACTGATTCTGTCATTTCGTTGAACTAATTGTTTTTTATTAAAAGTGCAAATAAGAGCCTCCTCCCCTCTCTCCCTGTTCAGCCGGCCACTCCAGCCGTCACCGAGCTGCTTGTGGCCGATCCCTCCACCCGCCCGCCTCCCTCCCGACAACTCAGTCCCTACCCTAGGCGCGGCGATGGGCGCGGGCGATGGCGGCAGCGCTGCTGCTGGAGCTCGTATGGTGGAGAGAAGTGTGGCGTGGGTGCGCACATGCGCGAGGCCATAGCAGAGGCGCCCTGCAGCGAGCGGCGCCGGGCGAGGAGGGGTCGCGGCGAGCTCCGGCCGTGAGGCGAGGCCCCCAAGATAACGCTGGAGCTGGCCGGAGGAGACGGCGGCCCACCTGGGCGCCAGCGTCCGCCTCGGCCCAGATGTGCAGACGGAGCAGCTACCACCTGGAAGTAGCACCAAGCGAGAAATCAGCAGAGAGAGCGCGAGGGCGGAGTGGGAGGCCGCCATTTCCAGCCGGGGGTCGGGTCCAGGTGGTGGTGGAGTCGCCGTGTTCGGGGAGGGAGGAGGAGGGGAGCGGAGAGGGCCTCCACCTCCTTCCCCTTTGTACTGTGGCAAGGCGCCGAGCTGTGATGTGGTCGAAAGGATTGATTTCGTTTGCCTTACCATCTTGGGAAGGGAACGGCAGAGGGCGGTGGCGGGTCCTGCCAGAGTGGGAGGGTGCGGTCGGGCCGGCAAGAGGCTCAGCTGCTTCGTGTTTGCGCCTTGAAACGAAATTAATCAAATCGCCCTGTCCTTTCGTCGCAGCTTGTCAAATCAATCGAATCCAACAAGTGTTGACTGGCCGCGGAAGGATTTCTTGCTTTCAACACTGTGCGGGCGTTTCGATGGGATCTGATCCGACACTAGAGACTGGGGATCGAATGAACTATGGCTCCTAGTTGAACATTCTGTGTTTATTCAGCCGTGATAGCAGTGATGAACATTGATCTGGGAGGGAGGATTGGCAGGCAGATCCTTTTCAAAGCGCTCTGTATGGAGCTGGAGCTGGACCTGGACTCATCCGAAGTGGACTAGGAGTGTACGGTGAGAAGTTTTTAGGTTCAAGCTCTGACTCTATGCAAAGCAATGTAAGCCATAGGCGCATTTCATCCATAGATATACTCATATACCTCAGTCGCCGGCAACTGTAGCCATGTTGCCCATGTGCCCATCCTTGACTGGGAGCTGAGGAGATTACTTGAGGGGTTTCTTTTTGTTTTGTACAAACTCAGAACATTTTTTAGCAACTTAAACATTTTTCATGATTTTTGTAATAAATATTTGTACTTCTTTTTGTTTTGTTCACTGAAGAAAACAATGATCATTTGAACTAATTGGACAATAACATGTGAGCTTACAGTAATTTACCACTCGAACTTGTAGCAATAGAAATAAGAAATTTGTACGGCCTCCGCACCATTGCATTAGTGTACTCCAGCGCGAGGAACAAATCCTGCCATATTTGATACATACACACGCATCCTAGTTGACATTTGTTCTGTGGAATGTTGATGTCATTTTATTGATTCCAAAAAGGATAGCAAGATGGCACATGGATTCAACAACAATTAGAGTTCTATAAGACCGCATCTGTACTTATTTTTGAAGATGTATTTGTACTGCCCAAAAACATAAGCTGAAGCACAAAACAAACATTTAAATACATTGGTGCTCACAGGAATAGTCACACACCTAGAGAGCATGTTCTTTTCACATCTTCCCAACTACTCAATTAGCAAAGAAGCACATCTACGCATTTTAATAGCAGGAGCAAAGAAAGAGAGAGATTGATATGATAGAGTGTCGTTGAAGCACGCCAAGGACTCCCATCAGCGCTCAACTTGAACGGCTGCCAACAACCATGGTGGACGTGCTAGTGGTGGTGCGGCATGGCCAGAGCAAGGCGGTGGCTGTGCGGATCCTGATATTCCAACACATCATGTTAGCGCACCAGAGAAATAGAAAGTTTTCCATAAAAATGTTATCCATACTAGGTAAGACCAAAGCTACAGGACAATACCTTTTCTTTAGCTAGCTACTACATGCTATTGCTCCTCCAGCAATGTAGCATCCCTGTATCCTCCTTGCGCGGGCAACCATTGGGAGCAAGCGCTGCTACCGCTCGACATGTTAAACCACCTATAGGAATCAAAGTGAACTGAAGGGATTCAAACACATCAATGGACACATGTACTACACAATAATTTGCACCTGTACTGTCCATAACAACAAACTAGCATAAAAAATTTTATGAAGGAAACAGTTCTTGAAATCGGGTTGAGCTTAAACTGTTCAGATTTTTGAACTCCTGCAGCAGTTATACTTGAACTTGCGCGACACATTTTTTGAAAGCATCTAATGTTCAGAATATGTTATATGGAAAGAGGAACAGGGAACACACTAGGACACATAGGCAAGCTTGAACTTGTAGCATCATTGTTTATATTTTTCTAATTGGAGAATAACATGAGAGCTTATAGCATTTGATCACTTGAACTTACAGCAATAGAAATAAGAAATATGTACATCCTCCAACCCGTGGAAACTATAAGAAATTTGTAAATACTAGTACTGCAGTCAACATTTATAAATACTAGTGAACTTGAACTTATGGTCTCTCGATATTTGAACTGATTGTGTTACAAGCACACGCACAAAAATCCAACGAAGCTGATATCAGTACATGTTAAAAAGATAATCAAGTGCATGTATATTAATTGTGAGAAGTTCAAAAAGAAACTTTTTAAAAGTTTGTACTGAAAAGATGTATACTGTATAACATCTGGTGAGAAGGACCATACTATTGAACATCAGAAACATGTTCTTTTCTTAAAAAGGCATTAAGACAAACATGTTTAGAGCACAAGTGCACCACAAGGATGCACAAGGAAGATGAGTTACCTCGTCGCTAGGCTGCGAGGTGACCTCCATCATGGAGGTCCTCGGGTTGGAGTGCATCGGCAACGAGTGGTGGGGCTGCGACAGTGGACAAGTTGGAGCGGTGGCCCTGCAGAGATGATGACGACATGAGGTGTTGCGGCTTGGAGCAGCAACAAGGGAAACAGAGGAACCGCCAACATGCTGCTGGCAAGGTCGCACCTGAGGTTGGAAACATAGTTAATTAATTAACTCATCTAATATAATCATCCAAGGGTTCTAGTCCTGGGTATGTATAACACTGATTTTTTTCTTTGAACATTTTAAATCTCAGAGTCCAAACTGTTTCGTAAACCCTTTTTTGTTGAACTGCTACAATGTCCCCATGCATTGACTGTCACATAACATAAAATAAAACTTGCGGACATGCGCCTCATCTAAGTTTAGACGGTTCAATAAAAGATAAACATTCAAATTCACGAAAATGGGGGAACAACGGGCTCGACATGCAGAACTTAGCAAAGGTGACCTACTAAGTAGAGAATTGTAGAGGTTAGTAGACAGTGAGCTACTGCATTCAAACTGACAAACTACTAGTAGACAGTGAAAATTTAAGATTTTTATGTAGCAATACAAAAACATCAAAACTCTGGTGAGGGAGTTCATCTCCAGGATTTTTTGCAGAAATTCTGTGAGTAGCAACATGTATATTTGCTAGTGGATATACACTGATGAAATACTCGAGCTCCTTTTTTGTCGAACCGAATTGAACTAAATAAAATTTTAGAAATTGAACTGAAGTAGAATACGAACTTCAACTAAACTAGAATAAGAAAATTAAACTCAGCTAAAATAACAAATAGTTGAACATTTCTTTCAGTTCACATATTATCATGAAATAGTACAAGACTATAAGGTTTAATACATGAAAGCAGAAATATATAAGCAGGCATCGCCGCCGGCAATACTTGGTGCACCAGAGAACCTGCACTGCTAGATTTGTTGAGAGAGGACTGATGACAGTACATCCCCATGGCAGATAGGTAATTTCAAGTTCTATATGAACCAGCACTGCTGGATTTGTTAAGAAAGTACTAAGGGCAACACATCGCCTCCAAAGCTTCTGGGTGCAGGACAAAATACGTCGTGCTTGGCCGCCTAGGATGCATCCATTGATGCATCGCGTACTCAGAAACTTGAGGAGGCGCTTCAGGACTAGCCAAACCTGCTTATTGGAGAAGCCAACAGGCTTCATGGCCTCTAACACTTTCTAGTAGCATTACCATTGTTGGAAACCATGGCGTTTAATCAAATGGTTCAGGGATCACTCCCAGTCAGTCCCACTGCTACCTGTGCTACAGAGAACATGAATATAAAGCAGATGGTGACCCATCAATTTTTCTTTACGATATATCCAAACTTACAGAATTTTCAAACTTTCACTAACGATACTTTAGGTGATATATCTAAACTTTACAGAATTTTGAAGAAACTTGCTGCAAATCATTACTTATTTAGGTGATATATCTAAACTTACAGAATTTTGAAACTTGCACTGACGATATTTCTGCACATACACACCAACTATTCTGTGATTTTTCATGGACTGACGATAGATTACATACCAAAATAATACTAAGTCTGGTACAAAAATTCTCTATCACGTAGTTGAACGGGCTCTCTTCGTAGTGGTGTACGGCCTGGGGTGGCGGAGGCGAACGGCCTGTGTGCTGAGGCGGCGGAGGGTGACACCGGAAAATTGGCCCGTGACACAGCGTGGGCGCTCCGCCGAGAGGATGTCACACACGGCATGGTGAGTGCACGATGCGGCAGTGCGAGAAGGAGGGGCCGTGGCGATGGTCAGGGCGCAGGGCCATGTTGTTGGCCGGCGGCGTTGGTTAGGGAGCAGGGCCACGGTGATGGGCAAACAACAAAGCATTCTACAATCAACCAATATAATCCAATATCAACTGGTTGAAGTGAACTGAACTATTATATTTTTGTTTTTTTCCATTACACACCCTGAACTTATCAAGGGAGATATAAGTGAATTGATAGAATGTTCCCATTTATTTGGACTGAGGATTACCGCTTTCCTAGATTTTGAATGTATGATTTTTCTCTCCATGAACTTACCCATGTTTTCTAAGCAAGATGTGCACTCCCCAAAACAGAGTGTACTTACTAAGCATTAGTAATCGAACTTCAAGCATTGTGTGTGTGTAAAATATACTTTTTTTAACCCAAGTGAACCCTAGTTTGTAGGCGAACCCTTTCATGTAGATGTACAGACATGAAAAGGCTATGATGACAGAAGTGTTGTATAAAGCTCCACAAAGAAGAAGAATCTTCTTTGCCAAATGAATCATACAAAATATTAACCAAAAATCATTAGTATACACATTATCCAGATATCTCATAAGCCATTTTGTGTGCAACATCATTATCAAGCACAAGTGCTATAGGAAGAAGATTGAAACACTAAATAAATTGGACTTACCAATGGGAAGTCGATGAACTGAAAAGCATATAGAAGATGAATTTGTGAATCTGGCTTTTTGATGCATCCTGCAAGAAAATAAGAACAAATATGAGACATGAGGTTTGCTAAGGGGGCTGCTGGTGGAAGGAGTAGTCCAGCAAGGAATAGGCTCGTAGAGATGGTTGGCGCAGATGCATCCGGAGAGGGAACCGAAGCCATGCTGCAGGGAGGCCGGCGGCGACACTTGGGATAGAGAAACCAGCCGAGGTCCATGCGAGGTCGGAGGTTGCGGATCCCAAAGCCTGGCAAAGGGTGGAGGTCGGAGCCGTGGATGCTCGAGCATGGCAAAATCCTTGAACTTGGCGTGCACCAAGTAGAACTTATCGATTCTCCGCTACCTAAAATGCGTAACACATGGAAAATTCTCAAGTAATGCAATCTACAACAATTTTCCATGTTGAACTTCATACTCGACCTTCGAACTCTCCCAATCGGCGATGCTTCTCTCAGACAAAGCCTAGGATCAGGCGATGCTTCTCTCGTGCAATGGCGAGAAGAACTCGTCGTAGCCGCATTACGATAGTAGTTTTCCGCATCATACCAAAAGCCAACCAAAATAGTGTTGTTTGTTAATCAACAATTGCCAAGAGTGACCAATATGAAAAGTTTAAATCACTTAGTATATGTCAAAACTTGAATGGCAGATGTACCATGTGCCCCTTACCAAGATTGTCAAACCAAGATTCTATAAATGTCACAGAAACATTGGATCAATACAGATGCTAGTTTACTTTGGTATGAGCAAATCTCCAAACTCATGATGGATATGTTTTAATTGTATAAAGCATCAGGAAATAATGGTACTGGTTATTAGCATTTATTGGATCACTATCATAAATGGATTAATAATTATGCAATAGTGCTTTTTGTTCCGAACAAACTTTTGGGCAAGAACATGTCCTGGCTAATGTATCACAGAAATAATCTATTTTGTCTTGAACAACAAATGTTTTAGTTTAGGGAGAATTGTATTGTCCGACAGACCTCCAGCATCTATATTTTTTAACTGATTATTTTTCTATCATTGTACTGTTGTCGTGTAGAGGGAATTGAACAGACAATACACGCTACCAAGTTTCATGAACAGTTCAACAATGCGGGCGAACTACACTGTGTCGCTCCTGCACCAACGGAGAGTAGGGGAGGTGGAAGATGGAGGCATACCTGCCTATCTTGCCGGTGGATGCCTGCTGGAGCACCTCCTCCGAGCAGCCATGGTGAGGCAGGGCGGCGTGCTGGGGTAGATTGGGCAATTATCAAATATCTGAAGATTATCCTTCATTTTTCAAGGCAATGGAAGTTTCTGTTTCTCCAAAATAAATGCAATATAAACTAACAGAAAACTGAGAATTGAAGTTCTCCAGAACTTTGCAAAATACCATATGTGACATCCCTCGTGTCAACTTTTATACAGGGCTTACATGGAACATGGAGAGTTCTTAATATAGTTGAGTTATCAGGGGGACTACATAAGTTAAATATATAGGGGAGCCAGCAATATAATGATAGGTTAAAGGTTCAAAGGCTGGTGATTTTACAAGGCCTCTCAAGTCTGAACTGATATGAACTCCCTATGCCGAGCTACTGATTTTCTTTTATATAGCCAGCTATTTTTTTGAGCACACACATTGAACCATTTCTGGGGTTTTTAACGAGCTGATGATAGAAAACATGTTGAACTAAACTTTAGGTTTCAAGAACTACAGAATGTTTTGGGGTTCTTCTATTTACCTTTTTGTTATCTTTTTTTCTGAACTCCAAGTCACAATTACAATCACGATACACACATGTACTATAGAACAATGTGCATTTGTACTGTCTATAACAACGAGTTAACCAAAAATGAATAATTTATGAAGGAAACAGCTTTTGAACTTGGTTTGAGCTTTGTTTCTTCAGATTTTTGAACTTGTGCAGCAGGTATACCTGAACTTGTGTGAATGACAAAAATGACACATAGTTTTTTATGCTTTTTTTAAGATGAATTGAAAAAACATAAAATGGTGAACCTCCAGGGAGCCTCTCGACGAACTGAAGCTCGTGCATACCTGGAGGGAGGAGGAGTAGCTGATGGAGGATCTCGAAGACATGGTGCAGCCGGAGTTGCGCCGTCCAGGGGGGCGTTCGGTGACGCACTGGGAGAGGGGGCCGGCGGTGGCGCTCTAGGAGAGGGGGCCGGTGGCGGCGCGCTGGGATAGATGGGGCAGTCGGCGGCGAGCTGGGGGAGGGGCTGGTCGGCGGCGCCTTGGGGGAGGGGCCGGGCGGCGGCGCCCTGGGGAGGAGGTGGCTGGTGACGCGACGGGGCGGCGACGCACTGGGGGAGAGGCCGAGGCGGCGGCGCGGAAGGAAGAGGTTGGCTGGGAGGCGGCGACAGCGTGTGGTGGGGAGGGACATGCGGCAGGTGGGTACGGAGGGGTAGGCCGCCGGCGCCGGAAGCGCGTGGGTATGGAGGGCGGCGCTGTGCGAGGAAGGACCTGGGTGCGTGTCGGATTGTTTTTTTATCGGGCCTATATAGGGTGGAGGGGTAACAGAATAATATTCTGTTACCGGTAACAAAATAGTCCAGCCCTATATATATGTATATATATATAGGGAAAATCCATCCTACCACCCGGTGGTAGTTACCCCACATGTCTCATATACTACCATGTGGTACTATATATATACTATTTTATTATTTTAAATATGTTCATATACTATATCTAAGATATTTCAAAGCAAGTTACATGAAAAAATTGCATATGAGCGCATAGTTTTTGTTATATTTGTGAAATACATACATATTTGTACGTAAAAATGAGCATACTCAAAAAATGGTACATACTACCTAAAAATTAGTATATACACTACCTAATCATTGTTATATACTACATACTACACGTACATACTCTCGGTTCTGACAGATACTTCATACAACATACAAAACGCAAGTGGTGGTAACTACCACTGCTTGTAGGAAACATTTGTCCTATATATATATATATATGCGCGTGTGTGTGTGTGTGTGTGTGTGTGTGTGTGTGTGTGTGTGTGTGTGTGTGTGTGTGTGTGTGTGTGTGTGTCTGTCCTCTACAGCATTCACTTATTGCTATTTCTTCACTCTTGAATCTTTTGATCTATGTGAATGTGATCGGACCCTAACCTGTTCTATGCTTCTACCTCAACTCTAGCTGTCCAAATCATATGCATTCTATTGAAGCCTGTCGATTGTCTTCTCTGAGTCCTTGTTAGCGGATGACAATCTGACAAACATTTAATCTATTTTTAATGTTGCATCCTTATTGCCTGAAAACCAGAGAAGCCGGAACGACCACCCGACAATCCAGGCGTGCGTGGGAACATGGAACAACTTCCAATGTGTTGCATGTTTGCCACATGTCCCTCAGATGTGAACCGCCAGGGGCACCTGAGTAATTGTGTTGTGCTGTCGCTTTCCTTATAACTACACATCACATCGCGGTCAAAATCTTTCTCCCACCTCTACACCTCGCACAAACCCTAGCGCCACCGCTAGCTCGTGACGACGCCGGCGACAAAGCGCTTAGCTGCCACGACCTCACCGACGTCGTCCTCACGCCGGCCGCGGACCTCGTCTTCTCCATTGCCGCCGTAGGTGTCTTCTGTCGCCAAGTTAGGGCACGGGAGATTGAACTGCTAGGCCTCCTACTTCGTTCCGTCTAGCAGTTCTTCGTGTGGTAATTAAAACTTACTTTTTACTGCCTTTTTGATACGATAGATTCATCCTTCTCTACCAAGTGGTTTCTATGCTTACAAAATTGAATCTATCATGTTCTGCATGTCATATTATGCCTAGTATATTCACTTATGCTTCACTACAAGTTAGATTCCTCACTTGTACCCATTCTCGGATTTGTACAAATCTGGAACCAACTCTCAACAAATAAGTGAATGTCTTCGCGTTATGAGGTCAATATCTTCAAACTGATTTATCTTCAAAATCTTCTGAGAATGCATATGACCTCTTCCCCTTCCCTCGCACCTCTAGTGTTGTCACAGGTACATGTCCGTGGGAGAATCCCTTGGTTCTCATAGTCTGCATTCATTTGCAGAATTCTTACACTATCCCATCAATTCTCCTGAAGCCAGTTCCTGTCTGACCAGCCGTCGGAAGCCTTTGCAAGTTCTGAAGCCATCCAGTTTAAACTTCATGGCCACAGAAAAGTCAGCTAGAAAGGGCGGCAGGCAGCACCGTGGGAATACATCCAAAGATTTGCCACCAGATCTGTATGAAATGTACAAGACAAACCCTGAAGAAACCTATGGTGAACGCAAAACTCGAATCCAATGGATTCAAAGATATTGGACAGAGGAATGGTTTAAGTACAGATTCGTCACTGCTGAGTATGCCGAGTAGAATGCCATCAGGCGACCTTGGTGAGATATCTTATACAAAAATCTTCAACCCAAGTCTCAAACCGAAGCCATTGATCAAGGCTTCTACCTTTGCATGGTTCGCGGACCACAGCCAGAGAATGCGGACCCATCTTCTCTGCTATGGTGTCGTGAAGACAATCTGTTCAAGCGCAACTTTAAGTTTGCCAAGGATTCTGCTGTGAAGAACAAGAAATCATTTGGACTCGACTTCAACCCCCGTCCATCTGCTCCTCGGGCTGATGGCACCCGTGATGCCAATCCCAACGTCATCGGCCCCTTCTATAACCTCGAAGGCCTCATCACTCACATTGCAGTTCAAGGGGCCGTCATGGATCACTCAGCTGATAACGCAGATTCTGATGAAGCGCCAGCTCCTCCTAAGCCACAGAAGCAGAAGAAAACTAAGGCTTCAAAACCCTCTATCACACCAAAAGCTTCACGTGTGAAGCCATTTGCAACTGCACCTCTTGCATCCAGTATGCAATCTGAAGACCTCTCTCGCATCTCCAAGAAGATTGAGAAGTCTATACAGAAGAAGAAGCCCATCCTGAGTTCTGGTCAAGCACTGACCCCAGCTGCTGTTCTGAGGAACGGGAATGATGCCATTGATCTGTCTAGTGACGATGATCTTGGTGAGGATACTCTTGAGCTACTGATAAAGAGCAAACAAGAGGCGGAAATCTTCATCGATTTGCCCCTCTTTGATGTGGACATCCTCAATAACTTCATCGATGAATGGTTTGCCAATCCAGACCTCGACATTGATGATCTTCAACTTTCCATTGGCATCAGTGTCGCTTTCCATAGTGCCATTGCAAATGAGCTAGCTCTGGCTCAGAAGATAGTTGAGCTGAAGAACAAGATTGACTATGAAAAGGCTCAATTCAAGAAGCACATGGCCAAGCTCAGTGTCACTGATGTTCAGAACTTCAAGCGATTCTCGCATGACTCAAGGAAGTGTTTCACAAGAAACATGAAGAAGCAAAAGGTTCAAGAGAACAAATGAAACACCTCGCTGCAAAATGTGTGCAGGCTCACAATGAAGCTGAAAAGCACAAGGCTCTTGGGCGTCCAGGCATCGACCCCAAGATGGATGCCAAAAAGAAGAAGCCGACTGTGACCCAAGCTGAGGCGTCAAGATGGGAAGCACCTCACATAGTCTTCCCTGCAAGCATGACAGGCTCGAAGCCTAAGGTCCCCATAGTTGCTTCAGAACTGAAGAAGACAAGGGCAACCGAGGCCGAAGCTAGGAAACGCGAGAACAAAAATGTCTCTGATGATGCACCACTTACCAAGAAGTGGAAGACAAAGTTTTTGAAGAAGGATCGGGCTGCTCCCTCAGAGCCCCTTCTTGTCGAGCCCCTCTCAGTTGCTCGTCCTGCATCTCCCCACCAAGAGCGTCAGCTAGTACTTCACGAGCCTGCTTCCACAGAGGCTCCTGAAGCTGAAGTTGTTCCAGTTATTGACCCCACCGCAGCTGAAGACATTGGTCCTCAAGACAATGTAGTAGATGATGAAGTTCTTCCTTAGATCGAGCACCAAACGGTATCATCGCCTATTCTCACAAACAGCGAAATCATCAGCATTGGTCGTCCCTTGACGCCAATCACTCAGGATGCATCGTGGGTTGACCGCCCCCAACAAGAAACTCAAAGTCAAAGTTCACCCAGTACTCCCCCACCTAAGTCACCACTCCGGTGCTTGATGGGTGACTATGTGGTCAAGACAACTCCCACTCCAAAAGCGGCGCCTGCATTCTGTAGGCTTCGCAAAGGACCGAGGCCACAAGTTTCTATGCGGAGCGTTCCAGCAGGAAAAGTGCAACCCAGCTCAGTAGCACGTCAAGTGTTTCCTGAAGCCACTCCTACTGTGAACGTCTCTGAGTCTGAAGCCAAGGCTGCGTAAGACATACCGACTGCATCAGCCGAAGAACATCAAGAACCCCGTGAAGAAGAAGAGAAAGTTGTCACACCCCCACCAATCCAGAAGTTGTTCTTGAGGAGAACGAGTCTGTGCCCGACCCTCCATCTCCTCAAGTTGAGGTTGCAAATACTAAGGCGGCCACCAACAACACTACTGAAGCCAATGACGTTGTCATGGCTGAAGCTAATGTGGCGCCTACAGTGAATATGGTGTCTGAAGCAAATGATGCACCTGTAACCAATGTGCAGTATGAAGCCCATGTCAATGCCACTACTCCTGTACCGCCTCCAAGGCCTCACACCATTGATCAAGCATTTTATCAAGGCAAGCTTGTCACTGTTCGATGGCCTATTCTGGTTCCTCCGCCGCCCTGCACTAAAATTTAATTATCATGTGGAGCATGCCTCGTGTCCGAAGCCAAAACCGAGGCTGCCAAGGTTTCTGTGTCTTGCATCTTCGCCAGGATCGTTCAATGTGAATGGTTTCATTGAACACAACACCTTCTTTGATAGTGCCAAGAACCCATATTCAAGGCCAAGAATTTCATCTGATCGGTTCTGGAGCTATCAGCAGCGCAGTTATTATTCTTGTGTCTTATACAATCAAGGGCGCATTTTTCCACATATGCGTATAGACTGCGAAGCCATTGCTAGACTGCCCTGCTTGGAAGAAGCCCTAGACTGCTTCAGAGATGCTGGCCTTCTGCAGTTTGTGACTGACAAAGAAAATTGGAATGAAGAGCTCCTGTTACAATTCTATGCTACTCTTCACATTCGCGGCTACAACAGGGATACGAAATCTTGGGTCCTTGAGTGGATGACAGGCAATGTACACCATGAAGCCAAAGCTCTTGATCTCATTGAGCTTATTGCCCTGCCCACTCTAGATGAACTTTATGAACCTGGTTGTCAGCTTCACCGCAATGCTTTAGAGAGCATATTCCAGAAGCCTGAGCCCAATATGAGCCAAATGTTGAGTATGATGAAGCCACTGCCACAAGATGCTGAATATCCTAAGGAATTCTTTTTTGAAGACCTAGAATATCTGCCCCGCACCATCTATCGTATTATAAGGCAAACTCTATGGCCCATCAAAGGACATTCTTCTGTAGCAAAGCTTGAAGGCTCAATGAAGACATTGGTCTTCTATATTCTCAATGGCATCAGCTTCAATGCTCAGGATTTCTTCATCGCACAACTTGTCGATCCGCTCGATATATTTGGTCTGAAGTTTTATGCTCCATGGGTAATGCATCTTATCAACCTTCACTCTGCTATCAACTACCGGCCCTCTGGGCACAACCATCTCATATTCCTGCCAGAGGTTGATATGTCTGTCGAAGCCATATACCCAGAGCTTGCCAAGGAGCCCATTTATCTTCACAACATCGATCGTCAAAGTTTCACTCAACATATTGAGGGAGTTCATGCTGCAACTCATGTTTATCCTTTGGCTGGAAATACTCGTGCACCTCATCGTGCCCATAATCAAGCCACTGATAGCACTATTGCTCAAAGGCCTCGGAAGAGATCTCGTGTACTCAATGACCGAGAGCTTCTCGTGGCCTTGCATCAGAAACAAGATAAGCATCATGAATGGCTCAAGCGTTAGTTGCAGAGTCCCTTGGTGGATGTTAATCGCATTCGCAATCTAGCCACCAAGAATGCATTTGTCAGTCATGAAACCTGTCGGCGGTCATGGAAGAGTCTGACATTACTCAGTTCTGAAGATGATCTTCAGCAAGATGGCTTCACAGAGAGATTCAAATTTGATTCCACTCCTCCCAGGAACGCTGTCTTGCGTCAGACTCCATCACTCAAGACTCGAGTACTCCCTGCGTCACCGCCACCGCAATGCCGAGTCATCGATGACGAAGATGATGCTACTTCACCTACTACCACTTCGACGCGTATCAACACTGCACCAGGCCCCTCTGCACCACCAAACTCCAACATTGACCTTGCTCCTCCTTCTGCTCCTTCTGGAAACGAGTAGATGCTCTATGTCTTCAAACCTTTTTGGTCCTTACTGACAAAAGGGGGAGAAGCATATGAGTTGATAGTCTTCAAGCGGGTCCTTATGGGTGGCTGCATTACTTTTTACCAAGTCTTACAACTCTCGTCTTTTGATACATTTGGTTCTCTGAGTTGTAACACTTAAACTTGATGGTCGTCTGCTACTTTATCTGCTATTCTGTAATGCGATGATAAATTCCGCATGAAGTCATTTTGCGGACGTCCATTTTTCATTATGCATATCATTATCTTCATTATTTGCTTATATGCATAATGAATTATCTTCACACCTTTATGATGGCCTCCACAAAGCAAAACCTGACATGTGCATTTGCATTCAAATGCAAATCATTTATATGCACATCTTCAGGGGGAGCCTCGTCTTATGTATGAATACAATACTCACAACACTAAACTTTCATATACTTTTATCCCCGTTGAAAACTTCAACAAGTTTGTCATCAATCACCAAAAAGGGGAGATTGTAAGTGCATCTAGTGCCACCCCTAGTTGGTTTTGGAGTATTGACGACAAACTTGGTTGAGGGACTAATGTGTTTGTGAGAATTTCAGGATAACACAGGAAGTAGTCCCATATTGATTCGGTTTACCTACCAGAGATGACCCCTAAAAATGTATGAAGACATTGAAGACAATGGTGGTCTGTGAACACATTCACATTGAAGACTATGACAGGAGAAGACATCGCGTGAAGACTATGGAGTGCGAATACATAGTTGTTTCGTAGTTTCCTTTTCTTCTTTGTTGAGTCATAGGAAACACCGTACTGTTAAGTGGGGTTCAAGTGAACAAAGTTAGAGTGACTGATGTGATGCTCAACCAAATCCTATGTCTTCGAGCGAAGACAATGAGAGCAAATCTTATCCAGAGTTGGATGAGTCAGCTTTACTTGTAGCACAAGTCAAGCTACCGCGTGTGTTTGAAATCTGGCCATTGGACACGTGTCAGTTCCTTAGTGACCCAGGGTCATTTCGGACAAATCAGGTCGGGTTGCCTCCTGGCTATAAATAGCCCACCCCCCACACCATAAATTGGTGGCTGCTCAGAGTTAGTGCACGGCTTTTGTCGTTTGAGAGCAACCCATGTCCGAACCCTTTGAGAGAGAATCCTTGCAAGGACAAAGCACATCACTGAAGTCTTTCTGTCCGCGTGATCTGAAGACTTATTACCCTTGAGGACTGTAAATCCTCCAGCCGGTTAGGCGTCGCGTTCTGAGCATCCAAGAGTCGTTGTGGATTGCCAGTGAGCGAAGTTTGTGAAGGTTTGGAAGTCTCCCTTGAAGACTTACCAGAGTGATTGGGGGAGGACTAAGTGTTCTTAGCTCAAGGAGAATAACGTGAAGACACGGTCTTTTGAGTTGAATCTCAGCCTCCCTAACCAGATGTACAGTTGTCAGGGCAACTGGAACTGGTCCAACATATCCCTTGTCCTCTCCGAGCAACTGGTTCTATCCTACCTCTCTCGCCTTACTTACAGTTTGTCTTCGTGAAGTCTTTGCCTACTTGCCTTATATGTTTGACTTCAATGTGTGAAGACAGTTGTCTGTTTGGCTTCATACTATCTTCCATCCTGATCGAATCTACCTAGCTGCTCATAGTCTTTGTGCTTTCACTTCATTGCTTACTTGACTATGGCTTGTCTAGTGTAGTATACCTTCCGCTTCATATCAATAAGGTCATTTCTATCGTTTGTCTTCAAAACATACATGTTTTGAAGACTTTCATAAAAATCGCCTATTCACCCCCTCTAGTCGAATACTAGCACATACAAATCCCCACCCCCTATGTAGTAAAAAAATAACCTATGAATCCTAGTAGTTGTCGATGCAGAATCGATTTATGGCAATCCTCCACCCTCGATGTGTTCAATCCCCTCCCTGACTCTGAAATCGCGTGCTATAATCTAATCTAGCCCGAGTCAAAAGGACTGAATGTACAAAGAGGACGAGGTCTTACCGCCATGGCCGATTTGCTCCGGTGGTTGCTGCTGCCGTCTTGGATTGATTCGCACTAGAGCTCTGGTGGTCGCCGCTGTCGCCTATGTTGGTGTGAGTGGGGAAGAGGGGACAGAGCGGTGAGGAAGGGAGGTGAGGGTAATTTATGATGACGCGTCTGGAAACAACGCGATGTCTCGGGACCACACCCACGCGTGCAAGCGCCCACACCCACGTGCCTAGGGTTGCCCCGCACAGGCCTGGCTCCACAAAAACGGCTCATTTGTGCGTTCCTCTGGATGCAGACCCAGAGGTGCTTTAATATTCGTGCTATGCAATCCCAATAGTGAATGCAGGTAACCAAATGGACCTTTTTCTTCTTGCGCGGGCCTGGCTGAGGTCTATGCAGGCTACCAAACACGCCCTAAGAGCGTGTCTAGCAGATCCCGCAAAACTCGTTTAAGGACGTCCACAAAACTTTTTTATTATACCGCGAGCGCTACGGCGGAATAGATCCCATAAACCCATCCCGCAAATGTTTTGCGGTACGCGTTTATGGGGTCATGGTATCGCAAATTTTGCATAGCATCGAACAAATTACAGATTTCAATTATGTGAACCGAATGGAATTATAATATGAATTAAACATATGAATATAAATGTTCCAAAATGCAATTCACAATACAACAATAGTTTTAACAAATGTTCAAATTTGAATAATTATTACAATTTACATTACCAAATTATTTGAATCACACACAAATAGAAATGATAAAAATGGGGATCTATTTTCCCCCATAGAGTTGCCAACGATGCTCAATAAGATCATGCTTGAGTTGGTTGTATGAATCACGGTTCTCGATCTTCCGGTGGGTCTCAAGGAATACAGTGATCTCATCCGCATCCCTGGGAGGCTTCGCTCGAACCTATTCCGGATCAAATCAAGCACAAAACCGCGGGTATTGGACATACCTCGCCTAAAGCCAGCCGAAGAAAAACTGTGCCGCCCCTTTCTTCTCCCCTGTCGGCCGAAATAAAATTGTGTCGCCCCTTTCTTCTCTTTGTCGGCTGAAGAAAAGCCGCGCCACCCACTATCACCGACACGCGTGGGTGAGCCCCACTGATTTCAATGCTCATCGGTGCCAAAACCAACCGGATCATCTTGCTACAAGGCCACGTGCCAAGCTCCGGGGCAGATCCATGGCGCTGAAGGAAGTCGTGAGACATTGACACAAATGGGCACCCTCCCCCCATGCGCTAAAACTTGGTGGAATGGATGCAATGCGGGTTGGAATGGATGCGGTGCAGGGTGGTGGCGACTGGGAGTGGAGGCGCGAATGGAAGCATGCGAAAATGCATTTGCACCAAAGGACAGGGGAGCCAGAAAAATTGAGTGAAATCCCATACTATGGAGGAAATGAGCTCGCGGGATTCGGGAACCCACAAAAAAATTGGGATGAACAAAATTAGGGATCTATTCGGGCCGGGCAAACCCTCGCAGTCCCGCAAACTGGCGGTTATTTTGCCGGATGGCCCAGTTTGGGGGGTCTACTAGAGATGCTCTAAGCTCCCTTGAAATAAGCTTTCCTAGTGAACCCACAGGTGTGAAAAGTGCATGGGCCCTGGGTGACAGTGGGCTAGACATGTTGGTGGGCATCTCGGTCTCTTGCTTGTCCAGTTTTCTTGTGTACATGGGCGGTTAGCTAGCTGGTCCCTTGCACGTTGTTTTGTCTAGCCAAGAAAGAAAAAATACTGTTACGACACCTAGCCAATAAAAGACTCTCAACGGGAAAAACTGATTGAACAGACGAATCATCATTCGTGTGTCCAATCCTAAGTAGTAGTGATGTTCCTTTTGAATATCCATTTCTGAGCCCAGGCTCATCTACAGCCGCTCTGATGAAAAAAATAAAACAATTACTAGAAAAATTGAAAAATTTCCAAAAAAAGTTTCATGGTAGATAATTTGATGCGCGGGGTCCGCTCTAATTTTTAGATCATTTGGACATCTAAGCAGCTCTCGGTAAGAAGACAAATTTTGGGTCTATAAGAAAGTTTGCTGTTCATGTACTTTTCTGACACAATTTGTCTTTTTTGCTGAGAGTTACTCAGATGTCCAAATTTTCTAAAGATTGGAGTGGTAATCATGCAATAAATTTGTCGGAATCGGGGCTCTGGGGACCCAAAGGTTGGAACTATGGGGTGCGATTGTTCCTACCGCCCTACTCTTTCCTGCAGCTAACCATAGAGAGGCTAGGGCGAGAGCGAGATAGCGGGAGACCCTAATCCTGCTTGGTTTGGATTTCACTGGTGAGAGAGAGAGAGAGAGAGAGAGAGAGAGAGAGAGAGAGAGAGAGAGAGAGAGTACAAGGGTGGAGGATCAAGTGGTCGACCTCCTCTACGGCGGCACCCTGCCCTCCTTTTATGTCTTCCTTGGTCCTCTTCCCCCGAAAACATTGGAATGAAGGGTTGCCACACGACGAAAATTTGAAGGGGGACAGGGGCACAGTCTATCCTGACAAAAGGTGGTCTTCGCCTGCAAGGCCACCGTCCATGACGCGCCGGTAGGCTCGGTGATGACCTCCGCCCTACGCGCCCGTCGTCTTGGTCTTCTTGCACCGATCGGGTATCCTTTGGGGATTGCTTTGGGAGCCGGCGTGCTGGCCTTGCTCCCTTAGCACAAAATAGGAAATCCTCCTCATCCGTGCCTGGTGGCACGGCCTCTGGCACCGTTCCTCGCTGCGTGCATCACCCATGTGAAGAAGCAAGGCCGCGTGACCGCACTGAACAACCACTGACTTGCTTGCCTCTGAGAGGGGGCCTCGGGAGGCAGCCTCGGGAGGCCACCTCGCGAGAGGGCTTCGTGAGGCTATTGGTGGAGCTCCATTGTCTGCTCGGGACGCATGCCGAGGGGGCGGTATCGCGAGAAGTCTTGCTCGTGATGCTTGCTGATGGCCACTCATTAGGTTCTTGATATGCATAGCGCCCTGAGCCATAGGCAGACGGGCCTGGGTACCCCCGGTCCCACGAGTCCGACAGTAGCCCCTGGACCCACTTTGCGCACGTCTCTGCTAGTTAGGGGGCGAAACAATGTGGGCCCTAACTGCCCGCGGGCCAGGCGGGACACGTGGCGCATGATGGAGCGAGGGACGCTCCCACTTCTCCCACGATGCCTCGGCAATCGCACGAGCTGATATAAAGTCTGCCCACGCGCGGCGCGAGGCCATCATTGCCTTCCTTGTTCACATCCGCCTTCCCGCGCTTCCCTTCTCGCGTACGTATCTCATGGTTGAACCCCGAACGCCGCATATCTCCTCATCCCCACTTGCAAACCCGTGACATGCGAATGGCGCTCGCTGGCAAGAAGGGGAAGGCGATGGCCCCGGCCCTAAGCTAGCACATCGTCGGGGCGATGCGCTTGTGCTCCACCATCTTCGACATGGGGGACTTGGGCCCGGTGCTCCCGCTGGTGGCCGGCTGTCAGAATGAGGGGCATGGGACCAAGATCTGGTTGGGTTCATGAAGCGGGGGCGCCCGGGACGCACCACCTACCCCTTCTTCCTCCATGACATTTATGCCGGGTTGGACTCTTCGTTCTCTGAATTCTTCTATGCCATCCTGTCTCATTATCAGATTCACGCCCTCCACCTTCAACCCAATTCCGTCCTCCTCTTGGACATGTTCGCCTTCTACTGCGAGGCCTTTGTAGGTGTGAGACCCTCGGTGGCGCTCTTTCGTTATCTCTTCAGCTTGCCGGTGACCGCCTCGGAGCAGCACTCAGGATGAATCACTTTCCTCGCCGTCAAGGCGATGGAAGACGGCATCATCAGCCTAAAGTCCATGAAGAAGGTGGAGGGCCACCGGCAGAGCCGTGTCTATATGGACGCACACCGGACCTGCCCACTCCTGATGACCCCAGCAGACCCGACCGAGAAGAACCGCAGATGGGGGCAAGCGAAGCTCACCGATACATGATCGAGCCTGTCCTGGAACGGATGCTGCACACGGGGACACGAAGTTGTCGGGGCCGATGGTCATCACGGAGTACCTGCGGCGGTGCATTGCGCCACTCCAAGACCACTCATGGCCCATGTGGGGGGACACCGGTGCAAGGGACACGATGAGGTTGCATGTTAGTGGCCTGAAGCCCGAGGAGCTGCACAAGGTCCCGGCAACCCTGCTCGGCAGCCCTGCTGAGGACCCTCCCGAGCATGCACTCCCACTCTACTGCTATCAGGAGAGGCCAGAGCTGGTCGCGGTGATGACCTTTTCGACCAGTGGGGGCTCATGCTAGATGGCCACATCGGGCCCCGTCAGAACCCCCTCACGGTGGTGCTAAACTCCAGTGGTAGCGATAGCAATGAAGACTCGGAGGGGACTGTTAGAAGCGAGAGAGAGATTTGGTGGAATATTTGATTGTATTGCTTGAGCCTTGTGGGCGTATATATATAAGGCAAGGTACAATAAATTCTACGCTATCCTACATTCCTAAATAGTAACAATGATACTCAACATTCCCCCCCTCCGCAGTCACAACGGTACTGACGCAGACAGTGAGAATGGAGAAGAATCCGAAGGTAAGCCGACGGACACCCCCCACAGTCGGAACGGTCGATGCATCGCGGAAGTCATGGCTGGAGTGAAACCGATGAGGTTACTCAAGCAAGGTGGTAGCCCTTTGTGCCGATGTCGATGTAGCCACTACAAAAAATGACACATCCGTGACATTTTGGGTCGAACGAATTTTTTTCTGTCATACTTATGAACTTATATGACAATAATTGTGACAAAACCCGGTATCATCATAGATGTGGTGAGCTCCTACTTCTATGACAAAAAATCATGAGAGAGAATGGTCTTTTCGTCCTGGGCGGGCCAGAGACGCAGCTGCATGACATTCTTTGGGACGTCCATGAGGGAAAAAACCGTGGTAGAAGCGAGGGCGAGCAAAATATCGGGGAGTTCCCGGTTATGGTGGGTGGTCGGGGGCCGAGCGATGCGCATTTCTCTCGTACACGTCAAGGCGTAAAAGTGCGGCGTTGAGCTCTAATCAACCCGAGTGAGGCGCTCACCTAATCGAACCCAAGCGATTACCTTTGCAGTTACGCATTCATCGAACCAGAGCGATCGAAGCGATTCTTTGCTACTGCTTCTAATCAAGCTGATCGATGCTGCCTCTGGATGAACAAAGGAGTGTTGCTGGGGGGTTTGGATGAACAGCTCCCGGTGGGGGTGGATGAACAGGACCCCGTGGTGTTGCCTCTGAATGAACAGGACCCGATCGAGCCGGTTGGGGCTGGATGAACAGGAAACTGTGGAGGGCTGGATGAACAGGACGACCTCGTGGAGGGCTGGTTGAATAGTAGTTGGTGGAGGGCTGGATGAACAGTAGCCCATGGAGGGGTGGTCGAACAGGACCCCGTGGAGAGGGCTGGTTGAACAGTAGCTGGTTGAAGATCATGTGGTGGAGGCTAGATGAACAGGAGCCCATGGATGAACAGTCGCAGTTGGAGGCTGGAGGAGGTCGACGGTGGATGAACAGTAGCCTGTGGAGGCTGGAGGAAATCAACGGTGGAGATGAACAAGATCCCATGGAGTCCTGCTTTGCACGCCACACCCTCCCGGCGAACAGGTCCTCCATTTTGACCGTGGCGCCCAAAACAAGTCCGCTTCTCCGCTTTGTGGTACACCACACCCTCCCGATCAACAGACCTCGCTTGACCGTAGGAGGTCCAACAAAATTCTGTTTCCTCCGTTTTGCGGTACGCCAGACCCCTCCGATGAACAGGATCCCTTTTCGACCGTGGTCGGTCGAACACAAGGTTGTTTCCTCCGTTTTGCGGTACGCCAGGCCTCGTTTCCATCGGCTATTCCATCCAAGCCGGTTGGCTCCCACTCGTTCCGTTGCCTCCCGATGAACACGCCGCATTCCGTTGCCTCCCCATGAACACGACAACGACGCAGTTTCTTTGTTCCGACCCAACCATGTACACGAGCCCTAGCCGTACGTATGCGCGAGTAGGCATTCGAGACCCCGCCCGTATGTGCGTATGTGGACGTATTTACTTTCTTTCACCCTGGCCGATGTACATACGTGTACATGCTACGTGCACGCCTATACTACGACACGTGCGTGCCTCTACATCGACCAGTATGTATGTACACGTTAGCGACCAGAATGACAACGCTACATACGCTTCGACCAGGTGGGTCCTGACTAGGGATGGCAATGGGTACCCATTACCCACGTACCCTGCGGGTAAAAACCCTATTAGGGTAAGGATATGGGACAAAAAATTATCCATGGGTATATGAATAGGGAAATATTAAACCCATCGGGTAGAGTGGGTACGGGTATGGGATCATGTAACCCATACCCACATACCCATGTACCCATATAAAATCTATATGAACTCAAAATTATCTCTACAATTTATCATGAATTTGTGAACTCAAAATATACGACTGTGTGATGATGTTTTGATGTCTTGTTGTTTACGAGAAAGTGATGTTGTTTATTAAATATGATGTTGTTTATGATGTGTTGTTGTTTAAAAGTGTGTGTGTTGTTGTTGTTGTTATAATCTATTGTTGTTTATAAATTATAATTATATGTTGTTTTTATGACTATGAGTAGTTCAAACTGATGCTTTGCAAACAAGGGTAATTTTACCCATGGGTACCCATATACCATGTCGGGTAACGGGTATGGGAAAAAATTATACCCATTGATGGGTATGGGTAAGGGTGATGGGTAAGCTCAGAGGGGATGGGTAAGGGTATGGGGTGGCTCCACCCGTACCCAAATCCTGCGGGTGCCAGCCCTAGTCCTGACTGTCAGGCACTTCCTTGCGTGCGAAGATGTAGCTGGTGGATCCCAGCAGTAGGGGGGCGAATCGTTTTTTTGCCTGTAATATGGACGCACTTCCTTGCGAGAGAAGATGTAGCTGGTGGGTCCCAACAGTCAGGGGGAAATGTTTTTTTCACGAAATACGGTGGGCCGTCCGATGGGTCCCTGCAGTCAGGTGGAGGAATAATTATTTTGCGTGTAATAAGGAGGCACTTCCTTGCGGCTGCCGTGGACCTAGCTGTCAGCCTCTCCACGTACTGTACTCTTTCGATGGAAGTCATTCCTTGACCACACTGACCACGCCGCGCCGAGAGCACTAGGGTGGTGGACGACGGCGAGGCCTAGGAAGGGGACGACGCGAAGCCGGGGAAGACGCGGCAGTGGAAGTCCACGCGGAGAGGAGTACGAGGGTTCACTGGTTTGGCTGCGTTGTGAGGCTGCCGTCGCCGCAGAATAACAGTGGGTGTGGGTGAGTAGAGGGATGGCCTAGCCAGCGGTGGGAGTAGTAGGGGGTGGTGAGGCCTCCGCGGCATCACAGCCGGCCACGGGAGGCAGGAGCACACGGCACGACCGGCGCTGCTTTGGGCGGCTGGAGCAAGAAGACCAGAGGTTGAAGAAGCACTACGGCCGTTGGATGGACATCGTACGGTCACTGCAACTAGAATCGTTTATATTGACTATGTTGACAAAGCCCTTGGTACGCGTCAACTTAGTAGGCCCACAGGTCAGCCTCCGAAATGGTGCACCCTAGATGTCAGGGGGAGGAATCATTTTTTGTGCGGCTGAAGCAAGAATATCCGAGATTGAAGAAGAAGCACGACATCCATTGGATGGACATCCAGCGGCCACAGCTGCTAGAACCGTGTGTAGTTGACAAAGCCTTGCATACGCGTCAACTTAGTTTTTTAGGGGACGCATCAACTTAGAAGACCCACAAGTGTGTGGCAGAGAACTTATAACCCATTTGCGATTTGTAAGAATGTACAACCCATTTTTTAATTCTAATGGAATTTACTACAAACCATTTACAGTTTATTAAAAGTACAGCCCATTTTCTAGCTAGGACAACAATTAATAATTTCAACCAACCGCTCAAAACAGAATTCAAATTTTTTTTCCCACATTTTGATGGGATCCGAAACATTTTTATCCGAAATTTCTAGTCAAATTAAATATAATTTCAAAATAAAGTTGTATTATGTTAAGATCCAATGAAATATTACACGCGCAACAAGTAATGAAATTAAAATTTTCAAATTCCAAAAACAATATATTTTTTAAACTAATTACGCGTTTGGTGCATTTTTTATAGTTAGTGCCTAATTATTATAATTACATCCCATTTATTATTTCTTAAAGTCCATTTTCTTGTTAAGCCTAATGCATACCTCCTAGGAAAGTTTGTAGCCCAGCGCGGCGGAGAATAACAAGTTTACCCGGATATTGTGTACAACTGTCGGCCCAGTTGCATTGTTGATGTTGAAAAAAAGCCATGTAGTACAAAGACAACCTAACATGGCTACTGTTTACACATTCGATGGCCTAAAAGGCCCAAACAAGGCATCTCAGATAACCTTTCGAAGTCACTGAGCTCAATTAATAACTCAAGAAAAAAGTTAGATTATAGTGGAACCTAATTAAAAGCTATCACGAGCAAAGAAATAATTAACAGGTCCCACTTGTGCGTGTGTGTGTGCATGTGTGTGCGCGTGCGCGTGTGTGTGAGAGAGAGAGAGAGGGAGAGAGACCCATCGGTTGATGCTCGTAAATACATCTTTCAGCCATATGCATTGCTGATGCTCAGTAAAAACTTATATAGTTGACACAATCATATAGAACATCATAGCACACTGAACTTGCATACAAAAATTTCACGCAAGCGGCACAATCAGGATGGAAACAGTGGATCTCTACGGGTAGGGCTATGTTGAAACCAACGAACTTGTACATAATGGTTCATCGTCTTTATCAATGACGGGGAAATATCTTGAATGCTGTGCAAAGAAAACAGACAGACAACACAATAAGTTCTGCTAGCACATTAAGTTGACGTACAGTGTACCTGGCCATACCTTGGGCTTGGCAGGGCTTCAGGCCGGGCCTAGCCAAGCCCGACGCAAAAAATCTAGGCCCGGGCCCGGCCTGGCCTGGCCATCAGGCCCGGCCAACCTGGCCATCGGGCCTGTTTTTTGGGCCTGAGCCCGTCCCGAACACGTAAAAGCTCGTCGGGCTCCGGGCCGGCACGGCCCGACCTTCAGAAAAACACAAAAACGACAGGCCCGGGCCGGCCTTCGCGCTCAAAATCTAGGTCCGAGCCCGGCCCGGGGGCAGCGTCGGGCCGTGCCGGCTGGGCCGGGCTTCCCATGGCCAAGTATAACGTACATCCATTTCTAAAAAAAGTTCAGGTACAAAATTAGAACATGTCACAATGAAGTGTACTGGCTCATCAGTGCTTCACACCCATAGCTCAGATTTAACTAGTATCTGACAAGATTCATTTGTTACCTCAAATAAGAGCACATCCAGGCAGGCAGCCCTGCCTCTTCTCCCAAAGAAGCAGTGGCCTCCGCCGCGTGATGGAGTAGGCCCTGTGCCATCCATCGTCCCGAGAAACACAGGGAAAGTCTAACATTGACTCCTGTAATGGACGTCGTCGACAGACCCTGACACCAGCGTCGTCGGCAGGACTCCGATTGATGGATTGACCACTTCTTCGACATGCACGAACACTCGATACAGGTACATCCCTAACATGGTCCGCGGCGGCCTTGGTGGCAACGAATAGTACAACCCCAGTTCCTGCATCGGTATCTCAACACCAATCACCTTAGGTATGGTGGATGGCTTCTTCATCCATGCCATAACCTTCAGAGCCCAGCTGTCTGGAGGAACAAACATACTTACGAGCTCACCTCCAAGGTCGTTGATAAGCTCATTCATAGACTCGCTGTTCCAAGCACGTCGAGGCATGCCGTGGAAGGCAAGCTTTTTTAAAAACTCAAGCTCAGAGGGCACCGAGCCCCATCCTGGGTGCCACCGATCAAAGCTCACCAGCGCGCCCTCGCAGAACAAACGCCGGGAAGATTTGAACACACGACTGCAGTCGAAAGTTGTCCGGAACTTGACGAAGAAATCAGCCGGTGGCGGACAGACTTCGACGAGCAAGTCACTTATTTGGATGTCGTGCGCAATGCCAAGAGCTTTGACAAGGTCGTCCGATGAGACGGGAGGCCGGTCGCTGTTGATGGTTACCATCAGCACTTTGCCAACAAACTGGTCGTCAAGCGCCGCCATGCCACTGTTGAGCGACAGCATGCAGCGAGCGAAGGCAGGACGGACCTCAGGATCTCCGGCTCGGTGATCCGCATTGATCGGCGACATGATAGTGCGCTTGAGTACAGGGAGTACGGGAGGGGGATTTGGGGGAACTGGAGTAGGAATCGAGATTCTAGAGGTGGGGGGAGATTGGGGATGAAAAGGTAGCATGATTTTTGAACACACGCCAATATGCTCTCGGCGCGCAAGCGCACGAAAACACAGGTGGTGCCCACATGTCGGCCTAAGAGTCCTTACTCTTTCATTTTTGGAGAGCCCGGCTTTTTTTTAGGATCTTTTGAGAGCTCGGCCTGAGATTCATAATTGACCTATTTAGCATTGCGTTACTACTCGGCCCATATTCAACGACACCTCAATGGCCCAAACAAGTGTACATCATCGAAAAGACACTTTGCTCAAATTATATAACGTGAAAAAAGGAGATATACTCTGAACACTGGAGAATGGTGATGCCCTCATTTAGCCCACCAGTAGTTCGAGACAATAAACAGTTCGAAACAACGATATATACAACATTCAAACACTGACTAGTGACTACTACTGACATAAACATCAAGACATGATAGTTCATAAGAAGTCTTGCTACACCACCAAAATGCACCCATCTGCAGCGCTCAGACTCTCGTGATCCAAACGAGAATGACATTCTAAATAGAGGCAACTATTACATAGTAAGAGTGACATAGACGAGGATGACCAAATGAAAAGGAATATGCATAACAAAAGAAACAACTACCCATCCAGAACAAGCAGCAAAGACAACAAAGTCATTCGAAGAGATGATCCAACACCATCATAATTTGCAGCCCCGCTTCAGACCAGTGATCCGGAGACACCAGTACTCCACTCTTTCGATGCAACAACCGAATTACCTATCAACCTGAAGGCTTGAACCACATCACTGCCTGTCGTAATTGAGACATCCAAGGATCAAAGTTAATTTGGATGCCTTTGTCATTCTCACCTTCTTTTGGCTACAGGTTGTATCGTTGACAATCAGGGGAGTTTGACAATTAGGCTGTACGATGGATTCAGGGTGCCCTCTGTTACTGACAAGCGAGTCACGCCTTCTAAGGTCAAGCCTAGAAAGGACCCCTCTGTTGCCTTCCCCTCTATTGCCACTAATCCTGGTCTCGAACCAGCTGATAAGGTACCTGATGCTATCCCACCTCCTACTACCATCACTGCTATACAATCCATAGGCACTAATATGTGTGGTATGCATCCGAGCCAGTTAAGCAAGCAGAAGTTGCTCTCTCTTCGAGGTGGGCAGAAGAGTGGTGATGCTGATCTCGATGCTGCATAAGCCGTGGAAGGTGCTCTGCTGGAACATCAGAGGAATCAACTCGGAACAGAAGAACTTAGCCCTTAGTAATGCTATCAATAGTAGTGGTTGTTAAGTTGCTTGTTTGCAAGAGACCAAACGTGCTACTTTTGATGTTGCTTTTGTGAAACTTTTCTGTCCTAAAAATTTCGATAAGTTTGAGATGGTGCCCTCCCAGGGGGCCTCTGGTGGTTTAATTGTGCTCTGGGACAGTTCAGTATTTTCTGGCGATGTGATATGCTCTGAATCTTTTGCATTGGGTATTCAGTTTACATCTTTGGAAACTGCCAAAAAATGGAGTCTGTTTAATATTTATGGACCATGTACGGGCCCAGCTAGAGCTGATTTCACTTCTTCGTTGTTTGACTTAGACATACCTGCTGACGAGGACTCGTTACTTTGTGGTGATTTCAACTATATTAGAGCATCAGATAATCGTAACAAGCCAGGAGAAGATGCTAATGATATGCTTACGTTTAATGATTTCATCATTTCGCAAGCGCTGGTCGAGCTGCCCATTAAGGGCGGGCAATACACATGGAGCCATATGTAGAGTGATCCTCTGCTTGAACAAATTGACTGGCTCTTTACCTCGGCTAGCTGGACATCCACGTATCCTAACACCACGGTGGGGCCCCTCCCAAAACCAATTTCTGATCATATACCGTGTGTGGTTTCGATCGAAACTTCAGTTCCTAAAAGTAAGGTGTTTAGGTTTGAAAATTTCTGGATCTCCCACCCAGGTTTCTTTGATCTGGTGTAGAAGTCTTGGGCCAAGTATTGCTACGCGCCTAACTTTGTGGCAAGGTTATGTAAAAAACTCAAAAACTTGAGGTATGCCCTCAAGAAATGGAGTAAACAGATCTCTCGTTTGAATCTGTGCATTGACAATTTGAACTGGGCACTGCTGGAGCTGGACAATATTGAAGATAAAAGGCCTATAACATTACCTAAAGCAAATTTTAGAGGGATTCTTAAAGAGCCTTTGGTCACTCTCCTTGGGTATAAGAGATATTACTAGAAGAAGAGATATACTGTGCGATGGTTCAAATTTGGTGGCGATAATACCAAATTCTTCCACTCCGCGGCTATGGAGAGATATCGCAAAAATTCTATTGCTTCTCTCAAACTCCAGGATGGATCTGTTGTCACTAACCATGCAGGTAAAGCTAAAGAGCTCTTTGAAACCTACAGGGAGAGATTGGGCAGGAAAGCATCGTATGAAATGAAGTTTGATCAAGCTAGAATCGTTAAAAAGGTTGATGGGTTGGATGTGCTGACCACTCCATTCACGCATGAGGAGATTGACAAGGTGGTTCAGGAAATGCCCTCGGACAGAGCCCCCGGCCACGATGGGTTCACTGGCTGCTTCCTGAAATCTTGTTGGCATATTATAAAAGAATATTTTTACAAACTTGTAAGGACTTCTATGATGGAAATTTAGATCGCCAAAGCCTCAACTCTGGATATATCACGCTGATCCACAAAATCCAGTCGCCCGAATCTGCAAATGATTACAAACCCATCATGTTGCTAAATTGCTGCCTGAAGCTGGTCACTAAGATGCTTGCTAATCGGCTGTAGAAAATTGTCCTAAAGGTTATCCAGAGGAACCAGTATGGGTTTCTCAAAGGGAGGTCCATCCAGGATTGCTTGGCCTGGGCGTTCGAATATATCCACCAGTGCCAGGCCTCAGGGAGAGATTGTTGCATTCTTAAACTTGACTTTGCAAAAGCATTTGACACTATCCAACACGAGTCTATGATTGAGATCATGCGATGCATGGGTTTTGACGATAAGTGGTTGGGGTGGATTAACTGTATATTCTCCTCAGGGTGCTCTGCGGTGCTGCTTAATGGCACCCCTGGGAAGCAGTTCGGGTGTTTATGTGGACTTCATCAAGGGGATCCACTGTCTTCGTTGATCTTCGTCCTTGGAGTAGACCTTTTGCAGTCGGCGATCAATGATGCTTGCCAGTCGGGGCTAATTCAGCTTCCTATACCCACACCCCATAATGATTACCCCGTAATCTAGTATGCTGATGACACGATTGTGGTCTTCCCGGCCTGTCCGCTTCAGGCGCAGGTGATGTGGGATATTTTGATGGATTATGCGACATCTGTGGGGCTTAGGATCAACTTTCATAAGTCCATTCTGGTGCCAATCAACTTGGCCTCAAGGGATGCTGCGAGGATGGCTGCTGTATTCGGTTGTTCCATTGGCCAGATGCCATTCACGTATCTTGGTCTGCCCATGGGCACCACGCGCCAGTTTGTTGAGGATTTGATGCCACTGGTGTCATCGGTGCAGAGAAGAGTGCCGGCTATTGCATCTTTGTTGGATTATGGATCGAATCTCACATTACTGAACTTAGTGGTCACCTCTCTTGCTATCTATCCTATGTGTTCCATCAAAATAAACCCCAAGATCATCGAGCACCTGGACAAACTACGCAGGGCCTGCCTCTGGGTCACGAAATATGATGATGGGCACAAAAGCAGCTCTTTGGCGGATTAGGGTATGGTGTGCAGACCTAAAAATAGAGGAGGTTTAGGAGTCATTGATATCAAAATACAAAACCAGGGCCTGCTGCTGAAACATCTCCACAAATTCTACAACAAGGCAGATGTGCCTTGGGTGACCATGATCTGGGAGGCTCATTAAGCTGACAAAATACCTCACACAACGGATACTTGTGGATCGTTTTGGTGGAGGGATCTCATGCAACTCTCAGACATATACAGAGGAGTCACAAGTGTGGATGTGTCTGCAGGAGACACGATTCTCTTCTGGAAAGATATGTGGAAGCCTGAAATATTGCAGGATAAATTTTTGAGAGCCTTTTCGTTCGCCAGAAATCCAGACATCTCAGTGAGACAACTGTTGTCCTTGGATCGGCTAGGTACGTGTTTCATCTTCCTCTTTCTCCACAAGCGATACAAGTGGTAGCGGGGCTGCAGTCTGACATTTTGGATGTTTCACTCAATATTGACAAAGACACCTGATCTTGTGTCTGGGGAGGGAATGACTTCAGGTCTTCACGGTTCTACGAGCATTGTTTCAGCTAGGTGCAAGTGGATGATGCATTTCATTGGATATGGAAAACTAAATGCACCAATGCCAAAGATAGATGGATTGGGCCGATGTTTCTAGAAGTCTTCATGGTGGCAGCATGGGAGATTTGGAAGGAGAGGAATGATTAACACTTCAGAGGGATCCAACCCTCTTTTGACTCTGGAGGAACAGATTCAAACTAGACTTTGCAATCTTTGGTTCATAGATCAAAGCAGAGCTAGGTCCCTACATTTTATCCTTAGTTAGCTCCCCGTAATTCCTGTAATATCTGCTTGGACACTCCACCCCCCTCTCTCACCATGTAAATTGTAACTAATGGATACTCTAACCCCCCTATTTTTGTTCCTCTGATTTATTAATTTAAAAGGCGGTGAGAGAATCTCACATCATCGATTCTCAAAAATCAGGGAGTTTGCTCCCGAACTCCTAGGGCTCGCCGTGTAGACATAGTTTTCCATAGCAAGCAGAGCCTCTCTGCCATCAAGGTCCTTGCCAGCGGTGATCTCTGATTAATCGGATAATCGAGTCCGAGAAAGAGAGTGTGAACCAAGGCTGTTTACCGCCTCAACTAAAAAATCCAAAGGCCCCAACAAGCTGGTATCCTGCTCATAGACGTAACAGCCACTGTCCGGATACTCACGTATTTCACGGTGCTCGTATACAGAGGGGTTTTTGCAATATAACTTTCCTGTCTCATGTGTCTGAATGATCATTAGTTTTTTGCCGTCGTCTGATTGAGCAAGGAACCAGTTGTGCTTCTCTTTTTTTGGCAAAGGTGGTGTGACTACAAAGGGCAGTAACTATAGGGACACTGCATCATATCAAAAAGGACATGCATTGTTAATGTAAGATCAGCATTGTTCAGAGTATGAGTAGGATAATGCAAGAAACAGCATTGATATGTCCCTGTTGGAACTGGTAGGAAAATACAGGGAAATGTATACTAGGTTCGAAAATATAGAAGTGCCATGCATGGTTATAATCATGTTATCTCGCAATCGATTCTTCACAGGAAACAACCATGTCATGCATGTTATGTAATCATCTTATGTCCTCACAAACAAATTCTTCAAGGTAACTAACAAACCATGCATTGTTATATACTCGTGCTCTGTGGGCAAAATTTTTGTGAGGATATTATTCTAGCCATTGATTGCTGAAGGGCGAATATAGGTATGTACACATGGTAAGCATTACAGGATTCCAGTACTTCCAAATATAGAGTTCTCCATATGCACATTTACTTCCCTAATGTATGGTTAGATGAAACCAATAGTGTGATGCATGTTTCTACTTCATGAAAATGAGGAAACTAACGTGGCCATTGATACACACTCATATTTAGTAGTAGTATATAGATTACTGTAAAATAAGGAGAATATCCATATATTCCTAACCGTTTGATTATTCAGGGGTACAAATTGGCTGTAATGACATGGTCACAATCACATGAATTAACTCATTCCAAATATAGCTGATTTACGGCATCTCTAATACATTGCCATAGTTCTACTCAAATTCTGCTCAAACAGGGATATGATAATCATCACAAAAAGTTCAAACAGTGTCATGGCGTCATCATTAACATGAGACGGAAACAACTTACACGCACCGTACAGCAATACGTGGTGCCATCTGCTTTGTCGATCGCGTAGATGATGCCATTGTGTTCAATAGCATCATAGATGTGTGTATCAGCTTTGATGATGATCCACTTCGAGCTGAGTTGTCTCCAGCTAAAGAAGGCACCGGCATAAAGATAGGAGAGTTCACGGTCGAACAAGGCAATTAGCTTGAAGTCTGCGTAATTCGCATGTCGTGTGGGCACTTGGAAGATTACAATCTTCTGCAAAACAAGGTCCGTCCAACTGACGTGGTAATCTAGATGACTTGGACCGCGATGGTAAAACTCTATACAATCCAACAGAGGAAGGATAATCTCATGGGAGGTCTGGAAGTTCACGAGCACCAACTGTTTATTGTCTTCTCTGAAGGCAGCCATCCAATGGGAGTTCATGCCGACCCAATACATACCTGCCAAGAAGTTTTGGGCGATGGTGATCGGATCAAAGTCGAGGGAAATGATGTACGGCGACCCACTACATACCTGCAAAGAAGTTTCGGCTAATGGAGATCGGATTGAAGTCGAGGGGCATCATGTACGCCTCCATATCATGGTGAGCTAATCTTGCAACACCAGATAGCAGCAAGCAGGGTGTCTTGAAAAGCTTAGGCCTCGCTTCGACGATGGCCGTGTGCATGTCCCTCGAGCATGCAGCCAGCCGCAGGGCGCTCAACATGTCCATACACGAACAATAGAGGTTGAGGATGTCACTAGGGAGATTTCTCCAATAGCGGCTCATATGGATGTTGCACGGTTCGCGTTCGGACATGGTGGAGTTGTTTTTTGGGGGATTGATTTACGGGGGAGAAGGCTGTCGGTGCTGGAGCGGCTAGCGAGGGAATAGTGGTATTGGGGGAGGCGAGCAAGGCGACGGTACACGGGGGCACAGTGAGATGGAGACGGAGATGGAGATGGAGATGGAGTGGTGCTATGGGAGGAGAGAGGGAGACGAGGCGAGGCATGCTAATGTGATGTATAGTAGCGGTGACAGACTGCACAGTGCACAGGGTGAGGCTGACTTTGGTAACCCGAACACGCCGCCTGGACTAGTGTCAGGCGCAGGGTGTTGTCACTTCACTGTGAGGATCGGATGAATAGTATTTTGACCATCAAGTGTACCAAAGTGGTACTACTACTACTACTACTACTACTACTACTACTACTACTACTACTACTACTACTACTACTACTACTAGTAGTAGTAGTAGTAGTAGTAGGAACATGGGTACTCCAGTACTTTATAGCGGAAATAGGTCTCCCGTGCTAGCATACCTATTCACTTCATCCTCCAGGTATCATCCATATTGCGAGCAGAACCAAATTCGCGTGCATGCAGAAGCGCGAAGATGGGCCTTTTCTTTTTTGAGGATAACCGTGTATTCCTTAACCAGAAAATGTTGTGTCTCCCACGCATGCGCCAATATCCATCTGAACCAGCTACGGCACATTTTTTTATCTGTTTGCATAGGTCCCACCTATCAGGAAGGATGGGCACGTACACGAACAGGTACGACTCCTCAGTCTACCTGCATAGCCTTTTCGTTTAGTCTACCTAGCCGTCTAATCAACTACCTGCACGCCACTTCTCCCATTTACTTCTCCATCAGGAACCGATTTTCCTCGGCTTCTTCACCTCCCCTTCGTCTTCATTTGCATCAAAAACCCACTGCGTTCACATTGTTTTAACCTCTTCACATACTCCTGGAGTAATTCTGAAGCCCTTTTAAATAATCATCTACTTCAGTTAGACTAGCCATCTAATCCTAACTCTCCAAACAATAGCCCTCCATTCCAGCGGTTCCAAATGGCGAAAGAGATCGAGATGCAGGTTTTTAGCGTCCAACATGTCCTCGTCGAAGGCTCGTTGAGCATAGTTTCCACCGTCACCGTCCACCCAAGGGTTGTTCGGAAGTGGATCAACAATGTATCCAACTCCCTTGAAAAGGTAGAGATGAGGGTCATCGGTCTCGACGCAGAGTACACAGAGCGTGCCATTGGGAAGATCCAACGCGCGGCCGTCCTTCAGTTGTGCCTCGAAGATGATGTTTTGGTGTACCACATCATACACACGCCCTCCATACCGTGAGCTTCATGATTTCTTGTCTCGGGAGGACATATCTTGTGGAGCAGCCATCGAAGGGACAAGCGAGAAGCTGGAGCCGCACAACCTTGATTTGAAAAGCATCAGCGACCTACAAACCAGAATCAAAATTTCTGTAGAAGATTGTGATAAACAGACACCATCCCTATTCGACGTTGCAAATTTTCTGCTCGGTACAAATCTTCAGAAGGGTGACGAGACGCTGGCATTAAGGTCATATGGATGGGAGAATTATCCCTTGACGTACGAGCGGATAAAATATGCTGCCCTCGATGCCCCTGTGAGTTTCGAGATAGCTGCAAGGTCCAAAGAGCTTGTTGCGAAGCCGTCTCCCACAGAAAATGAGAAGACGAAGAACAGTCTGCACCAGCAGCAGGGCATTATGGATGGATGAACTATTTCCTCTCTTGTAAAAAAAATATTCCCTCTGGTGTATATTGATATAGATGGACTATTTTGATGGTGTGCATGTCTTTGGAACAAATAGTAGCGTGGGTACGCTTGACTATAAGGAACTATTTATCCGCCTAGCTTTCTGTACTACTCATTCCAGTGATCGGTATGCAATGCATGTGTCCGTAGACATGACAGCTTGTAACATCCCAAATTTCCTATTTGGAATGTTTTACAATTATAGCTAAGCATCTAATGCATCATGTTTGAATTTGAATGCCATTTGAAGTTTCAGGAGAATTTTGAGTTTTCATATTTGAATTCAAACTTGGCAAGTGGGAATCATTTCAAAAACTATGCCTGATGAATACTTGATCAAAAGTATGAGAGGAGTAAACATGACACTCCAAAAATATCAGAGGAAAACCTTGCCAAAAGTTTTGAATTCAAACTTGAGATTTATTTGAATTTGAAAAAAATGGATTTTATAAAGTTTGGATTTTGCCTTTGGAAAATGTTCAAATGATAGGAATTTTCCCCGATCATTTTGGTATATATATGTCCTATATAAAATATTTATATTTTAAAAGATATCAATGTTTTTGTTTTATTTAAAAAAACAAACACCCCAGGCGCCACCAGCCCCTCGCCCAGCCAACCAACCAACCGATCAAGACCCGGCCCACCAGGCGGCCCACTGTAGCCAGCCAATGAGCCAGGCGAGCCGGCCTCACCTCGCCCTCGCCCGAAACCCTTTGGAGTCGGTCGGCCGCTCGCCCCGCACCCCTCTCTCTCTCTCTGGCAGGTGGGCCACCACCTTCCCCAACCCCTCGCCCACGCCTTCGCCGCGCCGCCGCCGATCGCCGGATCCCGTGAGATCCGGGATGTCGATCCCCTCCCGATCGCCCCCCTTGCCAACGCCGAGGCCCCCGCCTATATAAGCCCCCTCCCCGCACCCCATTCCCCCCCTTACCCCCTCGCCGGAACCCCCCTCTCTCTCTCACGTGCTCGCCGGAGCCGAGCCGACCGCCGCCGCCATTTCCGCCGCCGTCCTCTAGCCTCCCGACCCCCACCGACTCCACCAAGAGCCCTCCTCGTCGCCCGCACCCTTGGAGCTCCCCACCGACCTCCCGACGACCGGAGAGGCCACCGCACTCGCCACCGCCGCCGCCGCCGCCGTCGAGCTCCGGTAAGTCACCGGAACTCCACCCCGCCGTCCGATCTCCCATCTACGGCGTAGATTAGAACACCCCCGAAGGGGTATTTCTTTTAAATAAAACCGGTCCGGCCCGGTTCGTTCCGGTTTAGTTTTTAAGTTAGGGTTTATTTTTTTTAGCCCGGCCCGATTCAGTTTAACCCTAGGCCCGTTTAGTTTATATTACGCTCAGTGCGTAGTTTAGGCCCATTAGGCCCTTTTTCATTTATTTTTGTTTTCTGTTTTAGCGAATAGTTCCTGTTTTGAAAAATTCATATCTTTTATTCTGTTTAATATTTTTAGGTGATTCTTTTTTGTTGGTTTGCAAATTTTCTATAGTTTCTGTAGAAAATATATTTAGCTATGTTAGAATTAATTAAAGTTGCTTTATTTTAGTTTTAGTCAGAATAGTAAATCTGTTATAACATGAGTTAGAAAAATTATTTTTGGTTGATTCTTTTTGTCCCAACTTTATTTTGACATTGCCAAACCATAGGAATTAATTTGGGTATTTTAGGATTAATAAAAAATTAGTTTTAAGCAGAATCTTTTTAATCCTAATTAATTAACTAGCTACTGTTTTCCTATTATTTTAATTAGTAAATAAATTTATTTTAACATGTGATTGATTATTCTAGGATAGTTTCATTACTTTAAGGGATGAACTTTTATTTATAATAAATAAAAGTTTTATTTTATTTTCTTAATAGAAATTGAATTAGGCCTAATAGGAGTTTCATAATAGATTTTAAATTAATTCTTTTTGCTCCTAGTTGCTTAATGAAATCTTTTCTGTTAAGTTAACATAAAACCATGATTAGGTTATGTTAAGAAAATTTTTGTTATATAAAACTACTTTTAGTTGTTGTTTGAAGTAGGAAAACTTTGAGTTGGTTTTCTTTGAGTTTTCCCTTTGGGTTTTGCTTTGTTGGTTTTGGTGTGTTACTTTGTTATGCTATTGTATTATGTAGTCTTATGCTATATGCTTATTGTGATTATTGTTTGTCTCGGTAGAGTTTCCGTCTGAAGCTTGCTACTCTGAATCTTTAGCTTACGAGGATCATCGACAAGGCAAGTTTTGATCATGTTATTTTCTATACCTATGTTTTGTGCATTAGAAATTGTCACCACCCACCATGCATGCAGTAGTTGAAACTTTGAAGTTATTAATCTTGAGTAGTATCATGTGGTAGGATGAACCAATCCCTTGTTACCATGAACCCCGGATGAAGTAGTTTACTTTGCTATGCTCGTGAGACGGGTTTTGGTTGAGTGAAATTCATAAGCAAGATGTGAGAGTCAATGATGATGACAACCCCATGAACTACAATGATCAAGATGGACTTGAAATTCACTCTTGGGTGGAGGACGGTTGTGGGCACCCTAGAGAACCCAAGGTTGGCGGGATGCATGGAGAAGCGCCATGACATCTTGCGGAAAGCTTCACCCAGCCACGAAGAGATGGATGGATGCCCCATGACCGGAAGCTTACCTGTGTAGCCGCAAGCCATTATGGGCTCTGGCTGGGTTAACCCTAGTAGTGATGCTGGCTGGACGGTACTACGAGATGTAGAAGAACGGTAGGATTGGATGGGTACCGGCGAGCGGAGGAACTCTTTGGAAGACCTGTTTCATTCATCCGTCTTCAAACACCATGAAGTCACGAAGACTTAAAAGGAGGAATGATTCTTGCGGAAAAGTCATAAACCTCTGCAGAGTTAAAGATCTAATCGATTAGCGAGTCCCGATTACGGACAATTTGAGCCTCTGGAACTTGGAAGTATTCGGAAATCTCGACACTAAAACTAATAAATTAATTTGAGGGTTTATGACTTAATAATTTGGGAATGAGATATTGGTTGGTGGAACCATCTCAATAACTACCAACAATTTGTAGTAATTTGCAAACAAGTCCACTGTAGTAGGATAAAATTTGCTTTTCGCAAAATGATGAAACTTAGAGCCCCACGGCCAAAATGCATATAGTGTTAGTAACTTTATTATTGTTATTCTTCATGACTTGCCAGCTTATTCAAAAAGCTGACCTACATGGCTGCAACGTCTTATGTTGCGGGTATATTCGATCAGGGTGAGGCTACGCTCGCGCTTGGCGATTGCCCTATGGAGTCGGATGGACTCGCTTTATCTTCTACGCTTCTGCAGCATTAGTAGTTTATTTCTCATGAGTTGGCCTTGAGCCGAATTTATTCTCTTGTAATAAAGACTCTATATGAGAACCGTGTAATAAATTCAGGTGTGATTGCACTTTGATTACTTCATCGATGTCTTGTGAGTACCGGCATGATCTTGGGATGAATGCATACGTAGATTTGACGATTTTGGGTCGGTCGCTCTGAGAGATGGTATCGAGCACACGCTGACCGTGGATCGTAACCCCTAGGATCGGAAAGCCATAGCAGAGACCATTTACTTTATATCCTTATCATTCCGTAATTCTCCCCTGTTCAATTCTGACTCTTCTCCGATTTTCAACATTCTAGATGGTCGTCGAGTTCACCCCAGTTTTGCTACCGGAGTTTTGCCAGCCCGACGAGGCGATGCCCTTGGCAGAAGCTGGTCCAGATGGTGAAGAAGCTGAAAATTGCTCTACCCTCGATCACCGGGAAGCCAACCAATGCACTTCCGACGGACACCCTTCTGATATTGAGGTGCATATTCCGGGAGAACCTTCGGAGGACATACAAAGCCTATTGACTTGAGTTCACCGACTTCAAGCTGGATCATCGGAAGGGACATGGCGATCTATCGTGCCCTTGGACATCTCCGAGAGGAGTCTGAGGCGAGCTCGATCCCTCGGACCTCGCCATGGTTTCTCGCAGAGCAAGGAATGGAGATATCATCCGTGCCGTGGAGGGCGACTCCATTCTCTCTTATGTCCAGGACTTGGAGTGTCTCCTCAGAAGCGGAGATTCGGACTCGCCGTAACTTCGAAGGCACATAGGAGGCTTTTGTTCCGTGAACTGGAATCGGAGGAGAAGGCACGCAGACTTCCTTGGCCATGAGGAAGAAATCACGGACTTCATGGAGACAATCGGCGACCGAAGATGAAGCTTGCCGCAATAGAGGAAAAGATGGACTTGGGAGAGGACCTTTATCCGAGTGGAGACAATGGACCTCTCATGAGAAATGATCAGGATTTTGAAGGGAGCTCCACCGAGAAAGCCACAAGAGGAGGCGCCTTGGAGAACATCACACGGAGGGCGCAAGGATTATTGATGAAGACATTTAGTCGACCACCATGTTATTTTACTTTTTCGTCGATCAGTTAGGCGATATTTTCGATTAGTCATGAGCTTTTGTAATCGAGATTGAACCATGTTTGAGTGGAATGAATAAATGATTGGTGTGTTTATGTTTGTGCATTCATATGGGTAGTGTTATTTCTCATTAGACCATTGTTCTATTCTAAAATTCTCATCCACTACAAAAACACGGATGCCTCAGGGCGTGACACGGTTTCGCGGAGCTCACCCAACTACTCCAGCAGCAGAATGCACTCATGCGGATACTCATCGAATCGAACAACAACAACAACAATCCACCGCCGCCACCCCATGGACAACTTGACTCGATTCACGAGGCTGAATCCGCCATGTTCTCTAGTAGCACCGAGCGATTGTGGTGATGATTGGCTCCATAAAGTCGGAAGAGAGCTAATCACTTGTTGGATGCACCGATGCAGAGAAGGTGCGCTTTGCAGCGCATCAACTTGATGGACCTGCAGCTTCTTGGTGGGAGAACTACACCGCCACTTATCCCATTGGTGCCATCACATGGGATCAGTTCCAGCGAGCCTTCCGCACCGCTCATGTTTCAAATTTGGAGCCATGAGCACGAAGAAGCGTGAGTTCCGCAACTTACGCCGAGGGAATCGTCTTGTGGCACGATCGTGGATGAATTCAGCAAGCTAGCCGCTATGCCCCGGATGATGTAGCCACGGATGCATAAGCAGGAGAAGTTCCTTGAGGACTCAATGATGAACTGGGCATGCAGCTTATGGTGGCTACTTTCACCAACTACCAGGAGCTGGTAGACAAGGCCATCATACTTGAAGGCAAGCAGCAGCAGATTGAAAGCCGCAAGCGGAAGTACAGCCAGGGGAAGCACAACTCAGGAGCTCAGCAGAAGCCCCGTTATGCCCCATATTCAGGAGGGCATACCCATCACAACCATGGAGGCCATAACCATGGAGGAAATGGGAACAACCGCAACCAGGACAACAAGACAGGCCATGGCAATGGCAATGGAAACGGTAATGGCAATCAGCATCGTTCTGCCCCGGCTCCGAAGGATCTGAGCCACATCACTGTTTCAAGTGCCGAAGACGAGGCACTATGCCACCGACTGCCCGGAGGCCAAGCGGAGGAATGGGAGCGGCAATGGAAGCTCAAATGAAGAAGCCCAATCCGTTCCCTCGTGCTCGGTGAACCACATTGGCGTGGAGGGCGTCTATGATCAGCCGGAACAACGTGGTTGGTAAGTTTTATTGAATTCACGTTCAGTTTTGGTACTCTTTGATTACGGTGCAGCGCATTCATTCATATCAAGGGTAGTTGTGGAAAAGTGGGTTACCCACTAAAACCCTTAGAAGCCCCCTTCGCGTCGGGCCCAGCAGGAGGAGAAATGATGGCGAGCTTAGGCTGTCATGCAACCCTCAACATCGGGAATCATAAATTTCCGCAGACCTCATAGTGTTGGAAACCCGGACCTTGGATGTAATCCTAGGCATGGATTGGTTGACGAAGTTTGAAGGAAACATAGGCTGTGCCCAAGAAGTCTATTCTCGCTCACCACCGGGGAGCGAAGAGGATCAAGTATGTAGCCGAGCATAGCCGGATGAAGAATCAGGTGCATTCCCTCACGGGAGTTGTTCAGAGGAAGTGCCATGGTGCAAGATTTTCCCGATGTGTTTCGGAGGAATTACCAGAATGCCACCGGACGAGGATATTGAATTTCTGATTGAGTTATTGCCCGCACAGCCCCAATATCCAAGAGACCTTATCGGATGCCCCCGAATGAGTTGAAAGAGATCAAGGATCAAATCAATGAGTTATTGGAGAAAGGATATATTCGGCCAAGCTCATCACCTTGGGGAGCCAAAGTTCTTTTGGTAGAGAAGAAGGATGGAAGCTTGAGGATGGTTGTGGATTATCGTGCATTGAACGAGGTGACCATCAAGAACAAGTACCCTCTGCCGATGATTAATGATCTGTTTGATCAGCTAGTTGGAGCCAAGGTATTCTCTAAGATCGATCTTCGATCAGGGTATCATCAGTTGAAGATCCGTGAAAAGGATATACCCAAAACAGCATTCACTACGGTATGGTTTATATGAGTATACCGTCATGTCATTTGGATTGACTAATGCTCCTGCATACTTCATGAATTTGATGAACAAGGTGTTTATGGAATATCTGGACAAGTTTGTCGTGGTGTTCATCGATGATATATTGATTTTCTCCAAGAGCGAGGAAGAGCATAAGGAACATTTGCGTCTAGTTACGGAGAAACTTGAGAACATCGAGTTGTTTGCCAAGTTCAGCAAATGTGAATTTTGGTGAAGGAAGTTGGATTCCTCGGACATGTTATTTCAGGGAAGGAATAGCAGTTGATCCCGCCAAGTTTGAATCGATCACCGATTGGCGATCACCCACCTCGATCAAGGAGATCCGTAGTTTTCTCGGACTCGCAGGATATTATCGGAGGTTCATTGAGAACTTCTCGAAGATTGCCAAGCCCATGACTGAGCTGTTGAAGAAGGAAGCCAAGTATGTTTGGACCGAGGAATGTGAAGCCAGCTTTCGGGAATTGAAGAAGCGTTTGGTTACAGCCCGGTGTTGATTTTGCGGACATACACAAGGAATACCAGGTTTATTGTGGCGCTTCTCGTCGAGGACTCGGAGGAGTACTAATGCAGGAAGGAAAAGTTGTAGCTTATGCCTCCGGACAGCTCGACCTCACGAGATGAATTATGCCACACATGATTTGGAGTTAGCAGCCGTAGTGCATGCACTCAAGACACAGAGACATTTCCTCATCGGAAACCGTTGTGATGTTTACACAGATCACAAGAGCTTGAAGTATATTTTCACGCAGAAGGAATTGAACCTCGAGCGAGAGGAGATGGCTAGAGTTGATAAAGGACTACGACATGAGATTGCATTACCACCCGTAAGGCTAATGTTATAGCAGATGCTTTGAGCCGTAAGAGTTACGTGAATACTCTTACAGCGGGAGGATTACCCGGAGTTAGTCGATGACCTCGAAATCTCCGACTTGAGATAGTTCGAGAGGATATATTGCAACTCTGGAAGTTCAGTCCACTTTGGCCGAAAGGATTCGTGAAGCCCAGAAGTCGGACAAGGAAATTGATGAGATAAAGCAAAAGATGAATGAAGGAAAAGCTAAAGGATTCCGTAAGGATGAACACGGAACTATATGGTTCGAGGATCGTATTTATGTGCCCAATGATCCCGAACTCAGAAGCTAATTCTTGAGAGGCTCATGATTCACCGTACTTGATTCACCCGGCAACATCAAGATGTACACGGATTTGAAGGAAAGTTTACGGTGGGCGGTATGAAGAAGGATATTGCCGAGTGCGTAGCCGTGTCGATGTTTGTCAACGTGTAAAGGCGAACATCGAAGCTAGCGGGTTACTTCAACCTTTGCGATTCAGTTGGAAATGGGAGAAACTTGGAATGGATTTCATCACAGGATTACCCAGACCCGTTCAGGTTATGATTCTATCCGGGTAGTGGTTGATCGTTTGACCAAGGTAGCTCACTTCATTCCGTGAAGACTACCTATACCAAGTGCTAAGTTGGCCAAGATATACATGACCAGGATCGTATGTCTCGCATGGAGTTCGAGGAAAATCGTGTCGATAGAGGAACGGTTTACCTCAAAGTTTTGGAAGCGATTGCATGAAACTTTGGAGTGCGAGGCTGGAGTTGATGAGCCTTTCATCTGCGCAGACAGATGGATGCACCGAGAGAGTCAATCAGATTACGGAGGACATGTTGAGAGCTTGTGTGCTAGACTATGGGTCTAGCTGGGATGATAATTTGCCGTCGCGGAGTTCTCATACAACAACAGTTATCAATCGATCGAAGATGGCCCCTTCGAAGCTCTATACGGAAGGAGGTGCGAACACCATTCTTTGTGGGATAGTGTTGGAGATCGATCACTTTTCAGTTCCGATCTTATCGAGGATTCGAAGAGAAAGTCAAGCTGATTGAGACAGACTCAAGATAGCACAGTCAAGACGGAAGAGTTATGCGACGATGGCGCAAGGAAGTAACATACGAAGTGGGAGACCGAGCATATCTTCGTGTGTCTCCACTTCGTGGGATCAAGAGGTTTGGTGTCAAAGGAAAGTTAGCACCCCGATTCATTGGCCCCTACAAAATCCTCGAGCGTCGTGGAGAAGTTGCTTACAAGTTGGAATTGCGGAAGGATTGTCCGGAGTTCATGATGTCTTCCATGTTTCTCACCAAGAAGTGTCATGCCGACATGGCGATATACCGTTGAGAGACACGGTGCCCCTAGAGGCCATACAGCTTACAACGGATCTGACCTATAAGGAGAAACCCGTCCGAATTCTCGAGACTGCAAGCGAGTCACCCGCAGCAAGGTCATCAAATTTTGCAAGGTCTTTGGGAGTCACCACACCGAGGAAGAAGCCACACAGGGCCTTGAAGAAGACCTTCTTGAGACCACCCGCACCTATTTGCTAGCCAACCCGAATCTCGAGGGCGAGATTCATCTTAAGGTGGGTAGGTTTGTAACATCCCAAATTTCCTATTTGGAATGTTTTACAATTATAGCTAAGCATCTAATGCATCCTGTTTGAATTTGAATGCCATTTGAAGTTTCAGGAGAATTTTGAGTTTTCATATTTGAATTCAAACTTGGAAAGTGGGAATCATTTCAAAAACTATGCTAGATGAATACTTGATCAAAAGTATGAGAGGAGTAAACATGACACTCCAAAAATATCAGAGGAAAACCTTGCCAAAAGTTTTGAATTCAAACTTGAGATTTATTTGAATTTGAAAAAAATGGATTTTTATAAAGTTTGGATTTTGCCTTTGGAAAAATGTTCAAATGATAGGGAATTTTCCCCTGGTCATTTTGGTATATATATATGTCCTATATAAAATATTTATATTTTAAAAGATATCTCTGTTTTTGTTTTATTTAATAAAAAACACCCCAGTAGCGCCACCAGCCTAAACCCGGCCAGTGGCAAAACCACGACCGCACCGGCCCACCAGGCGGCCCAGCTGGCCAGCCCAGCGAGCCAGCGAGCCGGCCTCACCTCCCCCTCGCCCGAAACCCTTTGGAGCCGGTCGCCCGCTCGCCCCGCACCCCTCTCTCTCTCTCTGGCAGGTGGGCCACCACCTTCCCCAACCCCTCGCCCACGCCTTCGTCGTGCCGCCGCCGATCGCCAGATCCCGTGAGATCCGGGATGTCGATCCCCTCCCGATCGCACCCCTTGCCAACGCCGAGGCCCCCGCCTATATAAGCCCCCTCCCCGCACCCCATTCCCCCCCTTACCCCCTCGCCGGAACCCCCCTGTAGCGACCAGACCCGAATGGATCAAGTCTCTGTGCTCGGTGTCATCCTGGATCGATGTCTTGACACCACACAAGCCGAAGGATTTATAGCGAGTAGCAATCACACACTTATTACATCGTTGTCCACGGGGGACTTATTACAATAATATGGCTTAAGGCCATCTAATAATAACAGCGAAGGCTTGGAAGATAAGTGAGTCCATCAACTCCATCGGCATCACTGAGTATAGAACCACGACCTAACACCTTACTGTAAATGCGAAAAGTCTCATAGCGTGAAAGTTGCAGCCCAAAACGGTCAGCACATGGAATATCTTGGCAATGTAACACATAAAGAGCAATGAAGGAATAAGCCTATACTACATGCATATATGGCTGGTGGTAAGGCTCTCTGATTACATTTTGCATAAAGCTAGTTTTTCCCTACAACAAAGGAATAATTTTATTTAACTATCATGGTGGTTGTTAAACATTGAGAATGGTTGACAGCATCCTCAATCCCAATTAAAAGTACTCATCAAACCCAATAACTTTTATTAGAAGTAACATGTTGAGATTCACATGATATTCAATTACGGATACTCAAAACGTCCATAACCGGGGACACGGCTAATCATGATTAGTTTATACACTCTGCAGAGGTTTGCGCACTTTTCCCCACAAGACTCGATCGCCTCCGCTTGGTTCTCGCACTACATGGTGTTTGAGAAGCGGATGGCCGAGACATAGTCTTTCGAGCGCTAGCACCTTACATGTGGGTAGACCGTACCAACCTACATCCCCTACATCAGCTAGCCTACCCGTAAGAGTTCGCACAACTTAGTCAACTACGCCAGAGCCCATAATTGGCTTGTGGCTGCACACGGAAGTTTCGGTTTGAATAATCTTATGATCCCTTAGAGCACAGGTGGTGGTCCAAGAAATACTGAGCAAGTCTGATGGAAACCAGGTGCCTCAATCCACCCAGATGTGTGTTTAGGTTGCCACCTTAGATAAACCATTAATTAACAATCTCACATCTGTCATGGATATTCACTCACCCAATCCACGTCTACTAGCATAGCATGGCATAACAACAAGCGTAGAAGTAACTCCCAAGGTTTCATAAGTAAACAGGTAATAGGTACTACCTCAATCTACTTCCCAATCCACAATTTAATTAGATCCTAAACATGCAAGTGTTTGAGGTTGATCTAATGCATAAAAACTGGGTAGTAGAAAAGGTATGATCAAGTGTTACTTGCCTTGTCGATGATCCATGAGACCTAGAGATTCGAGGTAACAAGCGGCGCACTCGGGTGATCTAACGCAGACAAACAACAAGCATACAATAAGTACTCATCTAATGCACGGGGAAATCTCGAATAAAAGATCTAACCAGAGAGTTCAACTTAAGAACCCTGGTTGCAAAAGAATCGAATCAAATAAAGCATCGAAAGTCGAAACTCGAGAGAGAACGACTCGGTTTAGCAATCTGAAACTAGGTCAAAATTTTACAGTAGCAAAACTTTGTTTAAGTAGGTTAGTCGAACGGCGGTTTAAATAACGAAATTCCAGCGCTTGAATCACTGATTCCGATAATCGGCGAGAAATTAAACAGATTTGAAAATCGAATCGAAATCGAATTCGAAAAATAATGGATTAAATCCGATTAAAAGAAAACGACGAACAGATTAAACAGCGGACGTTCATTAACAGAACTAATCCAACGAACACGTTCATTGAAGCGAGCGGGTCGGTGAGCGTTCATTAAATAAGAAAACCAAGAAAATAATAAAACCATCTAGGGTTTTAAAAAAACCGAACATCTCGAGAAAAACGGATCGGGTTTTCTAAAAAAAACCGACCGGGGTAGTGGCGGCGGCTACCTCGGTGGCTCGCCAGGGGCTCAGCCTCCGTGGTGGTGGCGGGTCAGGCGGGGCGGTGGGGCGGCGACGGCGACGGGCGGCACGCTCGGCTCGGCGGGCGGGGGCTCGGGTGAGGTCTGGCGGCGGGGATGAGGAGGGGGGCGGTATAAATAGGAGGGGGGGTCGGCGCCTTGGGGAGGGGCAAGCCAGGGCGGCGGCGGGTCCGAGCCGGACTCGCGGCGGGCGGCGGCGTCTTGTGGGACTCCACCAGCGAGGAGGGAGGAGATGGGCAGGCGGCGGGCTGGGCAGGGGCCTTGGCCCAGGGGAGTGGCGCGTGTTTTTTTTTTTAAACAAAACTAAGCATAAATAAAATCAAACCAAGCGAACTCGAATTTAATAAAATTAATTTTCCCGACTCCTAAAATGAGTCAAACAAAATGAACTTTAAAAGCAGGCAAATATGCATATTTTTAAAATGCTCATTTTGCCTAAAGAAAATAAATCCTCAAAACCAAAATTTGATTTATTTATAATATCTTCATTTTCCTAAATGTTGGGAAAGTCATATTATTCCCTCTCTAAATTTTTTATCGGAAAAACATTATGAAGATAATTAAATAAATCCAATGATCCTATTTTCAAAATTTGAGAAATCCCAAATATGAAAATAATGAAATCTCCAACTCTCTCCGAGGGTCCTTGAGTTGCGTGAAATTTTCTAGGATCGGAAAATGCGAGAAAATATGATATGCATGATGACCTAATGTATAACATTCCAAATTGAAAATTTGGGATGTTACAAACCTACTATAAGATGAATCTAGCCCTCGAGATTCGGGTTAACTAGAAAATAGGTGAGGTGGTCCTTAAGCAAAACTTCCTCCCTTTCCTGTGGCTTCATCCTCGGTGTGGTGGCTCCAATGAACTTTGCAAAACTTAATAACCTTGCTGCGGGTAACTCTGCTAGCATAATTGAGAATCTTAACGGTTTTTCCTCATATGTTAAATCATCCTTCAATTGAATTGCTTCGGTGTACGGTGTCTCTTAACGGTACCTCTGCTATCTCGGGTGACATTTCTTCAAGCGAGAAACATGGAATACATCATGAACTCCTGACAGTCCTTCCGCAATTCCAACTTATAAGCAACTTCTCCCATGCGTTGCAAAATCTTATATGGTCCAACAAAGCGTGGTGCTAACTTTCCTTTAACTCCAAAGCGCTTAACTCCTCGAAGCGGGGATACTCTAAGATACACTCTGTCTCCAACTTCATACTCAATCGCTGCGCTTTGAATCGGCATAGCTCTTTTATGCAGGACTGGGCTACCTTGAGCCTGTCTCGAATCAACAACCTTCATTCCGACTCCTTAATCAAATCTGGTCCAAACAAGCGGCGATCTCGGTTTAGTCCCATGACAACGGTGTCCTGCACCTTCTTCCATCTGAGCCTCAAAGGTGCCATCTTCAAGCTGGTTTGGTAGCTGTTATTGTAGGAAAATTCTGCATCGACAAATTATCATCCCAACTAGATCCATAATCTAGTGCACAAGCTCTCAAAGACATCCTCCAAAATCTGATTGACTCTCTCGAGTCATCCATCGATCTGTGGGTGAAAAGCTGTCTCAATTCAATCTAGTTCCCAATGTTTCGTTCAAGCTGGTTCCAAAATTTTGAGGTAAACTGGGTTCCTCTATCCGATCGATGCTCCTCGGAACTCCGTGTAAACACACAATTCTGGTCATGTATATCTTTGCCAACTTAGCACTGCTATAGGTAGTCTTATTTGGAATGAAATGAGCTACCTTTGTTAAGCGATCGACTACAACCCAAATCGAGTCATAACTGAGCGAGTCTTTGGCAAACCTGTGATGAAATCCATGCCTAGTTTATCCCACTTCCATTCGGTATCGGCAATGGTTGTAACAATCCTGCTGGCTTCGATGCTCTGCTTTTACTTTCGACATACATCGCAAACTGCTACATACTCCGCAATATCTTTCTTCATTCCGGTCCACGGAAAGTATTCTTCAAATCCAAATACATCTTGGTATTTCTGGGTGAATCGAATAGGGTAAATCATGGGCTTCTTGTAAAATCAACTTCGATCTACGGGTTATTGGGCACATAAACACGGTCTTCAAACCATAGGGTATCGTGCTCATCCTCACGAAATCCTTTAGCTTTTCCTTTGCTCATTTTCTCCTTTATAGAGGCAACTTCCTTATCTGCCTTTTGGGCTTCTCGATTTTGTCCATCGGTGTTGATTGAATCTCCAATGCTGCTACATAGCCTCTGGAACTATTTCCAAACATAGCTCTCGAAGGTCCTCGGCTAACTCATTGGGTATCCCTCCCATCATTAGGGTATTGGCGTGGCTCTTACGGCTCAATGCGTCTGCTCGACATTAGCCTTTCCGGGTGATAATGCAATCTCATATCATAATCCTTGATAAGCTCTAACCATCTCCTTTGTCCGAGATTCAATTCATACGTGTGAAGATGTACTTCAAACTCTTGTGATCCATATATACTTCACAATGATTTCCAATGAGAAAATGTCTCCATGTCTTCAAGGCATGCTGTGACGGCTGCTAACTCCAAATCATGTGTGGCATAATTCAACTCATGGGGCTTAAGTTGTCGTGAAGCGTCTGAAACAACTCTTCCTTCCTGCATAAGCACTGCTCCAAGTCCTCGGCGTGAAGCGTGTAATACACCTCATAATCCTTAGTCCGATCCGCAATATTAAAACTGGTGAGGTAACCAACCTTTTCTTCAACTCCTGAAAACTTGCCTCACAGTCCTCGGTCCATATGAATTTGTTATCCTTCTTCAACAATTCAGTCATAGGCTTAGCAATCCTTGAGAAATTCTCAATGAATCTTGGTAGTATCCTGCGAGTCCAAGGAAACTCGAATCTCTCCAACTGTCGTTGGTGCTTCCCATTTGGTTACGGTCTCAACCTTTGTGGGGTCAATCGCTATTCCTTCTCCGGATATAACATGTCCGAGAAATCCAACTTCCTTTAGCCAAAACTCACATTTGCTGAACTTGGCATACAACTGGTGTTCCCTCGGTTTCTCCAAAACCAATCGCAAATGTTCCTTCCGTTCCTCTTCATTCTTGAGAAAATCAAAATGTCATCAATGAACACCACGATTTAACTTATCCAAAAACTCCATAAACACTTTGTTCATCGGTTCATGAAATAGGCTGGTGCGTTAGTTAGTCCAAATGACATAACGGTATACTCATGCAGTCCATATCTCGTGGTAAATGTTGTCTTGGGTATGTCTTGCTCCCGAATCTTCAATCGATGGTACCACGATCGTAAATCGATCTTGAAAACACCTTAGCTCCTTGCAAGCGATCAAATAGATCATTTATCATTGGCGGTGGGTACTTGTTCTTGATTGTTACTTCATTCAATCCACGATAATCAACAACCATTCTTAACGATCCATCCTTCTTCTCCACTAACAAAGCGGGTGATCCCCAAGGTGAAGAACTTGGGCGAATAAAACCTTTATCCAATAGTTCCTTAATCGCTTCTTGATTTTGCCAAATCACATGCGGGCATCACATGCGGTCGCTTCGATATCGGGCCTGTTCTCGGCAGCAGCTCGATCAAAAACTCAATGTCTCTATCCGGTGGCATTCACAGCAACTCTTAGGAAATACATCGGAAAATCCTTCACCATGGTACTTCTTCCCGCACCACTCCCGATAAGCAATTAACTTGTGCTCTCCTCGGCTCGTGCCGTGATACATACTTGATCCTTCTTCCTTACGGTGTGGTGAGCAAAATTGACTTTGTGGTGCAATCTATGTTTCCTCCATACCTTGATAACCAATCCATTCCTAATATCACATCCAATCCTTGGGATTCCGAACTATCAGTCCGAGGGGAAAACATAGTGTCCAATCCTTAATGGCAATCGATCACACCATTTACTAGCCATGTATTCTGCTCGGGTGAGGTTACTAGCATGGGTGACCTAAGGGCTTGGGTCGGTAACTTGTACTTATCCACAAATCCCTTGATATGTATGAATCGATGCACCATGATCGAAAAGAACAACTGCAGAAATGACTTAACCAAAACTTACCGATTCTTGCATCGGGCTGATCTTCAACCTCCTCCACATCAATGTGGTTCACATCCCCTGTTGAAAGGGTTGGGCTTCTTTCGAGCTTCCATTGCCATTTCCGTTCGGCCTTACGGACAGTCATTTGCATAATGCCCGATCTTGCGGCACTTAAAGCAAGTAATATGACTCAGTCTACTTTGGATGGTGTTGACGGGTTGGTGCGGTTCTGTCCATTGCTTCCTCCATTCCGTTCCCATTCTTAGTTCCATTATGGTTATCTGGTTTCCTCCTCCATGGGTATGCTGAAACTGAATTCCTGATTTAGAGGTATAACGAGGCTTCTGCTGGGCTCCAGAGTTATACTTCCCTTTCCCATACTTCCGCTTGCGGTTCTCAATTTGCTGCTGTTTTCCTTCAATCATGAGAGCTCGGTCTACCAACTCCTGGTAGTTGTTGAAACTTGCTACCATCAACGGCATGCTGAACTCATCATTCAGTCCTTCTAGAAACTTCTCCTGTTTAGCTGCATCGGTAGCAACGTCATCTGGGGCATAACGTGCTAATTTACTGAAATCATCTACATACTGGCCAACAGTCCTTCCTCCTTGGCGTAAGTTGCGAAACTCACGCTTCTTCATAGCCATAGCTCCTGCTGAAACATGGGCGGTCTGAAAAGCTTGTGGCCAGATCCCATGTGATAGTGTCTCGGGGTAAGTGGCTGTAAAATTCTCCCACCATCTTCTGCGGGTCCTTCAAGTGATGTCTGCAAACTTCACTCTTTCTCCATCTGCATCCTGCGTGGTCAACTCCTTCCTATCTTGCGGAGCCAATCATCTGCTACAATCGGCTCGGTGCTCTTTGGAATACACCGCGGATTCAGTCTAAGAAACGAGTCGGTGATCCGAAGGTGGTGGTGGTGGGTTGTTGTTGTTGTTGTTGTTGCCACAGTTACGCACCAATGTTTGAATCAGGTATTCTGCTGCTGGATCAATTGGGTGATCTCTGGCGGAAAAGCGAATCCGGGTCGCGTCTCGAGGCATCGATGGGTTTAGAAGAGACGAGAATTTAGAATAGATTGAGGTCTAAGGGAATCACTACCCAAATGCACATGAGCAAATGCACACAAAATCACTTCATTCAATCAAACAAGGGCTTACAACGATCTAACTATCTCAAAAGTGCGTGTACTATAATGTTTACATGGAGGAATACTACTAATATGTGGGGACTTCTACTAATTTGAACGGTGGAAGACTCCATGATGTACGCTCGACCGTCTTCAAAGTCGGGTTCACTTGGATCCGAATCGGTGTCGTCGATGTTGATGTAGTCGCTTGGGCAACCGACATACTGGTCTTCATTTCTGAGCGCCAACTTCTTCTTGAGTTCTTCGATCTCGTACTTAAGATCGTTATTGTGTCTCGCCAGAGCTACGATCTCGTCCATGTAGTCCTTGCGTGTAGTCTTTAGTTCTTCTTCAAGTTCGATGATCCTTCCCTTTGCATTCTACAACTCCAACATATCATTGCACATTTGGTTCTCCTGGCGTCGAATGTGCTGATTTAACTCCTGGATGAAAGCTGCAATGGACCTATCCTTCTTGGTGCTGACTATGTCCCATTTGTCATCTCGGCGTCCGCAAATCTGGTAGATAGTGTCCTTGAGGTCTTCTTGATAAACTTCTCCAATCGTCCCATGGTGATGTGAGCTGCCATGCTCTTTCCTGCACTCAAGTTGGTGCACTGAAAACACTATCTATAGGCTTGGTGATTGGGGCAAATGTCCTTCCTGAAACGTGAGCTTGAATCTTCCAGCGCTCCTCTTCAGGCAGAGTGGCGTTGAAAGTCCCGGTGAAACTTGGTAGTCCAATGTTCAGGTACTTGGTAACTTCCTTCAAGTGAAATCCAAAAGGTGTGCCTTCATCTGGTTGGGTGTACTTGATCTTCTCGTCCGTCATCCTAAGAGAGTAGAAAAGATGAGAAGTTAGAAAATGGGAAGAGAGTAGTGATCTATGGCTTTATCTTAGTGGTCGTGTCCTCACACCGGCGTGTGCTATGATACCATTCTCAGTAGTGACCAGACCGAATGGATCAAGTCTCGTGCTCGATGTCATCCTGGATCGATAATCTGACACCACAGTGATTGAAGGATTTATAGCGAGTAGCAATCACACACTTATTACATCGTTGTCCACAAGGGACTTATTACAATAATATGGCTTAAGGCCATCTAATAATAACAGCGGAAGGCTTGGAAGATAAGTGAGTCCATCAACTCCATCGGCATCATCGAGTATAGAACCACGACCTAACACCTTACTAAATAAATCAGAAAAGTCTCGCAACATGAAAGTTGCAGCCAAAAATTCAACACATGGAATATCTTGGCAATGTAACACATAAAGAGCAATGAAGGAATAAGCCTATACTACATGCATATATGGCTGGTGGTAAGGCTCTCTGATTACATTTTGCATAAAGCTAGTTTTTCCCTACAACAAAGGAATAATTTTATTTAACTATCATGGTGGTTGTTAAACATTGAGAATGGTTGACAGACATCCTCAATCCCAATTAAAAGTACTCATCAAACCCAATAACTTTTATTAGAAGTAACATGTTGAGATTCACATGATATTCAATTACGGATACTCAAAACGTCCATAACCGGGGACACGGCTAATCATGATTAGTTTATACACTCTGCAGAGGTTTGCGACTTTTCCCCACAAGACTCGATCGCCTCCGCTTGGTTCTCGCACTACATGGTGTTTGAGAAGCGGATGGCCGAGACATAGTCTTTCGAAGCGCTAGCACCTTACATGTGGGTAGACCGTACCAACCTACATCCCCTACATCAGCTAGCCTACCCGTAAGAGTTCGCACAACTTAGTCAACTACGCCAGAGCCCATAATTGGCTTGTGGCTGCACGGAAGTTTCCAGTTTGAATAATCTTATGATCCCTTAGAGCACAGGTGGCGGTCCGAAGAAATACAGTAAGTCTGATGGAAACCAGGTGCCTCAATCCACCCAGATGTGTGTTTAGGTTGCCACCTTAGATAAACCATTAATTAACAATCTCACATCTGTCATGGATATTCACTCACCCAATCCACGTCTACTAGCATAGCATGGCATAACAGCAAACGTAGAAGTAACTCCCAAGGTTTCATAAGTAAACAGGTAATAGGTACTACCTCAATCTACTTCCCAATCCACAATTTAATTAGATCCTAAACATGCAAGTGTTTGAGGGTTGATCTAATGCATAAAAACTGGGTAGTAGAAAAGGGTATGATCAAGTGTTACTTGCCTTGCTGATGATCCGCGAGACCTAGAGATTCGAAGTAACAAGCGGCGCACTCCGGGTGATCTAACGCAGATAAACAACAAGCATACAATAAGTACTCATCTAATGCACGGGAAATCTCGAATAAAAGATCTAACGAGAGAGTTCAACTTAAGAACCACAGTTGCAAAAGAATCGAATCAAATAAAGCATCAAAAGTCGAAACTCGAGAGAGAACGACTCGGTTTAGCAATCTGAAACTAGGTCAAAATTTTACAGTAGCAAAACTTTGTTTAAGTAGGTTAGTCGGAACGGCGGTTTAGAATATAAACTCCAGCCCTTGAATCACCGATTCCGATAATCGGCGAGAAATTAAACAGATTTGAAAATCGAATCGAAATCGAATTCGAAAAATAACGGATTAAATCCGATTAAAAGAAAACGACGTCAGATTAAACAACGGGCGTTCGTTAACAGAACTAATCCAACGAACACGTTCATTGAAACGAGCGGGTCGGTGAGCGATCATTAAATAAGAAAACCAAGAAAATAATAAAACCATCTAGGGTTTAAAAAAACCGAACATCTCGAGAAAAACGGATCGGGTTTTCTAAAAAAAACCGGACCGGGGTAGTGGCGGCGGCTACCTTGGTGGCTCGCGGCGGCGGGCGCCGCCTCCGGTGGTGGTGGGTCGGGTCAGGGCGGTGAGGGCGGTGACGGCGGCTCCGGGCGACGAGGGGGCGGCGGCGGGCGGCTCGGGCGGCGGCGGGCTCGGGTGAGGTCTGGTGGCGGCGGGATGAGGAGAGGGGGGGCGGTATAAATAGGAGAGGGGGTCGGCGCCTGGGGAGAGGGCAAGCCAGTGGGCGGCGGGTCCGAGCCGACTCGGCGGCCTGGCGTCGGCGGGGGACTCCTCCAGCGAGGGGAGGGAGATGGGTCGGGGCGGCGGGTGGGCCGGCCGGGCCTTGGCCCAAAGGGTGGCGCGATGTTTTGTTTTTTTTTAAACAAAACTAAGCATAAATAAAATCAAACCAAACGGACTCGAATTTAATAAAATTAATTTTCCCGACTCCTAAAATGAGTCGAACAAAATGAACTTTAAAACTGGCAAATATGCATATTTTTTTAAAATGCTCATTTTTGCCTAAAGCAAATAAATCCTCAAAACCAAAATTTGATTTATTTATAATATCTTCATTTTTCCTAAATGTTGGGAAAGTCATATTATTCCCTCTCTAAATTTTTTTATCGGAAAAACTTTATGAAGATAATTTAATAAATCAAATGATCCTATTTTTCAAAATTTGAGAAATCCCAAATATGAAAATAATGAAATCTCCAACTCTCTCCGAGGGACCTTGAGTTGCGTGAAATTTTCTAGGATCGGAGAAATGCGAGAAAATATGATATGCATGATGACCTAATGTATAACATTCCAAATTGAAAATTTGGGATGTTACACCCCCTCTCTCTCTCTCATGCGCTCGCCGGAGCCGAGCCGACCGCCGCCGCCATTTCCGTCGCCGCCGTCGCCCTAGCCCTCCCCGACCCCCACCGACTCCACCAAGAGCCCTCCCTCGTCGCCCCGCACCCGCCGGAGCTCCCCACCGACCTCCCCGACGACCGGAGAGGCCACCGCACTCGCCACCGCCGCCGCCGCCGCCGTCGAGCTCCGGTAAGTCGCCGAACTCCACCCCGCCGTCCGATCTCCCATCTACGGCGTAGATTAGAACACCCCCGAAGGGGTATTTCTTTTAAATAAAACCGGTCCGGCCCGGTTCGTTCCGGTTTAGTTTTTAAGTTAGGGTTTATTTTTTTTAGCCCGGCCCGATTCAATTTAACCCTAGGCCCGTTTAGTTTATATTACGCTCAGTGCGTAGTTTAGGCCCATTAGGCCCTTTTTCATTTATTTTTGTTTTCTGTTTTAGCAGAATAGTTCCTGTTTTGAAAAATTCATATCTTTTATTCTGTTTAATATTTTTAGGTGATTCTTTTTTTGTTCGTTTGCAAATTTTCTATAGTTTCTGTAGAAAATATATTTAGCTATGTTAGAATTAATTAAAGTTGCTTTATTTTAGTTTTAGTCAGAATAGTAAATCTGTTATAACATGAGTTAGAAAAATTATTTTGGTTGATTCTTTTTGTCCCAACTTTATTTTGACATTGCCAAACCATAGGAATTAATTTGGGTATTTTAGGATTAATAAAAATTTAGTTTTAAGCAGAATCTTTTTAATCCTAATTAATTAACTAGCTACTGTTTTCCTATTATTTTAATTAGTAAATAAATTTATTTTTAACATGTGATTGATTATTCTAGGATAGTTTCTGTTACTTTAAGGGATGAACTTTTATTTATAATAAATAAAAGTTTTATTTTATTTTCTTAATAGAAATTGAATTAGGCCTAATAGGAGTTTCATAATAGATTTTAAATTAATTCTTTTTGCTCCTAGTTGCTTAATGAAATCTTTTTCTGTTAAGTTAACATAAAACCATGATTAGGTTATGTTAAGAAAATTTTGTTATATAAAACAACTTTTAGTTGTTGTTTGAAGTAGGAAAACTTTGAGTTGGTTTTCTTTGAGTTTTCCTTTGGGTTTTGCTTTGTTGGTTTTGGTGTGTTACTTTGTTATGCTATTGTATTATGTAGTCTTATGCTATATGCTTATTGTGATTATTGTTTGTCTCGGTAGAGTTTCCGGAGTGCGAAGCTTGCTACTACGAATCTTTAGCTTACGAGGATCATCAGCAAGGCAAGTTTTGATCATGTTATTTTCTATACCTATGTTTTGTGCATTAGAAATTGTCACCACCCCACCATGCATGCAGTAGTTGAAACTTTGAAGTTATTAATCTTGAGTAGTATCATGTGGTAGGATGAACCAATCCCCTTGTTACCATGAACCCCGGGACGAAGTAGTTTACTTTGCTATGCTCGTAGACGGGTTTTGGTTGAGTGAAATTCATAAGCAAGATGTGAGAGTCAATGATGATGACAACCCCATGAACTACAATGATCAAGATGGACTTCGAAATTCACTACTGGGTGGAGGACGGTTGACGGGCACCCTAGAGAACCCAGTGGTTGGCCGGGATGCATGGAGAAGCGCCATGACATCTTGCGGAAAGCTTCACCCAGCCACGAAGAGATGGATGGATGCCCCATGACCGGAAGCTTACCTGTGTAGCCGCAAGCCATTATGGGCTCTGGCTGGGTTAACCCTAGTAGTGATGCTGGCTGGACGGTACTACGAGATGTAGAAGAACGGTAGGATTGGATGGGTACCGGCAGTAGCCAGAGGAACTCTTTGGAAGACCCTGTTTCATTCATCCCGTCTTCAAACACCATGAAGTGCGAAGACTTAAAAGGAGGAATGATTCTTGCGGAAAAGTCGCAAACCTCTGCAGAGTTAAAGATCTAATCGATTAGCGAGTCCCGATTCACGGACAATTTGAGCCTCTGGAACTTGGAAGTATTCGGAAATCTCGACACTAAAACTAATAAATTAATTTGAGGGTTTATGACTTAATAATTTGGGAATGAGATAAAATTTGCTTTTCGCAAAATGATGAAACTTAGAGCCCCACAGCCAAAATGCATATAGTGTTAGTAACTTTATTATTGTTATTCTTCATGACTTGCGAGCTTATTCAAAAAGCTGACCTACATGGCTGCAACGTCTTATGTTGCAGAGGTATATTCCGATCAGGAGTGAGGCTACGCTCCGCGCTTGGCGATTGCCCTATGGAGTCGGATGGACTCGCTTTATCTTCTACGCTTCCGCAGCATTAGTAGTTTATTTCTCATGAGTTGGCCTTGAGCCGAATTTATTCTCTTGTAATAAAGACTCTATATGAGAATCGTGTAATAAATTCAGGTGTGATTGCACTTTGATTACTTCATCGATGTACTGTGAGTACCAGCATGATCTTGGGATGGTACAGACATAGAGATTTGACCGATTTTGGGTCAGGTCGCTACACAGCTTGTCCATGGAAGTTCAACTACGGCGACCATCACGTTTCATCCACTGCCACTCGCGATTCCCACGACGCTGTTCCAACCCACAGCACCACGTCCCCCGACGTGCGCCTCACCCCTCTCAGCCGCACCACCCCTCTTCCTTTGTGTGCATGACATGTGGGCCACCTTAAATGTGGTGAGCATCAAGTTTCTACCACAGCCACACGCGATTCCCACGACGCCACTCGAACCCATGAAACCACACGTCCCCCGACCTGCGGCTCACCCCTCTCGGCCCCACTGCCCCTCTGCCTTCGGGAGCATTACATGTGGACCAGCCACCTATCGGGTCCACATGTTATTGACTCAAAGGCAGGTGTAGTAAGGCGTTGAAGCTCAGTCCCGAGGGCCCTGAGAGGGAAATGTAACTCCTGCACCAGGCCTTGTGGTGCTACCGCTGCACGAACTCATGCCAAACTTGAGATTTGTTTCTTTGCTATACATGCACGCAGTGATTTAATGGACATTATAATCTCAACATGTGATGGGGGCTCTAAATTTGAATTTGAAACTTATAAAACAAAAAGATTCAAAACAAATAAAGTATGAGAGAGGGAGTATATCGTAGGATGTGCCCCATACGAAACTAGTCCCCTGGTTTGTCATCGCGAAGATGCGGTTAGAAAGGAGCACAGCGTCTTCGTACTCGTACGGCAACAAATCGGCCATGGACAGCATGGTCCACTTTTGACCGCCATGTGCAAGGTTCATGCTATCTTCTTCAATCTCACCGTGGTTTCTTCGTACCAATTCATGCGGTGGCCTGTTGCATGGCTGATCCCAATGTTGGACAAAGGTTCTACAGGAACGGTGTCACCATTGTAAATGTTGTGCAAATTGATGTTGGTACCCTCCCGTACATATGCAAGCCAATCTCCACATGCACCGGGCCTAACCTGTGAAATAGTGGGGAGGGGGAGAATTAGGAAATGGACACAGAAGTAGTCTTTAGAATGCATTTACTACGTGATTAAACTCATCTTACTTGCTCATAGGAGGAAATCCGAGTGCCCCTGAACGTCGGCATCTCAAGGGGCGTCAACTTGCAACTCTGGCCACACCAAGACCGGAGAGACCCCAAAGGAAACATCCTCGTATGTTCCATGGAATATCAAGATGCATTTGTATGAGTAGTTTATCTTGTGAGAGAAAAGGATGAACGAGGGAAGGCCTCTAGAGATAGAGATAGAGACTACTACTACCAATGTGCTGGCCCATGCATTGCAATGGATCCAAAGTAGTAGAATAATACTTGTTCACCAGCTTGAAATATAAACACTCTAGTTTTGATATACATGTGTCAGTAGACATGGCAGCTTGTCCATGGAAGTTGAACCACGGCGACCATCACGTTTCTTGTTTCTACCACTGCCAAACCCACACGCGATTCCCACGAGGCCGCTCCAACCCACGGCACGATGTCCCCCGACGTGGACATGGATCCTCTGACATGGCTATCACTGCCTTACCCTGCCTTTCCTTTGCTGACAGGTGGGACCCACGCTTGGGGGACCCACATGTCACTGACAGAATGGTAGGATTGTTCACATCAGGGGATCCTCATTCCCCCGACGTGCGCCTCATCCCTCTCGGCCCCACCGCTCTTCTACCTTTGTGTGCATGACATGCGAGCCAGCTGAACTGCGGCGACCATCAACTTTCTACCACATCCACACCCGATTGGACGTGGTTTGCCTGCTCCGCTATTGTGCTCCGATCCATACTCCCGCACCATCGAATTTTCATCCAGCGGCTGTGACACATTTCTTCTCGGGCATCAATCCTTAGCGAGTACTTCAGACTCTGGTAGTACCTACCGTGTGGCCATCTCGCCAGAACGCCCGACGCCCAAATGTGTGGCACCTCGCCACGGCCACGCCACCACCGGCGGTTCATCTCGAACAAGTGAGTCGCGAACCACACCACCACCATGAGAATGACATGTGGGCCAGCCGCATTTAAGGTCCGCATGTCATTGACTCATAGGCCGTGCACTAAGCCCTTTGAAACTTCGGTCCGTGGGCCCCGAGAGGGAATGTAACTGCGGACAGGCCTTGTGGTTCTCCATGATGCGAGCTCGTGCCAAACCCGAAATTTGTTTCTTACTACTACCAAATAGTAATTAAGGTACACGTGCATTGCACGCATGAGATTCTGGTGGTTTGTGCATTATGCTTAAGGGCCTGTTTTGTTTGCAGCCTAAGGTTTCCATGCCTAAGCTTAGGCGTGCTGATACGTCTCCAACGTATCTATAATTTTTGATTGTTCCATGCTATTATATTACCCGTTTTGGATGTTTATGGGCTTTACTTTACACTTTTATATCATTTTCGGGACTAACCTACTAACCGGAGGCCCAGCCCGAATTGCTGTTTTTTTGCCTATTTCGGTGTTTTGAAGAAAAGGAATATCAAACGGAGTCCAAACGGAATGAAACCTTCGGGAGCGATCTTTTTGGAACAAACGCAATCCAGGGGAGTTGGAGTGGAAGTCAAGTAACAAGCGAGGCGGCCACGAGGGTGCCCGGCACGCCCCCACCCTTGTGGGCCCCTCGAGCATCCACCGACCTACTTCTTCCTCCTATATATATATCCACGTACCCCGAAAACATCCAGGAGCACCACGAAAACCTAATTCCACCGCCGCAACCTTCTGTATCCGCAAGATCCCATCTTTGAGCCTTCGCCGGCGCTCCGCCGGACGGGGAATCGACCACGGAGGGCCTCTACATCATCTCCAAGGCCTCTCCAATGAGTTGTGAGTAGTTTACCACAGACCTTCGGGTCCATAGTTATTAGCTAGATTGCTTCTTCTCTCTCTTTGAATCTCAATACAAAGTTCTCCTCAATCTTCTTGGAGATCTATTCGATGTAACTCTTTTTGCGTTGTGTTTGTCGAGATCCGATGAATTGTGGGTTTATGATCAAGTTTATCTATGAGAAATATTTGAATCTCCTCTGAATTCATTTATGTGTGATTAAGTTATGTTTGCAAGTCTCTTCGAACTATCAGTTTGGTTTGGCCTACTAGATTGATCTTTCTTGAAATGGGAGAAGTGCTTAGCTTTGGGTTCAATCTTGCGGTGTCCTTTCCCAGTGATAGCAGGGGCAGCAAGGCACGTATTGTATTGTTGCCATCGAGGATAAAAATATGGGGTTTATATCATATTGCTTGAGTTTATCCCTCTACATCATGTCATCTTTCTTAATGCTACTTTAGATGCGGGCAAGAGTCGGTCGATGTGTGGAGTAATAGTAGTAGATGCAGAATCGTTTCGATCTAGTTGTTATGGACGTGATGCCTATATACATGATCATGCCTAGATACTCTCATAACTATGCACTTTTCTATCAATTGCTCGATAGTAATGTGTTCACCCACCGTAATACTTGTGCTATCTTGAGAGAAGCCACTAGTGAAACCTATGGCCCCGGGGTCTATATTTTATCATACAAGTTTTCATCTATCTTTTATTTGCATCTTTTACTTTCCAATCTATATCATAAAAATACCAAAAATATTTATCTTATCATATTATCTCTATCAGATCTCACTTTCGCAAGTTTCCGTGAAGGGATTGACAACCCCTTTTATCGCGTTGGTTGCGAGGTTCTTGTTTGTTTGTGTAGGTGCGCGGGACTTTTGAGGAGCCTCCTACTGGATTGATACCTTGGTTCTCAAAAACTAAGGGAAATACTTACGCTAGTTTGCTGCATCACCCTTTCCTCTTCATGGGAAAACCAACGCAGTGCTCAAGAGGTAGCAAGAAGGATTTCTGGCGCCGCTGCCGGGGAGGTCTTCGCTCAAGTCAAGACATACCAAGTACCCATCACAAACTCATCTTCCTCACATTACATTATTTTCCATTTGCCTCTCGTTTTTCTCTCCCCCACTTCACCCTTGCCGTTTTATTCGCCCTCTCTTTCTCGTTCGCCTCTCTTTTTCGCTTGCCTCTTGTTTGCTTGTGTGTTGGATTGCTTGTCACGATGGCTCAAGATAATACCAAATGGTGTGAGTTTTCCAATACCAATAATAATGATTTCCTTAGCACTCCGATTTCTCCTCTTAATGAAGCTGAATCTTGTGAAATCAATGCTGATTTGTTGAATCTTGTTATGAAAGATCAATTCTCCAGCCTTCCTAGTGAAGATGCCGCTACTCATCTAAACAACTTTGTTGATTTGTGTGATATGCAAAAGAAGAAAGATACGGATAATGATATTGTTAAATTGAAGTTATTTCCGTTTTCACTTAGAGATCATGCTAAAACTTGGTTTTCGTCCTTGCCTAAAAATAGTATTGATTCATGGAATAAGTGCAAAGATGCTTTTATCCCTAAGTATTTTCCTCCCGCTAAGATCATCTCTCTTAGAAAAGATATTATGAATTTTAAACAACTTGATCATGAGCATGTTGCCCAATATTGGGAAATAATGAGATTAATGATTCGCAATTGCCCTACTCATGGTTTGAATTTATGGATGACCATACAAAAAATTTATGCCGGATTGAATTTTGCTTCTAAAAATCTTTTAGATTCGGCCGCGAGAGGCACTTTTATGGAAATCACCATAGGATAAGCTACTAAACTCCTTGATAATATTATGGTTAATTATTCTCAATGGCACACCGAAAGATCTACTAGTAAGAAAGTTCATGCAATATAAGAAATTAATGTTTTGAGTGGAAAGATGGATGAACTTATGAAATTGTTTGCTACTAAGAGTGCTCCTATTGATCCTAATGATATGCCTTTGTCTACTTTGATTGAGAATAATAATGAATCTATGGATGTGAATTTTGTTGGTAGGAATAGTTTTGGTAACAATGCTTACAGAGGAAACTTTAATCCTAGGCCGTTTCCTAGTAATTCCTCTAATAATTATGGTAATTCCTACAACAACTCTTATGGAAATTTTAATAAGATGCCCTATGATTTTGAGAATAGTGTTAAATAATTTATGATCTCTCAAAAGAATTTCAATGCTTTGCTTGAAGAAAAATTGCTTAAAGTTGATGAATTGGCTAGGAACGTTGATAGACTTTCTCTTGATGTTGATTCTTAGAAACTTAGATCTATTCCACCTAAGCATGATATCAATGAGTCTCTCAAAGCTATGAGAATTTCCATTGATGAGTGCAAAGAAAGAACCGCTAGGATGCGTGCTAAAAAAGATTGCTTTGTAAAAGTGTGTTCTTCTAGTTTCCATGAAAATAATGATGAAGATCTAGAAGTTAATGATGTGTCCCCTATTAAATCTTTGTTTTGCAATATGAATCTTGATAATTATGGGACTGGAGATGAGTCAAATTTAGTTAAAAGGCATCCCAATGATTCGGAGCTTTTAGATCTTGATGCTAAATTTGGTAAAAGTGGGATTGGAGAGGTCAAAACTTTACATAGCAATGAACCCACTATTATGGATTTCAAGGAATTTAATTATGATAATTGTTCTTTAATAGATTGTATTTCCTTGTTGTAATCCGTGTTGAATTCTCCTCATGCTTATAGTCAAAATAAAGCTTTTACCAAACATATCGTTGATGCCTTGATGCAATCTTATGAGGAAAACCTTGAATTGGAAGTTTCTATACCTAGAAAACTTTATGATGAGTGGGAAACTACCATAAAAATTAAAATTAAAAATCATGAATGCTATGCTTTGTGTGATTTGTGTGCTAGTGTTTCCACGATTCCGGAAACTTTATGTGATGTGCTAGGTTTCCATGATTTTGATGATTGCTCTTTAAATTTGCACCTTGCGGATTCCACCTTTAAGAAACCTATGGGAAGGATCAATGATGTTCTTATTATTGCAAATAGGAATTATGTGCCCGTAGATTTTATCATTCTTATATATATTGCAATCTTTCATGTCCTATTATTCTTGGTAGACCTTTCAACGATTGGTGCAATTATTGATATGAAGGAAGGGAATATTAGATTCCAATTTCCATTATGGAAAGGCATGGAACACTTCCCTAGAAAGAAAGTCAAATTACCTTATAATCTATTATGCGGGCCACTTATGAATTGAATGCCAAAGATGGCAATACTTAGATCTATTCTCGCTTTTATGCCTAGCTAGGGGCGTTAAACGATAGCGCTACTTGGGAGGCAACCCAATTTTATTTTTGTTCCTTGCTTTTTTCTTCTGTTTAGTAATAAATAATTCATCTAGCTTCTGTTTAGATGTGGTTTCATGTTTTAATTAGTGTTTGTGCCAAGTAGAACCTATAGGATAACCTACGGTGATAGTTAATTTGATTCTGCTGAAAAACGGAAACTTTTGCGCGCACAAGAATAATTTTAGTAAATCACAGAAACGTGATTTTGTGTTGATTCTTTTTTAAGTATATCAATAGAAAAATTTTCCAGGACTTCCTATTTTGGTAGGAATTTTAGAGTTCCATAAGTATTCGAAAAACTCCGCCTATGTTGTCTCAACATAGCCGGTCCCAAGCCCGGGTAAAGGAGGAGGGTTGTGATAGGCTTGGCGAGCCAACGTAAAAACTCAGCCACTCTTATGGAGATGAAACCCAAAAGATTTTCGTTCGGGCGTAACCCTCTCAGCGACGCGCCACATCGGAACCCGGGTGTGGTGGAAAATGGGCAAGGGCCGGGCCGCCACCCCCCAGGCGGCGCGCCGTATCTTGATCCAGATACGGTGGCAAGTGAGCGAGGATCGGGTCGTCGCATCCTTAGTGGCGCGCTACATCGGCGCCCGGATGTAGTGGAAAATGAGCAAGGGTCTTTGCATTTGACTCGACGAGTGCGAAGGGTAAGGAAGCTAGCCGAGCCTAGGAGGATTCGCTTAGGTAGCTGGAACATAGGGTCTCTGACAGGGAAGCTTGGAGCTAGTTGATGCAGCGGTGAGGAGAGGTGTTGATATCCTTTGCGTCCAAGAAACCAAATGGAGAGGATGAAGGCGAAGGAGGTGGAGGATACCGGCTTCAAGCTATGGTACACGGGACGACTGCAAACAGAAATGGCGTAGGCATCTTGATCAACAAGAGCCTCAAGTATGGACTGGTAGACATCAAGAGACGTGGGGACCGGATTATCTGGTCAAGTTGGTAGTTGAGGACTTGGTTCTCAATGTTATCAGCACATGCCCTGCAAGTAGGCCACAATAAGAACACCAAGAGGGAGTTCGGGAAGGCACAGAAGACATGGTTAGGAGTGTACCGATTGGTGAGAAGCTCTTCATAGGAGGAGACCTCAATGGCCACGTGGGTACATCTAACACAGGTTTTGAAGGGGCGCATGGGGGCTTTGGCTATGGCATCAGGAATCAAGAAGGAGAAGATGTCTTAAGCTTTGCTCTAGCCTACAACATGATTGTAGCCAACACCCTCTTTAGAAAGAGAGAATCACATCTGGTGACTTTTAGTAGTGGCCAACACTCTAGCCAGATTGATTTCATCCTCTCGAGAAGGGAAGATAGGCGTGCGTACCTAGACTGTAAGGTGATACCTGGAGAGAGTGTTGTACCCCAGCATAAGCTGGTGGTTGCTGACTTCTGCTTTCGGATTCGTGTCCAGCGGGATAAGCGGGCTAAAGTCGCTAGAACGAAGTGGTGGAAGCTCAAGGGGGAGGTAGCTCAGGCGTTCAAGGAGAGGGTCATTAAGGAGGGCCCTTGGGAGGAAGGAGGGGATGCGGACAATGTGTGGATGAAGATGGCGACTTGCATTCGTAAGGTGGCCTCAGAGGAGTTTGGAGTGTCCAGGGGAAGGAGAAGCGAAGATAAGGATACCTGGTGGTGGAATGATGATGTCCAGAAGGTGATTAAAGAGAAGAAAGATTGCTTCAGACACCTATACCTGGATAGGAGTGCATACAACATAGAGAAGTACAAGATGGCGAAGAAGGCCGCAAAGCGAGCTGTTGGTGAAGCAAGGGGTCGGGTGTATGAGGACCTCTACCAACGGTTAGGCATGAAGGAAGGCGAAAGGGACATCTATAAGATGGCCAAGATCCGAGAGAGGAAGACGAGGGATATTGGCCAAGTCAAATGCATCAAGGACGGAGCAGGCCAACTCTTGGTGAAGGACGAGAAGATTAAGCATAGATGGCGGGAGTACTTCGACAAGCTGTTCAATGGGGAGAATGAAAGCTCTACCATTGAACTGGACGACTCTTTTGATGAGACCAGCATGTGTTTTGTGCGTCGAATCCAGGAGTCTGAGGTCAAGGAGGCTTTAAAAAGGATGAAGGGAGGCAAGGCGATGGGCCCGGGTTGTATTCCCATTGAGGTGTGGAAAGGTCTCGGGGACATAGCGATAGTATGGCTAACCAAGCTTTTCAACCTCATTTTTCGGGCAAACAAGATGCCAGAAGAATGGAGACGGAGTATATTAGTACCAATCTTCAAGAACAAGGGGGATGTTCAGAGTTGTACTAATTACCGTGGAATTAAGCTGATGATCCATACAATGAAGCTATGGGAGAGAGTCATTGAGCACCGCTTAAGAAGAAGGACAAGCGTGACCAAAAACCAGTTTGATTTCATGCCTGGGAGTTCGACCATGGAAGCCATTTTCTTGGAACGACAGCTTATGGAGAGATATAGGGAGCAAAAGAAGGACTTGCATATGGTGTTCATTGACTTGGAGAAGGCCTATGATAAGATACCGCGGAATGTCATGTGGTGGGCCTTGGATAAACACAAAGTCCCAGCAAAGTACATTACCCTCATCAAGGACATGTACGATAATGTTGTGACAAGTGTTCGAACAAGTGATGTCGACACTGATGACTTCCAGATTAAGATAGGACTGCATCAGGGGTCAGCTTTGAGCCCTTATCTTTTCGCATTGGCGATGGATGAGGTCACAAGGGATATACAAGGAGATATCCCATGGTGTATGCTCTTTGCGGATGATGTGGTGCTACTTGACGATAGTCGGGCGGGGGTAAATAGGAAGTTAGAGTTATGGAGACAAACCTTGGAATCGAAAGGGTTTAGGCTTAGTAGGACTAAAACCGAGTATGATGTGCGGTTTCAGTACTACTAGGTGTGAGGAGGATGAGGTTAGCCTTGATGGTCAGGTGGTACCTCAGAAGGACACCTTTCGGTATTTGGGGTCAATGCTGCAGGAGGATGGGGGTATTGATGAAGTGAACCATCAGATCAAAGCTGGATGGATGAAGTGGCGCCAAGCTTCTGGCATTCTCTGTGACAAGAGAGTGCCACAAAAGCTAAAAGGCAAGTTCTACAGGACGGCGGTTCGACCCGCAATGTTGTATGGCGCTGAGTGTTGGCCGACTAAAAGGCGACATGTTCAACAGTTAGGTGTGGCGGAGATGCGTATGTTGAGATGGATGTGTGGCCACGAGGAAGGATTGAGTCTGGAATGATGATATACGAGATAGAGTTGGGGTAGCACCAATTGAAGAGAAGCTTGTCCAACATCGTGCGAGATGGTTTGGGCATATCCAACAGAGCCTCCGAAGCTCCAGTGCATAGCGGATGGCTAAAGCGTCATGGAGAATGTCAAGAGAGGTCGGGGTAGACCGAATTTGACATGGGAGGAGTCCGTTAAGAGAGACTCAAGGATTGGGGTATCACCAAGAGCTAGCTATGGATGGGGTGCATGGAAGCTTGCTATCCATGTGCCAGAGCCATGAGTTGGTTGCAAGATCTTATGGGTTTCACCTCTAGCCTACCCCAACTTGCTTGGGACTAAAGGCTTTGTTGTTGTTGTTGTTTGCATAAGTATCCGAAAGTTACATATTGCTACGGACTGTTCTATTTTTGACAGATTCTGTTTTTCGTGTGTTGTTTGTTTATTTTGATGCATCTATGGCTAGTATCGGGGGGTATGAACCGTAGAGAAGTTGGAATAAAGTAGGTTTAACACAAATATAAATAAAAAATGAGTTCATTGCAGTACCTTATGTGGTGGTTTTTCTTTCTTGCACTAACGGAGCTTATGAGATTTCCTGTTGAGTTTTGTGTTGTGAAGTTTTCAAGTTTTGGGTAAGGATTTGATGGACTATGGAATAAGGAGTGGCAAGAGTCCAAGCTTGGGGATGCCCATGGCACCCCAAGATATTCAAGGACAACCAAAAGCCTAAGCTTGGGGATGCCCCGGAAGGCATCCCCTCTTTCGTCTTCGTCTATCGGTAACTTTACTTGGAGCTATATTTTTATTCACCACATGATATGTGTTTTGCTTGGAGCGTCTTGTATGGTATTAGTCTTTGATTTTTAGTTTACCACAATCATCCTTGTTGTACAAACCTTTTGGGAGAGACACACTTGATTTGGAATTTATTAGAATACTCTATGTGCTTCACTTATATCTTTTGAGCTAGATAGTTTTGCTCTAGTACTTCACTTATATCTTTTAGAGCACGGCGGTGGCTTTATTTTGTAGAAATTGTTGATCTCTCATGCTTCACTTATATCATTTTGACAGTCTTTTAGAACAGCATGGTATTTGCTATGGTTAAAAAATTTGGTCCTAGAATGATGAGCATCCAAGTTGGGTATAATAAAAACTATCATAGGAAGTGAATTGGATGCTATGATCAATTTGATGCTTGATAATTGTTTTGAGATATAGAGGTGGTGATATTAGAGTCATGCTAGTTGGGTAATTGTGAATTTAAAAAATACTTGTGTTGAACTTGGCAAGTCCAGTAGCATGCACGTATGGTAAAAGTTGTGTAACAAATTTGTTGCATGGGATGCTCTTTTGATTGCCTTCCATATGAGTGGAGGTCGGGATCGCCGATGGTTAACTCCTACCAACCCTTCCCCTAGGAGCATGCGTAGTAGTACTTTGCTTCGAGGGCTAATAAAACTTTTGCAATAAGTACATGAGTTCTTTATGACTAATGTGAGTCCATGGATTATACGCACTCTTACCTTTCCATCATTGATAGCCTCTTCGGTACCGTGCATTGCCCTTTCTCACCTTGAGAGTTGGTACAAACTTCGCCGGTGCATCCAAACCCCGTGATAGGATACGCTCTATCACACATAAACCTCCTTATATCTTCCTCAAAACAGCCACCATACCTACCTATTATGGCATTTCCATAGCCATTCCGAGATATATTGCCATGCAACTTTCCACCGTTCCGTTTATCATGACACGCGTCATCATTGTCATATTGCCTTGCATGATCATGTAGTTGAAGTCGTATTTGTGGCAAAGCCACCTTCATAATTTTACATACATGTCACTCTTGATTCATTGTCCATCCCGGTACACCGCCGGAGGCATTCATATAGAGTCATATCTTGTTCTAGTTTTGAGTTGTAATTCATGAGTTGTAAATAAATAGAAGTGTGATGATCATCATTATTAGAGCATTGTCCCTTATAAAAAAGGCCAAAGAAAAAAAAGGCCAAATAAAAAAAGAGGAAAGGCCCAAAAAAATAAAAAATAAAAAGGGGGACAATGTTACTATCTTTTTCCACACTTGTGCTTCAAAGTAGCACCATGTTCTTCATATAGAGAGTCTCATATGTTGTCACTTTCATATACTAGTGGGAATTTTTCATTATAAAACTTGGCTTGTATATTCCAACGATGGGCTTCCTCAAAACGCCCTAGGTCTTCATGAGCAAGCAAGTTGGATGCACACCCACTTAGTTTCTTTTGTTGAGCTTTCATACATTTATAGCTCTAGTGCATCCGTTGCATGGCAATCCCTACTCCTCATGTTGACATCAATTGATGGGCATCTCCATAGCCCGTTGATTAGCCTCGTCAATGTGAGACTTTCTCCTTTTTTGTCTTCTCCACACAACCTCCATCATCATATTCTATTCCACCCATAGTGCTATATTCATGGCTCACGCTCATGTATTGCGTGAGAGTTGAAAAAATCTGAAGCACGTTAAAAAGTATGAACCAATTGCTTGGCTGAAACCGGGGTTGTTCTTGATGGGAGTATTTTTGTGTGATGAAAATGAAACATAGCCTAACTATATGATTTTGTAGGGATGAACCTTCTAATGCCATGTTATTTTGAGAAGACATGATTGCCTTGTTAGTATGCTTGAAGTATTACTATTTCTTATGTCAATATGAACTTATATTTTGAATCATTTGGATCTGAACATTCATGCCACAATAAAGAAATATACATTGAGAATTACGCTAGGTAGCATTCCACATCAAAAATTCTGTTTTTTATCATTTACCTACTCGAGAACGAGCAGGAATTAAGCTTGGGGATGCTTGATACGTCTCCAACGTATCTATAATTTTTTATTGTTCCATGGTATTATATTACCCGTTTTGGATGTTTATGGGCTTTACATTACACTTTTATATCATTCTTGGGACTAACCTACTAACCGGAGGCCCAGCCCGAATTGCTGTTTTTTTGTCGATTTCAGTGCTTCGAAGAAAAGGAATATCAAACGGAGTCCAAACGGATTGAAACCTTCGGGAGCGCTCTTTTCAGAACAAACGCAATCCAGGAGACTTGGAGTGGACGTCAAGCAGCAAACGAGGCGGCCACGAAGGTGCCCGGTGCGCCCTAAGGGGGTGGGCACGCCCCCACCCTCGTGGGCCCCTCGTGGCTCAACCGACCTACCTCCTTCGCCTATATATACTCCCGTACCCTGAAAACATTCAGGAGCACCACGAAAACCTATTTCTACCACCGCAACCTTCTGTATCCGCGAGATCCCATCTTGGAGCCTTCGCCGGAGGGGGAACCGACCATGGAGGGCCTCTACATCATCTCCAAGGCCTCTCCGATGAGTTGTGAGTAGTTTACCACAGACCTTCGGGTCCATAGTTATTAGCTAGATGGCTTCTTCTCTCTCTCTGAATCTCAATACAAAGTTCTCCTCGATCTTCTTGGAGATCTATTCGATGTAACTCTTTTTGCGGTGTGTTTGTCGAGATCCGATGAATTGTGGGTTTATGATCAAGTTTATCTATAAGAAATAATTGAATCTTCTCTGAATTCTTTTATGTGTGATTAGTTATCTTCGCAAGTCTCTTCGAATTATCAGTTTGGTTTGGCCTACTAGATTGATATTTCTTGCAATGGGAGAAGTGCTTAGCTTTGGGTTCAATCTTGCGGTGTCCTTTCCCAGTGATAGCAGGGGTAGCAAGGCACGTATTGTATGGTTTCCATCGAGGATAAAAAGATGGGGTTTATATCATATTGATTGAGTTTATCCCTCTACATCATGTCATCTTTCTTAATGCGTTACTCTGTTCTTATGAACTTAATACTCTAGATGCAGGCAGGAGTCGGTCGATGTGGAGAGTAATAGTAGTAGATGCAGAATCGTTTCGATCTACTTGTTATGGACGTGATGCCTATATACATGATCATGCCTAGATACTCTCATAACTATGCACTTTTCTATGAATTGCTCGACAGTAATTTGTTCACCCACTGTAATACTTATGCTATCTTGAGAGAAGCCACTAGTGAAACCTATGGCCCCCGGGTCTATCTTTTATCGTACAAGTTTTCATCTATCTTTTATTTGCATCTTTTACTTTCCAATCTATATCATAAAAATACCAAAAATATTTATCTCTATCAGATCTCACTTTCACAAGTTTCCGTGAAGGGATTGACAACCGCTTTATCGCGTTGGTTGCGAGGTTCTTGTTTGTTTGTGTAGGTGTGTGGGAATTTTGAGGAGCCTCCTACTGGATTGATACCTTGGTTATCAAAAACTAAGGGAAATACTTACGCTACTTTGCGGCATCACCCTTTCCTCTTCAAGGTAAAACCAACACAGTACTCAAGAGCTAGCAACGCGCTTGTCCAAAATGTAGGGTGTGTTACAAAAGTACCCCCACCGATTCGAACTAGCGGCCCTTTTGGCTCAGGGTTAGAAGGGGGATTTCACGTGTCAGGATTTAGCAGTTGGAGGGAGTTTTTGCGCGCGTTGTAATTTCGGGATAGCAAGGCGTGGGTTGTGAAGGCGCCAGTTTTGGGAGCACGATATCTGAATTTTCGGGATATAACAAGGCGCGTGTTGAATTTTATGGACAAGCCTAGCGTGTAATATTGTACATGTATGTACCAAATCAATTAGCACTTCCCTCAACCAAAAAGAAAATGAAAAAAAACTATTCGCACCACAGAAAGAGAGAGTCTTGCCCCATTTTACTATACAAATGCTATTCAAAGCTACTCCCTCCTTCCATCTATATAGGGCCTAATGCGTTTTTTGATGCTAACTTTGACCAAATATTAGAGCAATAATATATGACATGCAACTTACACAAAACACACCGTTAAATTCGTTTGTGAAAGGAGCTTTCAATGATATAATTTTCACATTGTGCATGTCATGTACTATTAATCTTGTCAATAGTCAAAGGCGGTCTTAAAAAACGCATTACACTCTATATAGATGGAAGGAGGGAGTATGAATCCATGTTATGTCCAATTAAATTTTTTTGCTTGTTGTATAATGCATGTAACCTACTCATACCAACATTTTAGTGCATTCCAAATGTATATACTACCGCTGCAATTCGAATTGAATTTGAATTCGTTTCTGTATTTCAATAAGAATCTAGAATCATGATTGTTGCTAACTTCAACCATCATTCGTGTATTACCATAATAACACACCACATGATTACTATAGAGATAGATATGAACTATGTGTACTACATGAACTCAAATTATATTTTTTGAATACACTTGATGTTGATTCCATCTAAACCATGTTCCTTACGTACACCGTGTTTATCACACAAAGTATAGTGCCCCGCCCCCTACATTATGACAAGTATTTAGACCTGAGCTGCAAAAGCCACACATTAGCCCAAATTATAATCAATGTTCTATATATTATACGTAGTACTAGCAAGATGCCCATGCGTTCCACAGAACATCAACATGATCAAGGGGAGGCCTAATTTGCAAATATGGAGAGGGGTGTGGGTATCTTTTTTCAAAATTGCCATAGTTTCCTTCCTATCCGTCAGATATAAATCGGACTGCCTATATTGCAGGATGGTAGGCACACCATCAACAACAACTCCATTTTCTATAAGCATGGAGATAAAATATATTATATGTAGTATAACATGTTCATAACCAGATCATGTGTATCACCGTTATATATATTCACACATGCGTTGGTTTAAAACACTATGATAAATTCTTCAAATATCTGAATTCGATTTTTAAAATGAAGTATGATCTCTATTCGTCTTTTACACCCACAAAATCCTCCTATCTTTGTAGCTAGCGCTAACTTTCTCTCGTGCATGCACATGCCCGCATCCCTCTCACCCTCCCTCGGCATTCTCTAGCTCCATCACGCAAATTCGTCTTTTCACTTTAGGTCGTTCACCCCCGGTGTGTGTAGGCCCCCTAGCTCCTTCTTTACGGCACACATCGATCGATATGCCTCTCTAGACAGGTGTGCCTAGCACAAACACAAGCTTCCCCTCTTCTCTTATCACCGTTCATTCCTCACTCCCACCACTCTTTTCATCGATCTAGTACTCGCACGCTCCTTACCCCTCAATATAGTATGCCTCTCGCACCACCTCCTAGATGCATCCCTCTCTCTCTATCCTTCTCCTCGTGCCTCATTTTCTTCTAACACACACATGCATGTATACCGATCAATCTCCCAACATATACCTAGGTCGACTTTAACTATTCCCCCCATCGATCGACGTACCTCACAAGTTATGTCTCTCCTTTCTCTCACAAAGGATGATTGATCTTCCTATGTAGTTATGTCTGCTTACCACATCCATATCGCCCCCCCCCATCATTCATGCATGCCTCCTGACCCGTCTCTCACACGCACGTGCACAGACAGGCAGCCATCCCCTCTCTTATTGATATTGCAGGCATGCCCTACGTTTGTCTAGCAAGCCTATCCCAGCATTTGTTAGAAGCGACTCCACTACCACCCCCTCCAACACTCTAGCTCCGTCTCTCTCCCAACCTTATTCCTCACCTACACATATGCATGTATGCCGATCGATCTCCCTTAATACATGAGGTAGATCGATCTTCCTTAATACATGAGGTAGGCCTCTCTCCTCCTCCACACATATACCAGCCATTGTACCTCTATAGTTAATTCGGCCTCCCTCCCCCCCACCACCAGACACCGATAGTCGAGCACTGTAGGTAGGTATCCATGCCATAGAGACAAACTGCACCTGTCCCCTCTCACGTTCCAGTAGGCCAGCCACTCTATATCTTTGACGTGGGCACACACAAATTCGATCACACTCTTCATCGATCGCGCGCGCGCACACACACACACACACATCATATCCCTCTCTTCGATTCTATGGACACCTCAAGCCGATGATACCTCCACTCTCTTCTCATGGATCGCCCCCTATATATGTGATATATCCAGGACTCTATTTCACACACATTGCATATGTTACATTTTTTGATTGACCCCCCCCCCCTAAAAAAACTCTCACGAACCCACACACTATATCTCTCTACGTTTGTATATCTCTTACACAACCCCATGTAGGTGGTCTACGTATACAAGAAGAGAATAGGTGCACCGTGCACGTACTCACGCTTCGTGCCCGGCCACACCCGCGCGGGTACATGGTGGAGCTCATTTCTGTACGAAATGGAAGCCCACGTGCTAATTTGAACGCGTATAGCGGTTGTTTACCTACGGAGATCGTGTATGCTACGTCTTGAGCTTGCGTTGGTTTTCCTCGAAGAGGAGAGGGTGATGCAGCAAAGTGTAGCGTAAGTATTTCCCTCAGTTTTGAGAACCAAGGTATCAATCCAGTAGGAGGCTCCTCAAAAGTCCCACACACCTACACAAACAAACTGAGAACTCGCAACCAACGCAATAAAGGGGTTGTCAATCCCTTCACGGCCACTTGCGAAAGTGAGATCTAATAAAGATAGTAAATAATATTTTTGGTATTTTTGGTATAGATGCAAAAAGTAAAGATGCAAATAAAAGTAGATTGAAAGCAAATATGATAAGAGATAGACCCGGGGGCCATAGGTTTCACTAGAGGCTTCTCTCAAGATAGCGTAAGTATTACGGTGGGTGAACAAATTACTGTCGAGCAATTGATAGAAAAGCGCATAGTTATGAGATTATCTAGGCATGATCATGTATATAGGCATCACATCCATAACAAGTAGACCGACTCCTGCCTGCATCTACTACTATTACTCCACACATCGACCGCTATCCAGCATGCATCTAGAGTATTAAGTTCATAAGAACAGAGTAACGCATTAAGCAAGATGACATGATGTAGAGGGATAAACTCATGCAATATGATATAAACCCCATCTTGTTATCCTCGATGGCAACAATACAATACGTGCCTTGCAACCCTTTCTGTCACTTGGTAAGGACACCGCAAGATTGAACCCAAAGCTAAGCACTTCTCCCATGGCAAGAAAGATCAATCTAGTAGGCCAAACTAAACCGATAATTCAAAGAGACTTGCAAATATAACTCAATCATACATAAAAGAATACAGAGAAGATTCAAATATTATTCATAGATAAACTTGATCATAAACCCACAATTCATCGGATCTCAACAAACACACCGCAAAAAGAGATTACATCGAATAGATCTCCACAAGAGAGGGGGAGAACATTGTATTGAGATCCAAAAAGAGAGAAGAAGCCATCTAGCTAATAACTATGGACCCGTAGGTCTATGGTAAACTACTCACAACTCATCGGAGGGGCAAGGATGTTGATGTAGAGGCCCCCCGTGCTTGATTCCCCTTCCGGCAGAATGCCTAAAAAAGGCTCAAGATGGGATCTCGCGAATCTGAAGTTTACTGGCGGTGGAAATTGTGTTTCGTGGTGCCCTGGATGTTTTCAGAGTGCGTGGTATATATAGGAAGAATAAATGCGTCGGTGGCCACTGAGGGGCCACACGAGACGGGCGCGCCTATAGGGGGCGCCTCCTTTCTCGTGGAAGCTCCGGTTGCTTCTTGACTTGCACTCCAAGTTCTCTGGATCACGTTCGTCGAGAAAATCACGTTCCCGAAGGTTCCATTCCGTTTGGACTCCGTTTGATATTCCTTTTCGTCGAAATACTGAAATAGGCAAAAAACAGCAATTCTGGGTTGGGCCTCCGGTTAATAGGTTAGTCCCAAAAGTAATATAACAGTGGAAAATAAAGCCCAATAAAGCCTAAAACAGTAGATAAAGTAGCATGGAGCAATCGAAAATTATAGATACGTTGGAGACGTATCAGGCATCCCCAAGCTTAATTCCTGCTCGTCCTCGAGTAGGTAAATGATAAAAAGAGAATTTTTGATGCGGAGTGATACTTTGGCATAATTTCAATGTAAATCTTCTTAATTGTGGTATGAATATTCAGATCCGAAAGATTCAAGACAAAAGTTCATATTGACATGAAAATAATAATACTTCAAGCATACTAACTAAGCAATTATGTCTTCTCAAAATAACATGGCCAAAGAGAGTTATCCCTAGCTACAAAATCATATAGTCTGGCTATGCTCCATCTTCCCCACACAAAATATTTAAATCATGCACAACCCCGATGACAAGACAAGCTGTTGTTTCATACTTTAAAATTTTCAAAACTTTTTCAATCTTCACGCAATACATGAGCGTGAGCCATGGATATAGCACTATATGTGGAATAGAATGGTGGTTGTGGAGAAGACAAAAAAGGGAGAAGATAGTCTCACATCAACTAGGCGTATCAACGGGCTATGGAGATGCCCATCAATAGATATCAATGTGAGTGAGTAGGGATTGCCATGCAACGGATGCACTAGAGCTATAAGTATATGAAAGCTCAACAAAAGAAACTAAGTGGGTGTGCATCCAACTCGCTTGCTCACGAAGACCTAGGGCATTTGAGGAAGCCCATCATTGGAATATACAAGCCAAGTTCTATAATGAAAAATTCCCACTAGCATATGAAAGTGACAAAATGAGAGACTCTCTATCATGAAGATCTTGGTGCTACTTTGAAGCACAAGTGTGGTAAAAGGATAGTAACATTGCCCATTCTCTCCTTTTCTCTCATTTTTTTCTTTGGGCCTTTTCTCTTTTTTATGGCCTCTTTTTTTTCCTTTTCTCTCATTTTTTTATTTGGGCCTTTCTCTTTTTTTTCTTTGGCCTCTTTTTTTCTCTTCTTTTTTTTATTTTTCGTCCAGAGTCTCATCCCGACTTGTGGGGGAATCATAGTCTCCATCATCCTTTCCTCACTGGGACAATGCTTTAATAATGATGATCATCACACTTTGATTTTCTTACAACTCAAGAATTACAACTCAATACTTAGAAAAAATATGACTCTATATGAATGCCTCCGTGATGTACCGGATATGCAATGAAACATGAGTGACATGTATGAAAGAATTATGAACGGTGGCTTTGCCACAAATACGATGTCAACTACATGATCATGCTAGCAATATGACAATGATGGAGCGTGTCATAATAAACGGAACGGTGGAAAGTTGCATGCCAATATATCTCGGAATGGCTATGGAAATGCCATAATAGGTAGGTATGGTGGCTGTTTTGAGGAAGATATATGGTGGGTGTATGATACCGGCGAAAAGTGCACGGTATTAGAGAGGCTAGCAATGGTGGAAGGATGGGAAAAGTGTGTATAATCCATGGACTCAACATTAGTCATAAAGAACTCATATACTTATAGCAAAAATCTAGAAGTTACCAAAGCAAAGTATTACGCGCATGCTCCTAGGGGGATAGATTGGTAGGAAAAGACCATCGCTCGTCCCCGACCGCCACTCATAAGGAAGACAATCAATAAATAAATCATGCTCCGAATTCATCACATAACGGTTCACCATACGTGCGGGAATCACAAACTTCAACACAAGTATTCTTTAAATTCACAACTACTCAACTAGCATGACTCTAATATCACCATCTTCATATCTCAAAACAATTATCAAGCATCAAACTTTTCTTAGTATTCAACGCACTCAAAAGAAAGTTTCACATATCTTGAATACCAAGTATATTAACATTAAGCAAATTACCATGCTACTGACGTCTCTCAAAATAATCTAAGTGAAGCATGAGAGATCAATAGTTTCTTTAAAACAAATATACCACCGTGCTCTAAAATATATAAGTGAAGCACTAGAGCAAAAATTATCACGCTCAAAAGATATAAGTGAAGCACTATGAGCAAAACTATCAAGCTCAAAAGATATAAGTGAAGCACATAGAGTATTCTATAAAATTCTAATTCATGTATGGCTTTATCAAAAGGTGTGTACAGCAAGGATGATTGTGGTAAACTAACAATCAAATACGCAAATAATACAAGACGCTCCAAGTAAAACACTTATCATGTGGTGAATAAAAATATAGCCCCAAGTAAAGTTACCAATGAACGAAGATTTAAAGAGGGATGCCTTCCCGGGGCATCCCCAAGCTTAGGCTTTTGGCTATTCTTGAATATATTGGGGTGCCATGGGCATCCCCAAGCTTAGGCTCTTGCCACCCTTTATTCCATAGTCCATAAAAGCTTTACCCAAAACTCGAAAACTTCACAACACAAAACTCAATAGAAATCTCATGAGCTCCATTACAGAAAGAAAACAAAAGACTACTTTAAGGTACTGTAATGAACTCATTCTTTATTTATATTGGTGTTAAACCTACTGTATTCCAACTTCTCTATGGATTATAAACTATTTTATTGGCCATAGATTCATCAAAATAAGCAATCAACACACGAAAAACAGAATCTGTCAAAAACAGAACAGTCTGTAGTAATCTGTAACTAACACAAACTTATGGAACTCCAAAAAATCTAACCAAATTATACGACCTAGAAAATTTGTTTATTGATCAGCAGAAATTGGAATCAGTATTTTATCACGTTCTAGTGAGTTTTAACAATTCGGGCACTGAGCGCAAAGTTTCTGGAAATTACAGCAAGATCAAATAACTATCATCCAAGCAGATCCAATAGGTTTAACTTGGCACAAACACTAACTAAAAGATAAAACCACATCTAAACAGAGGATAGATGGATTATTTATTCCTAAACAGAAACAAAAACAAAAAACATAAAGAAAATTGGGTTGCCTCCCAACTAGCGCTATCGTTTAACGCCCCTAGCTAGGCATAAAAGCAAGGATAGATCTAACGAGTGTCATCTTTGGCACTAAACTCATAAGTAGTACGCATGATAGATTCATAAGGTAATTTAACTTTCTTTCTTGGAAAGTTCTCCATGCCTTTATTTAAGGGAAATTGGAATCTAATATTCCCTTCCTTCATATCAATAATCGCACCAATCGTTCTAAGGAAAGGTCTACCAAGAATAATAGGACAAGAAAGATTGCAATCTATATCAAGAACGATAAAATCTACGGGCACCAAATTTCTATTTGCAACAATAAGAACATCACTGATCCTTCCCATAGGCTTTTTAATGGTGGAATCTGCAAGGTGCAAATTTAACGAACAATCATCAAGATCATGGAAACCTAGAATATCACATAAAGTTTTCGGAATCGTGGAAACGCTAGCACCCAAATCACACAAAGCAAAACACTCATAATCTTTAATTCTAATCTTTATAGCAGGTTCCCACTCATCATTAAGTTTTCTAGGTATAGAAATTTCCAAATTAAGTTTATCATCATAAGATTGCATCAAGGCATCAACAATATGCTTAATAAAAGCTTTATTCTGACTATAAGCATGAGGAGAATTAACAACGGCTTGCAACAAGGAAATACAACCTTTTTAAAGAGCAGTTCTCATAATTAAATTCCTTGAAGTCCGAGATGGTAGGTTCAACATTAATAAAAGTTAAGGATTCTCCAATCTCACTTTTACCAAATTTATCATTAAGATCTAAAGACTCCGAATTCTTGGGACACCTTCTAGGCAAAGTTGATTCATCATCAGTCCCATAATCATCAAAATTCATATTGCAAAACATAGATCTAATCGGAGACGCATCAATAACTTTAAGATCATCATCATTATTTTCATGGAAACTAGAGGAACACGCTTTAATAAAGCTTTCTTTCTTGGCACACAATCTAGCGGTTCTTTCCTTGCACTCGTCAATGGGAATTCTCATTACTTTGAGAGACTCAATGATATCATGCTTAGAAGAAGAAGATCCAAGTTTAAGAGAATTAACATCAAGCGAAAGTCTATCAACGTTCCTAGCCAAATCATCAACCTTGAGCAATTTTTCTTCAAGCATAACATTAAAATTCTTTTGAGAGATCATAAATTATTTCACACTATTTTCAAAATCAGAGGGCATCTTATTAAAATTACCAGAAGAATTATTGTAGGAATTTCCGTAATTATTAGAGGGATTACTAGGGAACGGTCTAGCATTAAAATTTCCTCTATAAGCATTGTTTCCAAAACTATTCCTACCGACAAAATTCACATCCATAGATTCATTATTATTCTCAATCAAGGAAGACAAAGGCATATCATTGGGATCAAGAGGAGTATTTTTAGTAGCAAACATCTTCATAAGTTCATCCATCGTTCCTCTCAAAACATTGATTTCTTCTATAGCATGCACTTTTTTACTAGAAGATCTTTCGGTGTGCCATTGAAAATAATTAGCCATAATATTATCAAGTAATTTTGTAGCATCTCCTAACGTGATTTCCGTAAAGGTGCCTCCCGCGGCCGAATCTAAGAGATTTCTAGAAGCAAAGTTCAAACCGACATAAAATTTTTGTATGATCATCCATAAATTCAAACCATGAGTAGGGCAATTATGAAGCATCAATTTCATTCTTTCCCAAGATTGGGCAACATGCTCATGATCAAGTTGTTTAAAATTCATAATATCATTCCTAATAGTGATGATCTTAGCGGGAGGAAAATACTTAGAGATAAAAGCATCTTTGCACTTGTTCCAAGAATCAATACTATTTTTAGGCAAAGACGAAAACCAAACTTTAGCACGATCTCTAAGTGAAAACGAAAATAGCTTCAATTTGACAACATTGTTATCCGTATCTTTCTTCTTTTGCATATCACACAAATCAACAAAGTTGTTTAGATGAGTAGCGGCATCTTTGCTAGGAAGGCCGGCGAATTGATCTTTCATAACAAGATTCAGCAAAGCGGTATTGATTTCACAAGACTCATCATTATTAAGAGGAGCAATTGGAGTACTAAGGAAATCATTATTATTCGTATTCGAGAAGTCACACAATTTGGTATTATCTTGCGCTACGGCAACAAGTAATCCAACACACAAGCAAACAAACGGGCAAGGAAAAGGCAACGGGAAAAGAGGAGGAGATTGGGAAAGAGAGGCGAATAAAGCGGCAAGGGTGAAGTGGGGAGAGGAAAACGAGAGGCAAATGGCAAATAAGGTAAATCACGAGGAGATGGGTTTGTGATGGGTACTTGGTATGTCTTGACTTGAGCGAAGACCTCCCCGGCAACGGCGCCAGAAATTCTTCTTGCTACGTCTTGAGCTTGAGTTGGTTTTCCTCGAAGAGGAGAGGGTGATGCAGCAAAGTGTAGCGTAAGTACTTCCCTCAGTTTTGAGAACCAAGGTATCAATCCAGTAGGAGGCTCCTCAAAAGTCCCACGCACCTACACAAACAAACCGAGAACTCGCAACCAACGCAATAAAGGGTTGTCAATCCTTCACGGCCACTTGCAAAAGTGAGATCTAATAAAGATAGTAAATAATATTTTTGGTATTTTTGGTATAGATGCAAAAAGTAAAGATGCAAGTAAAAGTAGATTGAAAGCAAATATGATAAGAGATAGACCCGGGGGCCATAGGTTTCACTAGAGGCTTCTCTCGAGATAGCATAAGTATTATGGTGGGTGAACAAATTACTGTCGAGCAGTTGATAGAAAAGCGCATAGTTATGAGATTATCTAGGCATGATCATGTATATAGGCATCACATCCATAACAAGTAGACCGACTCCTGCCTGCATCTACTACTATTACTCCACACATCGACCGCTATCCAGCATGCAACTAGAGTATTAAGTTCATAAGAACAGAGTAACGCATTAAGCAAGATGACATGATGTAGAGGGATAAACTCATGCAATATGATATAAACCCCATCTTGTTATCCTCGATGGCAACAATACAATATGTGCCTTGCAACCCTTTCTGCCACTGGGTAAGGACACCGCAAGATTGAACCCAAAGCTAAGCACTTCTCCCATGGCAAGAAAGATCAATCTAGTAGGCCAAACTAAACTGATAATTCGAAGAGACTTGCAAAGATAACTCAATCATACATAAAAGAATTCAGAGAAGATTCAAATATTATTCATAGATAGACTTGATCATAAACCCACAATTCATCGGATCTCGACAAACACACCGCAAAAAAGAGATTACATCGAATAGATCTCCACAGAGAGGGGAGAACATTGTATTGAGATCCAAAAGAGAGAAGAAGCCATCTAGCTAATAACTATGGACCCGTGGGTCTGTGGTAAACTACTCACAACTCATCGGAGGGGCAAGGATGTTGATGTAGAGGCCCCGTGCTTGATTCCCCTTCCGCGAATGCCGCAAAGGCTCAAGATGGGATCTCGCGAATCTGAAGGTTACGGCGGTGGAAATTGTGTTTCGTGGTGCCTGGATGTTTTCAGGTGCGTGGGTATATATAGGAAGAAGAAGTACGTCGGTGGCCTGAGGGCCCACGAGACAGGGGCGCCCTATAGGGGCGCCCTCCTATCTCATGGAGGCTCTGGCTTCTTGACTTGCACTCCAAGTTCTCTGGATCACGTTCGACGAGAAAATCACGTTCCCGAAGGTTTCATTCCGTTTGGACTCCGTTTGATATTCCTTTTCTTCGAAATACTGAAATAGGCAAAAAAAAACAGCAATTCTAGGTTGGGCCTCCGGTTAATAGGTTAGTCCCAAAAGTAATATAAAAGTGGAAAATAAAGCCCAATAAACCCTAAAACAGTAGATAAAGTAGCATGGAGCAATCAAAAATTATAGATACGTTGGAGACGTATCAGTGTACCACGCGTGCACGAAACAAAGTCCGACTTGATGCATTGGCGCGTTATTTTTAAATAAAGTTATATCGCTCAATGGCACGTACGTAGAATATAAAACGATTTTTATGGAGAAAAAGGTAGTCCGCTCCACTATATACAATGGAGCCTGCCTGCCTGGTTTGTCTCTTTTCAGAGTATCTCACACAAGGCTGTGGTGGCCTCTCTCTCTCTATCTCTCACCGTTGGTCACTGATCCGACCGCATCCCGTCCTCTGGCGGAAAGGGAGGATGTGCATCGTTTCTCCGTTCGACGGCGCCGAGGTAGCACGTCCCGATCTGCGGTACACGCTGTTCTCTCTGACCAAGCTCCGACGTGGGAGGGCCTACGCCACCTGCTCGATGCCGCAGTATGGGCAGATTCCGCCCGCCACCGCTCACCTAGTTACATCCCGATGACCTCCAGGTATCCCCTCCGGCCTTGCTCCACTGCATGTCTTCCCACGTCGCTGCATGTGGATCTTCCATAGTTCTTTGCCCAAAACGTATCTCGTCCGGCGTACTTTCCATATTGCAATCTTGTCCTCACACCGTTTTAGACAAACACAACCGTGTTGTTATCTTCCCTTAGGACAAGGAATATGCTTCTTTTTTGTCGTCGCATGTGTCATCAACTGTTATTGGCCAGTAATTGTTTCCTTTCTACCTCTTTTTTTCCAAACAAGGCTATCCATTTCACCTCGTTGCTATTGCGACCTTTTGGTGAACTAATCAAATCACTTTTTTCTTAAGAGTGTTTTGTGCAGTTGTACTAAAATGTCACACGGGCAACGTCTCTACATTTCAGTGCGACTGCATAAACAAAGATTGGTTTTGCTCTATCCTCCTCATCCAACTCCGAGCCTAATCTTCTCCAACTAGTTAGTCTTAAGAGAGACTACAAAGGTGACCGGCTTCTATTTGTGTGTTTATTGTTTCATCAGAAGTCCTCTATTATAGTAATCACACTTAATATCTTTGGAACATGGACGCTTGCTATGTCTTGAGCTTGCATTGGTTTTCCTTGAAGAGGAAAGGGTGATGCAGCAATAGTAGCGTAAGTATTTCCCTCAGTTTTTGAGAACCAAGGTATCAATCCAAAGAGGAGGCTCCTCAAAAGTCCCGCACCCTACACAAACAAACAAAGAACTCGCAACCAACGCAATAAAGGGGTTGTCAATCCCTTCACGGCACTTGCGAAAGTGAGATCTGATAGAGATAGTATGATAAGATAAATATATTTTTGGTATTCTAGTAGGCCAAACCAAACTGATAATTCGAAGAGACTTGCAAAGATAACTCAATCATACATAAAAGAATTCAGAGGAGATTCAAATATTTCTCATAGATAAACTTAATCATAAACCCACAATTCATCGGATCTCGACAAACACACCGCAAAAAGAGTTACATCGAATATATCTCCAAGAAGATCAAGGAGAACATGGTATTGAGATCCAAAAAGAGAGAAGAAGCCATCTAACTAATAACTATGGACCCGAAGGTCTGTGGTAAACTACTCACAGCTCATCGGAGGGGCTATGGTGTTGATGTAGAAGCCCTCCATGGTCGATTCCCCCTCCGGCGGAGCGCCGGCGAAGGCTCCAAGATGGGATCTCGCGGATACAGAGGGTTACAGCGGTGGAAATTGTTTTTCGTTGGCTCCCCTGATGTTTTCGGGGTACGTAGGTATATATAGGAGAAAGAAGTACGTCGGTGGCTGCCCGAGGGGCCCACGAGATAGGGGGCGCACCCTGTAGGGGTGGGCGCGCCCTCCACCCTCGTGGCCGCCTCGGCTGCTTCTTGACTTGCACTCCAAGTCCTCCGGATCACGTTCGTTCCAAAAATCACGCTCCCGAAGGTTTCATTCCGTTTGGACTCCGTTTGATATTCCTTTTCTTCGAAATACTGAAATAGGCAAAAAAAACAACAATACAGGCTGGGCCTCCGGTTAGTAGGTTAGTCCCAAAAATAATATAAATGTGTAAAGTAAAGCCCATAAACATCCAAAACGGGTAATATAATAGCATGGAACAATCAAAAATTATAAATACGTTGGAGACTTATCAACGCTCAGCTCTATTTAAGTGGAACTGCACAAAATGATCGGAATGTTGCATGCTCCAGACATCTACTTTTTTCCCAACATGCCTTGTTGATTTAGACAGAGCTGGGGGGGGGGGGGGCGTTGCTGCCAATGAAAGCATGGATCAATTTTAATTGAACACCTTCTCACAACTTTGTCTTCAGTTGTGATGTAAATATTATCTCTGATCTGCTAATAATTGAGATGCATTAGCAAGGAAGTTAGTTTTTTATTGTTTCCGAAAGAGTATCGATGGCAAGACACACGAAACAAAAGCTGAAAGCTCACACCATTGTACAATTTCATGTCGCTGGAAAATTATTTGTATAGTACGTCAAGTATGTAAACAAATGTTGTAAGCTTGATAGCATTGTCAGAAGCCTCTTCAGCAACCGGCTCCATGTGCCATGCACAAAATTATACTCCTTCATTCCTAAATATTTTTCTTTTTACAAATTTCAAATAGGCATATTTTAGAGTGTAGATTCACTCATTTTGCTTCGTATGTGTACTCCCTCCATTCCTAAATATTTGTCTTTCTAGAGATTTCAACAAGTGACTACATACAGAGCAAAATGAGTGAATCTACACTCTAAAATATGTCTATATACATCCATATGTAGTAGTCCATTTGAATCTCTAAAAAGACAAATATTTGAGTAGTCACTCGTTGAAATATCTAGAAAGACAAGTACTCCAGAGTATATTTAAGAACCGAGAGAGTAGTGCACAACCGCATGGGAGACTCAGCCCGATCGTTGCGCCGCATTAATAGTGAGTAATGAGCAGTCAAATCATAAGCCCCACCTTTCCCACTGTAAGTTGCTCGGAAGAAGCAACCATCAATACACTCTTCTTTGAATCCGCTCATACTACTCCATCCGTCACTGTTTATAGAGCACGCTTCAGAAAAAGAAAAAAATCTCTAGGACCAAGGCGACTAGGTATCGGCCTGAAAAATAGCATAGGTAGTTATAGCATGGCGTCTATTACTAGATGAAATAATGCGTACACACATGCATGCAGTGCTTCCACCCCGGGTACACACATGCATGCACTTACTCCACTCCATAGTAAATCGAGAGAAAATTGTGGACTTGATTGCGGTTACCACGCCCTAATTAATTGATCATTAAACCAGACGCGTCTAAAGTCTCTCTGGTGGTGGAAATACATAGAGAGAAATGCATCATAATGAAGCACGTCCTGTAAACTTTGACAGAGGGAAGAGTAGTATGAAGGTGCAAAACCAAGTATGTGTAAGGCCAGTCGGTCAACGCACCTCCTCTTGGCATATCACTGACATGTGGGACCAGAGTGTGAGCAAACCGATGTCAACTGACGGCAAAATGGCCAACCCGCCATTCCTTGAGAGAAACGAGGAGCGAGAACACACAGAAGGGCTCGCACGGAGGCCAAGATATATTCGAGCATGGTTGATCGATATCATCATTACATGTTGGGTTGCCGCCCTTCTCCCGAATAAATGTGTACTTTATCAGAGATTAAAAAAATAAGAGTACAGACGCTCCGCCATGCGGTTCTAGTAGTACTACTCGTACTACTAAACCTTGCGCTTGGCTCTTCGCCTCTTCGTGAAGTCGAACAATGATGGTACTCCGCATGTTCGGTACTACAGTGTATGCCTCTGGCAATCTGACACTGAATGAATTGATGCATGTCCACCACCTGGGAGAGGGTAGGTTGCATTAGTCAAAAGGCGTAAGTGAGCTTCACCTTGTCCTGCAAGCTTCTCATCGTTCTGCGAGTTGACGGGACACACCAAAAAGTAGTGCTAGTCCATACTCCCTCCTTTCCGGTTAATATGGCTTAATCTTTTTGGCAGGTAAATGAGAGAGATTTATTCATATATAAGCATTCTTAGGACGATTAGCCAAGACACATGTCACTAGGAAGCGAGGTACCCCGCAAAAAAAGAAGTAGGAAGTGAGGTGTTTCATCAACCAGCTCTCGGCCACCTTCAAAGTGCAGCAAGCACGGTTCGCACAAAGATGCGCCGCAAGGTTTGTTGACCTGTTTACATGCTGAATAATAAAAAAGAGGAAATATTATCGAGCACTCCTATTTGTAACAGGATATGAGCCAGAATTAAGCGAGAATTGTGGCGAGTGTTCCATGCAATCAACTTCCATTATCACATGCGAGAACGCTCGAAGAGAACCAAATGTGTTGAAGATTGCTTTATCACATTTTAAAAATATAATAAGAGTGCAGATGCTCCTCCATCCGGTTCCTAGTAGTATAGTACATACCTCTATAGACTATAGTTGTAGTACTAGTACTAGTAAACTTTGCGCTTGGCTGTTCGCCTCTTGGGGAAGGTGAACAATAATAGTACTAGTATAGTGTATGCTTCTCGCAACCTGACACCGAATTAACTATTGCACGTCCACCGCCTGAGCGAGGGAGAGCTTCCATTAGTCAAAAGTTTCTCCTTGTCCTGCGAGCCACCGCGCACAAGCTTCTCCTGTCCTGCTAGCTTCTCCTCGTTTGGAAAGTTGACGGGACACATCAAAGTAATGCTAGTCCATACTGCCTCCTCTTCGGTTAATATGGCTTAATTTCAAACGAGATAAATACACTGTCTGTCACTGTATATTTGTAAAAAATACGGTCAGTGGACTTCATAATACGCTCATTGTGCTCAATATATACATTTTCCGGTGTTTACACGGTCACTAGCTCACCCTGGCTGAGTATGTGTGTGCATGCACGTGTAGGTTGAGCACTTGAGCGTGATCGTGTGTGTTCTATCGTGTGCTCGGACATGCATGCATTAGGGCGTCACGCGTGTTTTTGCGTCCGTGTGTACGTGTGACTGTTGCATACACGTAGGGGGAGTACGTGTAGGGGCCACTAAAGAGCAGTCAAATCACACAGTAAGTTAGTCGGAAGAAGCAACCATCATTTCACTGTTCAATGACATGTACGCAATATAAAATGGTTGATATGGAGAGAAAAAGAAAACCACTATATATACACTAGCAGGAGCCTAAGCTACAAGCCTGCTTGCTTGGGTTGCTCTCTTCACAAGCATAGAACGACGGTGGCCACACCGCTGGTCACATATCCGACCAGATCCCGCAGCTGGGGGAAGGGAACAATGTTCTGCGTAGACACGGTTGACATCCGCGAGGGAGAAAACCCCCAGTCAGTGCTTCCCAATCGGGGGTCACCGCGGTATGGGCCGATGCCGCGTCCCAACCGCCCTTCTAGCTACAACTCGATGTCCCAGGTAGTACATCTTCCTTTTGGAGCCGGCTTGCTCCATTGCCGCAGCTCCCCATGTAGCTCCATCTCCATGTCGATCTTTCTCTACTTATACCGGCTTCTACTTGTGATGAGTTTATGTCTCATGAACTAGTGCCAGTACTATTATTCTAATCACACTTCTTCAATATCTTTGCCATCAGGGATGCTCAGCTCGATTTTACTGGAACTGCACAAAAGCATCGTATGATCCGAGGGTGCCAGCCGTCTTTCCTTCTACAGGTTCTACCTAGCCAGGAAATTAAATCCTGTTTAGGGTTTAGGGTTTAAGTCGTAGTGACCCCATCAGTAGTTTTTCTTCCGTACACGCTCTCACAACTTTTATCTTTAGTTGTGAAGTAAATATTGGTTATGATCTGTGAATCATTGAGATGCATCAGCATGCGTGTTAGTTTTCCTTTTTATTTGATGGAATGTTGTAACGGGGCAACCTTGGAGTAGGAATGAAAATGGAGTGGAAAGTTTCTGTTTTTCCGGAGAAAAAATGGAAACAGAGAGAAACCAATGTTTCGTTTCGTTGGATCGCACCATCGAGCAAAACCAACATTTAAATCACGCGTGTCGCGTTCGTGTCTCACCCTCCTCCAAGCCTCGACCCCACACAGTCGCTCAGCATGCCACTCACCGCAAACCGAGTATACGATAACTTTCCCCCTGCTTGTCGATGGATCGTGCCATGGAGTACTAGCACTACTGGAAGAGATTGACGAATTGGGGGAGGATAGCTAGCTGTAGCACGGACTCCCAAGAACTTTTTACATGCATGTTGTGGCCGGATATTGCGACCTTTGAACACAGAGCAGTCGCGTGCACCAGGAAGCGACGCGGGTGACACTCTCGCCGGCGTGCCGCTTCATTGCCGGGCGCCAAAGAGAGGTCGGGTCCACCTGGCGGGCATGAATGTGGCACTGACCATTTCGGGCAGGAAACACGCGCGGGTGATGAAGAGGGTTCTGGTTGGTCAGGAGCGGCCGTGGCAGCGGTCTGGACGCCCGCAAACAAGAGATGTTGTACGTTAATATTGATGCATGTATAATTAACAACGTAAATAATGTGCTAGTTGGACAAATATGATTGGAGATGGAGATGGAAATGGAATTGTACGTAAACACGGATATGCATGTCTATGTCTATGTGTGTGCGCGCGACGACTCTCGTGACCTGGAAGCGGGGGCGTGTTTTTGATCGAGTTTTCTTTCTTGGTACGTTAAAAAATTGTCCGCCAATTTTTGTTTCCTTTTTCTGGGAACGCGCGTATTCTATTGAAAACCACTCCTATGGAGAGATTTTTTTACTCCATTATAGCCTCTTGTTTGATAGAGTTTCTCGCGTGTCGCTCTCGCACCCTCTCCATATCAAAACAAGATAACAGTGTCCACTCTATCTCTCTCCTCACCGGTGGTCACAGATCCAGCCGAATCCTATCCGCTGCGGGAGGTGAGGAGGTGCAGCGTTGACGTTGTCGCCGTCGGCGATGGAGGAAGCCGATGCGCACCATCCTCTCGGAGCCGGCGCGGACGAAGGTCCTCCGCGCCTTTGTTTGCTGCTGTCGAGTGGGCAGATCCCGCCGCCCGCCTAAGCGAAATCTCGCCCACCTGAGGTATAACTTCTTGTAGTGGTCCAGCTCCCCAGGTCGCTGCATGCGGGTTTTCTTCTATGCAACTACTCCCCAGCTCCCCATATATAGTAGCTAGGGTTCGTCGACTGGTCCAACATCACCTACTATTATAGAGGAAATGCCACTCGAAAAGTTGTCCTGATTTATGCCTCGGTGGAGGTATACATGTTGTTTCGACAAAAAGTATATGGTGGTTGTGCGGTCATTGTCCATATGCTCCTATTGCTGCTGCTAATCTAATACTATCACTGGTTAAATGAAGAAATGCTTTTTTTCTCGGGTACCCTAGTTTAGTTCCCATCAAGATAATCATGATGCTTCTGTTTGTTGGTGTACTTTTCATTAATTCTTATTGACAATTGAGATGTCGTTGTTAATCTTGTAAAACAGAGTAACAACACTATATCCCTTTTTTATATTTTTGGAAACAGCGATGCGTATGTCCATACTCGGGCATGTATTCCTCAATTTTAGTGGAACTGCACAAAATTGGATGGCCATTGTTGTTCCGCCTCACTGTCCTCTGCCACGTGGTTCTTCCTTCCTCGAGCTTGATTACTGAGAAGAAACAGACCACAATGAGGATTTGTCGAACTTCGTAGGTTCCTCACCCTAACTTGATGCCAAATGGATGATGCATCACCACAATGACCTATCGATGCTCATGGTTGCGCCTCATGGTTGCATAGGCTGGTGAAGTTGATCGATTTTTAACGAAAAACAAGCTGTCTTACATCAGTGCTCTTTGCTTGTTACCCACAAAGATGATATCCTTCGTCAGTTCACCTTGGTTGCGTTGGAGACGCAGTCGTCTTTCACGTTGGTGCAATTTTATCACACAATTGGCTATGAACCAAATGTTTCCTCGAAGAAGGATCAATGTTGGTACTAAGAGCATAAGTTTTGTATTGATTTATAAGCCTTCTCACAACTTTGTCTCCAGCTACCCTGTAATTTTATTTGTCCGGCTATTAGATTTACTCCGCATATTATATTTGACTGAAGTCAAACTTTGTAAAGTTTAGGCCAAACATAACAAACCATAATTATAGATAGGGCAAACTGTACATACTCTCAAACCTTTCCGATAATTAAAATTAAAATTCTTTATTTGTACACACTCTCACACGTTTCCGATAATTTGGCGCATTTGTGGTTGTTCACTTAAGGGAGGGTAGTGTACCGCACATGAAGGACATGAAGTGCGACAAGGACGCATGGATCGTTAGTTCTTCAGAAGTACTCCCTCAGTTCCTAAATATTTGTCTTTCAAGAGGTTTGAAATGGACTACCACATACGGATGTATATAGACATATTTTACGGTGTAGATTCACTCATTTTGCTCCGTATGTAGTCATTTGTTGAAATCTCTAGAAAGACAAATATTTAGGAATAGAGGGAGTAGTAGTTTGTTTCACTGGTATGTTAAATAAAGAGTTTCGTTTCGTACTTACACAATTTAAAACGATTGTTATGGAGAGAATAAGAAAACCACTCCACCATATATTAGTCGTATACACGAGTACTATATGGACGCAGCTTCATTGACTTAGTCCACCTGCCTTTGGGTTTATGACAGGTGGGCCCAAAATGTGGCCAGCCCACCTGTCATACAACCAAAAGCAGGTGCACTTAAGGCACCGGAGCTCAGTCCGTACTACAGTATATATATAAGCTGGAGCCTCAGCGCTTGTTTGTTAGGGTTTGCACTCTCCACACTCTCGCCGCACTATATATATATATATACACGCACGCACACACACACACACACACACACACACACTGGAGGCTCAGCGTTCCTTTGCTAGGGTTTGCTATGTTCACAGATCACAGTCTCTCACCCTTTTCACCAGATCTAAACAAGACTGCATTGGCCTCTTGTCTCTCTCTCCCTCCTCGCAGCTGGTGAAGGAGGCGTCCGGATCCCGTCGCACCGGGAAGGGGAGGAGGTGCAGCGTTCACTCTATCGCCATCGGCGAGGGAGGCAATCCACTGTCGGCTCATACTGTTCTCTTTCACCCAGCGCCAGTCTGGAGGGCCATGACCCTTCTTCCTCGACCCGTCGTAGTGTGGGCAGATCCGCCTCCCGCCGCATGCCTTGCCACATCCCGATTTACCCTAAGGTATAAGTTTCTTTGAAACCGTCATTGCTCTAGCTGCATGAGGATCTTTTTGATTCTATAGTCCAATCTAGGTCTTGGTTCAAAGAGGAAAGAAGGGTGCGGTGGGGTGGAGCATGAATCTAGGACGTGGTTCAATGAGGAAAGGAGGGAGGAAAGTAGTATAGACGGCTATCCAAATTTTGTTGGTCGAAAAGGGAAAAAGGTGGTAACCCGAAACTGGGTGGTCGGGTAGTTTGTGCACGACTAGATTTGCTGCCCTTACATGGGAAAAAGGTTCAAAGCGGACAAATATGGGACCAATGCAGCTATGCTGCTTGGCCACATATTCTGCATCACCCATTTATACGTGTGGACGCACATGGTGCTGGCATGTCCGACGTCCCATGTCCCATACAACTATTTTGCTGTTGTTAATCGAAGAATGCCGCCAGAAAATTGAAGCAATGCCACTGTTAAAAGTAAATTACATTTTTTAAAGAAGTTGTTTTAAGAGAATGTCTTTGTTAATATGAGTCAATGCAACTGTTTGAGAAATGCTACTATCCTACTTTCTTTTCCATCAAGATAAGTTAGATGCTTCTTTCTGTCACCGTTTGTTTCATCCTCCTTTATCGGCAAGTAATTGTTTCCTTTTTTGCCTCTGTTAAAATAGGGGTATCTATTCAACTTGTTGCTATTGCGACATTTTGCTTCGCTATGCGAAACACTTTGCTTGATTTCAGTGCAACTGCACAAAACGAGATTGGATTTCCTATTCATGTTGGTAGATTCGTATTTTATCTTGGTCGTCTCATGAAAGGTCAGTACATGCCTTCATCCACATGATTGTGTAGTGTGCTTTGAGATGTTGTGCTACTTGTATTGGTACTATTTTAAATAAATGTTGAATTGAAGCTATTGTATTGCTGTCTTTTCCCATTAAGTAGTGAACAAAAATGGGACCAACCCAGACATGATGCTTGTTGCTTTGTTACAACAAACTCTGCATCACCCCCGTTATAAGTAGATGGAAGCACATGCTGTTGTTGCACCCACTCTCCCCTAGAAATGTTTATGCTTTTTGTTAATCTAATGCTGGTGGTAGAATTAAGCAATGCCATTTTCAGAATTAATTAACTACTGTATCTTAGTTCAAAACTGCAACACTTGTTAGGGATTGGCAGGATTACCATTTTTGTGGCCGCATGTTTCATCCTCCTTTATTAGCCAGTAATGGATTCCTTTTTTGCCTTTGTTAAAACAGGGATATCTATTCAACTTGTTGCTATTGCGACATTTTGCTTCGCTACGCGAAATACTTTTGTTTTAAGAGTGTTTTGTGCAGTTCAACTTGAATGTCACACCGTCGACTTTGCTTAATTTTGGTGGAACTGCACAAAAGGAGATCGGATTTTCATATATGTGTTGGGATATGTTTCCAGTCTTCCTGGTGAGCTGTTTCAAATCTTGGTCAAGAAAGGTCATACCGACTTTCATCCACATGATGCTGCAGTATGCTTTGAGATGTTGTGCTACTTGTATTGGTACTGTTTTGGATAAATGTTGAATTGAAGCTATTGAACTGTTGTCTTTTACCATTAAGTGAGCAAAAATTGTTCCAACCTGCACATGATGCTTGTTTCTTTGTTACAACAAAACTCGTGATCACCCCTTTATAAGTAGATGGAAGCACATCTTTTGTTGTTAGCCCTCTCCTTAGAACTGTTTATGCTTTTTGTTAATCTAATCCCGCTGGTAAAATTAAGCAATGCCACTCTCAGAATTAATTAACTACTAAATCTTAGTACAAAACTGCAACACTTGTTAGGGATTGGCGGGATTACCATTTTTGTGGCCGCATGTTTCATCCTCCTTTATTGGCCAGTAATTGATTCCTTTTTTGCCTCTGTTAAAGCAAATCAGTCGCATTGTTTTAGGAATGGTGCTATCCTGCTTTGCAGTTCTTTCTACATGTTTAACCAAGGTATTGTTAAGATAATGTCTCTATTAAAATGAATCAGCCGCATTGTTTTAGGAATGGTACTGTTCTGCTTTGTCGTTCTTTATACATGTTGAAACAAGGCATTGTTAAGATAATGCACTACAAAAAAAAGACACATCCGTGACATTTTGGGCCGGACGAATTTTTTTCTGTAATACTTATGACACTTCTATGACGATAATTGTGACAAAATCCGGTATCATCATAGATGTGGTAGGCTCCTACTTCTAGGACAAAAAATCATGACAGAAAATGGGCTTTTCGTCCTGGGTGGGCCGGAGACGCAGCTGCATGACATTCTTTGGGCCATCCATGACGGAAAAAACCGTGGTAGAAGCGAGGGCGAGGAAAATTTTGGGGTGTTCCCGGTTACCGTGGGTGGTCGGGGCCGAGCAATGCGCGTTTCTCTCGTACACGTATGCGCATGTGTGCGAGGCGTTGGGCTCTAACTGAACTCGAGCGAGGCGTTGGGCTCTAACTGAACCCGAGTGATTGCACTAGCTACGTTACTGAACCCGAGTGATTCCTTCGCTACTGCTGCTAACTGAAGCCGATCGAACCCTGCTGCATCCTTCCCTTGATGAACAGTGAGCGTTGCTTGGGGGTGGATGAACAGTTCCCGGTGGGGGTGGATGAACAGGACCCTGTGGTGTTGCCTCTGGATGAACAGGACCCTGATCGATCGAGCCGGTTGGGGCTGGATGAACAGGATCCCATGGAGGGCTGGATGAACAGGACGACCCTGTGGAGGGCTGGATGAACAGTAGAAGGTGGAGAGGTGGATGAACAGTAGCCCGTGGAGAGGTGGTTGAACAAGAGCCCATGGAGAGGGCTGGTTGAACAGTAGCCGGTGGGGTAGCGCGCGGTGGAGGCTGGATGAACAGGAGCCCGTGGATGAACAGTCGCATGTGGAGGCTGGAGGAGGTCGACGGTGGATGAACAGTAGCTCGTGGAGGCTAGAGGAGGTCGACAGTGGAGATGAACAGTATCTCGTGGAGTCCCGTTTTGCGGTACGCCACTCCCCTCCTGATAAACAGGACCCCCGTTTTGACCGTAGTGCTCCAACACAAGTTTGTTTCCTCCGTTTTGCGGTACTCCACACCCCTCCCGATCAATAGGACCCCGTTTCGACCATATGAGGTCCAACACAAGTCTGTTTCCTCCGTTTCATGGTATGCCAGACCCCTCCCGATGAACAGGATCCCGTTCCGAACGTGGCCGGTCGAACACAAGTCTGTTTCCTCCGTTCTGCGGTACGCCAGGCCTCATTTCCGTCGGCTGTTCCGTCCAAGCCCTCCCGATGAACATGACGATGAGTTCCATTCTGACCCAGCCGGTTGGCTCCCACGCGTTCTGTTGCCTCCTGATGAACACGACGCATTCCGTTGCCTCCCGATGGACACGACGCATTCTGTTGCCTCCCCATGAACACGAGGATGAATCAGTTTCTCCTTTCCGACCCAGCCATGTACACGAGCCCTGGCCGTACGTATGCGCGAGTAGGCATTCGAGACCCCGACCGTATGTACGTACGTGGCCGTATTTTCTTTCTTGCACACTGGCCTATGTATGTACGTGTACATGCTACGTGGGCGCCTCTACTACGACACGTGCGCGCCTCTACATCGACCAGTATGTACGTACACGTTCACGACCAGAATGACAACGTTACGTATGCTTCAACCAGGTGGGTCCCGACTGTCAGGCACTTCCTTGCGTGCGAAGATGTAGCTGGTGGGTCCCAGCAGTCAGGGGGAGAATCATTTTTTTCCCGTAATATGGACACACTTCCTTGCGTGCGAAGATGTAGCTGGTAGGTCCCAGCAGTCAGGGGGAAACGTTTTTTTCACGAAATACGGTGGCGCATCCGGTGGATCCCTCCTATCAGGTGGAGGAATCATTATTTTTCGCGTAATAAGGAGCCACTTCCTTGCTATGGCCGTGGACCCAGCTGTCAGCCTCTCCACGTACAGTCCATGTCTGATGGAAGTCGTTCCTTGACCACGTTGACCACGCCGCGCCGAGAGCACCAGGGCGGTGGACGACGGCGAGGCCTAGGAAGGGGACTTCGCGGAGCCGGGGAAGATGCGGCAGTGGAAGCCCGTGTGGAGAGGAGTACGAGGGTTCACTGGTTCGGCTGCGGTGTGAGGCTACCACCGCCGCAGGGCCTGGCCAGCGGTGGGAATAGTAGGGGTGAGGCCTCCATGACAAAGACAACCGGCCATCGAGGCGGGAGCATGCCGCATGACCGGCGCTGGTTTGGGCGGCCGGAGCAGAAGACCAGAGGTTGAAGAAGCACTACGGCCGTTGGATGGTCATCGTGACGTCCACCGGAGCTAGAATCATTCATATTGACTAAGTTGACAAAGCCCTCCATCCCCGTCAACTTAGTAGGCCTACAAGTCAGCCTCTCACCAAGGTGGGTCCCAGCTAGCAGGGGGAGTATTCGGTTTTTTTGTGCGTAATAAGGAGGCACTTCCGGTCGGTCCGAGCCGACAGCGGGGGACGTTTTTAGGAAACGGTGGCCCGTCCGGTGGGTCCCAGCAATGGGGAAACATTTTTTCATGAAATCGGTGGCCCGTCCGGTGGGTCCCTATGTCGGTGGAGGAATAATTATTTTATGTGTAATAAGGAGGCACTTCCTTGCGGCTGCCGTGGACCCGGTATCGACCTCTCCACGTCAAATACTCTTCCGATGGAAGTCAGTCGTTTACCACATTGACCACGCCGCGCTGAGAGCACCACAGCGGTGGACGATGGTGAGGCCTAGGAAGGGGATGACGCGGAGCCGGGAAGATGCAGCAGTGGACACCCACGCGAAGAGGAGTACGAGGGTTCACTGGTTCGGCTGCGGTGTGAGGCTGCCGTTGCCGCAGAATAACAGGGGGTGTGGGTGAGTGGAGGGATGGCCTGGCCAGCGGTGGGAGTAGTATGGGGCGGTGAGGCCTCCGTGGCAGCACAGCCGGCCACGGGAGGTAGGAGCAGGCGGCACGACCAACGCTGCTTTGGGCGGCTGGAGCAACAAGACCAGAGGTTGAAGAAGCACTATGGCCGTTGGATGGACATCGTACGATCATTGGAGCTACAATCGTTCAAATTGACTAAGTTGACAAAGCCCTCTGTCCCCGTCAACTTAGTAGGCCCACAAGTCAGCCACCCACTATGGTGGGTCCCAGCTAGCAGGGGGTATTCATTTTTTTGTGCGTAATAAGGAGGCACTTCCTTGCGTGCGAAGATATAGCTGGTGGGTCCGACACATCGGCGGGGGATGTTTTTTCACGAAATCTGAGGCCCTTCCGTGGGTCCTCGCTTTGTGGAGGAATCATTATTTTGCGTAATAAGGAGGCATTTCCTTACGTGCGGCCGTGGACCCAGCTTGTCGACTCTCCATGTACAGTCCACTTCGATGGATGTCGCTCATTGACCATGTTGACCAGGCCGCGCCGAGAGCACCAGTATGTGGACGGCGGCGAGGCCTAGGAAGGGGCGACACGAGCCAAGGAAGACTCGGCTTGGTATGGTATCCGGTGTTGTGTGTATTTTGCATGGCCTATCGAGCCATCCTCCAAAATGGTTCCGCGCCCCGTAATGGGCTTTGATTTTTTTGTTATTGGATCAGGCGACCGACGAGGGTGCATCCTTTTTGTCCGGACGAGGGGTTTAGTGGAAACTGGTGGCTCCCAAGAGGCTGCCTGAGTTTTCCACGCACTTTCCATTGCGCAAGATTGCATACTATTGTTGCCAAGTCAACGAAGTGTGATACGTGATGGCGGTTGATTGCATTGAGGATTCCCTCGTCTGTGCAATTTTTGCAGAATAATGAGACTGTGTCTTCATTGCAGCAGTCTTTGATCCTGTCCTTGACAAGGAGGAATCTGGCCCAAAAGTGATGGACCATTTCCTGGGACTGTTGTCTTATGTGGGTAAGATCGCCTGTGTCTGGGTGGGCGGGTATTTTTGACTCTGAACCCTGACCCAATCTGAGGCCAGGGCTCCTCCAGAGGTGATGTTGTCCTTGATAACAAGGCGAGCCATCAAGCCTATCTTCGACGTCACAACGGAACTCTCAATGAAAGCACCAATGTCGGTGTCAAAACCGGCGGATCTCGGGTAGGGGGTCCTGAACTGTGCGTCTAAGGCTAATGGTAACAGGCGGCGAGGGACACAATGTTTACCCAGGTTCAGGCCCTCTCTATGGAGGTAATACCCTACTTCCTGCTTGATTGATCTTGATGAATATGAGTATTACAAGAGTTGATCTACCACGAGATCGTAATGGCTAAACCCTAGAAGTCTAGCCTATGAGATTATGATTGTCGTCCTACGGACTAAACCCTCCAGTTTATATAGACACCGGAGGGGGCTAGGGTTACACAAAGTCGGTTACAGAGAAAGGAATCTACATATCCGAATCGCCAAGCTTGCCTTCCACGCCTAGGAGAGTCCCATCCCGACACGGGACGAAGTCTTCTATCTTGTATCTTCATAATCCAACAGTCTGGCCAAAGTACATAGTCCGACTGTCCGAGGACCCCCTAATCCAGGACTCCCTCACCCCTTAGTCCAGGACTCCCTCAGTCATGATGTCATCTTCCTTCTCTCTTCCTCTCTCCTGCGTGTAGTTCATCTGACCGCCCTGGATGACGATGCTTGCCACCGACGTGCTACAACACTGCCTTGGTGCTACATAGCTATCCCTAAGGTGCCTAGCCCTCTCTCTCCCCTTTCCCTATCCATCACCCCTGCCTCTCGTGGCACAAATAGGGCGGCCCGCACGCGCCCGTGTTTCAGCCACGACATCGGCGGCGGAGGCAACACGACCATCGGCCTCCTCCAGCCACACCTCCTTGTCAAGAAGCTTTGTCGTGCCTCCCTCGTCTACTCTGCCAAAGCAATTGAAGCCAGTCGCCCCCAAATCGCAGCCTAGATGTCGTGTTCCTTGTCTTTGGTATGTTGTTGTCTTGTCTGATTCCCTAGCTCTAACAAGTTCCAGCACCTCTGCCGCCTTCCCCGAGCTCCCTCTGGTATTCCTAATGCTCCTGGCGCCTCCCAACAAGACCACCGAGCCTGAGCTCCTTCCTCCATGGCCCGGTGCTCCAGTAGTCGCCGTAGCCTTCCATGTTGTCGTTGTCGTGTTTGATCATAATCTATTGAAAGTAACGATAGAGACTATCCTCCGAGACCATAAATGGCAAGTTATAGCTCAGGAAATGACTATTTGCTGTAGAGGACGAAAGGTTAAACATAGCAAAATTTTATTTGTCACAGCAAAAAAGGGCTTTTTCGATGTGTGCGTTTTTTTTTTTTTCGTTTCTACAGAGAAAAGGCATGTAGAGCGACAGAAAGGGGCGTTTTGGCTTGGAGGCCTCTCCTCCCAAACGAAATCGTTCGTCGGGAGCAACCTGTCGTATTGAACCTTTTGTTCAGTTTGGAAGGTCACTAGACCGAACGTTCGGTGGTTATCGACGTCCTAAAATTAAACCACTAAATGCACGAGCTATTGTGCCCAGCCTATCCACCTAGGCAACAAGAAAATGTATTGATTTTTTAATCCAAGCACACAACATAAAGCAATGCCCTGCCCTCCTCATCTCTTCTTCCTTTTTCTCACCTTTTTTCATTGTGATCATTTGCCATTTTTCTGTTCTCCACCCCCCCTCTCCCTCTTCTCATTTTCTTCCTACCCTCATGAAGCAACCGACTTCTATGCAAGAGCCCGTCTGAGGCTTGGTCCCACACCCGATCCTAGTTGGCATGCGGGTGTCCGATTGAAGCCACCTATTGGCCATGCCCTAATTATTTTTGCCTTTTATTGACTTACCAAATAAACTTGTGTTTTATTGGCAAGTCAATAAATAATTACAAAATAAAATACTAAAATACATTTAGGTTCCGTAAAAAAATCATGAGGCCATACTTACTGAAGAAGAAAAGATGCTGACCACCACCAGTCGGGAAAGTAGGATCGCAGGAGGCCAAGGAGGCGACGAGGGTTTCCTGCGCGCCGCCGGTGGCGCCGCCGGTTCCCTCTCTCTCCGTCGGCCGCTCCGGCCGCAGGAGGGAGGGGGAACCTCGGGTCTGTCCTCTAGGTGTGTGTGGTAGGGTTAGGGTTGAGGGTGACGCTGCCGAGGCCGTTGCGGTGGTGTCGCGTTGGAATAAGTTTCTCCGGGCTCCGTTCGTGGTCAGTCGAGGCTTTGTCCTTCGCCTAGGAGCCAGCGGGTGGGGATCCCGGATCTCGCCGAGGTCGCGGGCTATGGTGACCGGAGGTCCATTGGCACCGGCCGCTTGGGTCCTCGGATGGGCGATGGATGCGAGGAGACGAAGACCCTTCTTCTTCCTTGTCGGTATGATTTGTTTGTTGTTGTTCTTCTCCTTCCTCTCGCGATCTTTGGAGGTAGATTCTGCTTTGCCGGGCGAATGGCCCGGCAGCGATCTGGACCGATCGGATGACTCGAGTTCTCTTCCTTCCGGAAGGGACATTTTTCGCAGACTCAAAGTCAAAGATGGCGGCAATTACAGGTGTGTGTTGGATTGATGTCCATGCCCTCTCGGCGCTGGTGTCAAGAAAGGAGGAAGCAGCGTGGTGGCAATTGTTCCGTGGTTGAAGATGATGACCTGCTTGCGCTGGTTGCGGATCGCTCACTGCGGGGTCTTCTCTCAAGATTCAGGGATGATGACACAGAGCTCCGGAGATCTTCTTATGTTATGGTTATCTTAGGGTACTCTAGGTGTTTATGGTCCTTTGTGTTTGCGTTTCAGTGTGCTTGTAAGGGTCAACTATTTTGTATTGTTTCGTGATTTGAATGCAAAGAATTCTAAAAAAAGAAGAAGAAGAAAGATGCCGTCAAAAAAGAAATAAGTACCAAAGAAGAATAGAAATGACGCGTCTTGCTGGCTTTTCCCCAACCTCCGGACCACGCCGTCTCTCCGTGTTCGTCCCCATTCAGAGCCCGCGATTCCGACAAACATCGGACAATCGCCACTATATTTCCACTCGGCCGATCCTCCATCCAGTCGCGCCACACCAAATTTCCTCCGAGGAGAGCGATGGCTAGAAAGGATCTTTCTTCTCGCCGGCGCCGGCTCTCCGTCCGTCGGCCGCGCGATGAGGACCGCCTCAATGCCCTCTCCGACGACCTGATCCTCCAGATCCTGGGCCGTCTCGACACCCGCAGCGCGCTTGGCGCCGCCGCGCTCTGCAGGCGCTGGGCCCACCTCCCTCGCGAGCTCCCCGCCCTGGATCTCAAGGTCAGCGACGCACTCCCGCCGCGCTACCGGCGGTGGCTCGACCTCCTCAACGAGGCAGTCACGTCGGACGCGCTACGCGGGTGTAGCCGGAGGCTACGCCCCATCGTCGGACGGTACGAGCGCCGCGCCATGCGCGCCATGGTCAGCTCCGTCAGGAGCCTCAGAGCCCGCCGCCACCGGCGTGCGTGCAGCAGGCTGTCGCTCGAGTTCTTCGCCTTCAGCACCTCCGCCACCATCAACCGCTTGGTCGTGGACGCCGTCGATTCCTGGGGTGTTGAGGATCTGGAGATCGTTGCCAAGTCGACGGAGCCGATCACACATCTTCGTCCGGTCTACACGTTCCCCCGTGGTCGTATCAGCAGGAAGCCCGGCGAGTCCCGCCTCCGAAGCCTCAAGCTCGTCAACTGCCTGCCCCCGCCGCTGGAGGGGTTCACCGCGCTCACCACGCTCGTACTGCGGGACCTGCCCTGCTCCACACCTGCGGCCGTCTACGAGGGCGTGGTCGCCGCGTGCCCGCAGCTGCGGGTTCTGCATCTCGTCTCCTGCTCCTTCGACAAGGATACAGCCCGTTGGGTGGTGTTCGACGCGCCCACGTCAGAAATCAGAGAGCTTGTCGCTGACGGCCCGTTGATGACGGTCAAGCTCCGCTGTCTCCCCAAGCTCGAGAGCCTCACTGCCGTGGATGCCAGGGTTCTGTTGTGCTCCGACGCCAACGTCCCTTGCCTTGCGCATGTGAGCCTCGTCTTCTCCATTGGTCCACTGGACAACCACTCCATTATGAACCACTTGATTGCCTTGTTCATGCTCTCGTTGAAAGATGCGGCCATCAGCTTGAGGAATCTCATTCTGCGCTTTACTGGGCCAGAGATGTGGATTCTGCCCAATCTGAAGAATCAGTTTTCTCTGATGCCCAATCTGAAGAAGCTGCTTGTCGCGGATGTGCCATCCTCCTGGGATGTCTCATGGCCGCGCATCCTCATCCAGGCAGCACCACTGCTGGAGAGCCTTCATGTCCATGTTTCCCACTCCCACTCCCACTGCCAACATGAGGAGGAGCCAACAGGTCCTCGGAATACCACCTCCGACTTGCAGTTGCAGCAGCCATCATCATCATCTTCTTGGCAGCGGCAGCGCCACCGCCATTTGAAGGAGCTGGTGGTTGTTGGCTTTCAGAGCACCAGCAGGATACATCATCAGCTAATCTACCTCGTGAGGTTCGCTGTGGATACTTCAACGGCGCTGCGCCGTGTTGCGGTGTTCAAGCATGGTCATGTCGAGGACAAGGGGGGGCCCTGGGACTGGGAGATGGTGAGCAAGCAAAGCACCTGGAGCAACGAGGAGAAACTTGCCGTCCTGGACTGTTGTTTGAGTTCGACACCCCAAATTGAAGTGCTGCTAGGCTGAGCTAATCTCTTCTTAGTATAGATTATGTATTGTGATGCGTGATGATTCTGGATGCTCTTTGAGAAACTAGATTGACTGATGGATGTACGTCTCATTTGATTTATATGCTGCTCTGTAACTGAAAGAAGTGTGCCCTATGTACGTCTCATTTGACTTATATGCCGTGTAACTGAAAGACAAGAAGTTGTTTTTTCAAGCCACTTTGCCCTCATTTGTTTTCTTTTACTTTCAAGGAAGATGGCTGTGTGGCACAATTTGCTGCAAATCCAAGTCCTTGGGATAACTTCCATCTACCTTAAGAAAGCTCAGAAACCCGGCCGGCCCCGTGTCGCTCCCCCGCGGGCGACCCGGGTGCTCAAACCCTAGACGCCGGCCCTCGACCCCCCTCTCCTTCTCCCTTCCGCCGCCCCATGGCGCACTGGCAAAGCCAGCAGCAGGTGCCGGCGGGCGGCGGATCTCTCGCACTCGTCGGAGGAGGGGCGCGGGGCTTTCTTCCTCGTCTGGCGGCGGTGCTCGGGGCGTGCGGCGTCGTGGGCCTTTTGGGGCGCGGCAGTGAGTTGGAGAAGGGCTGCGCGCGAAGTTGGTCGGTCCGCGCGCGTCGCAGGCTGGGCGGCGGCGCTTCCTTGACGCACTTCCTTCGCTGGGTTGCTTCTGTCCGTGGGCGGCGCGAGGCCGACGGCGTTGGTCTTGGCGGCGCGTCGGGCGTGGCGGAGCGCGTGCAAGGCGCGGGCGTGGTCTTGCGCAGCGTTCTTCTCGCGGGCGGCGCTTGGGCTCGCTGTTCGGTTGGAGGCACAGCGGGGGCAAGGCGAGGGCTTTCGCCGGATCCTGGCGAGGAGCACTTCTAGTTGGTGGCTGCAGGTGGCGCGCCAGCATTGGCGGCGGCGGCGTTGGATCAGCCATGGGGGCGGCGGCGCCGAGATGGCCCTGCCAGGAAGGTGTCCTGGCGTGCAGCGGGCGTCCGGCCGCCTCCGTGTGAGGGATCGCGGCGATGCCCCGGTGGAGTTGGCGCCGGAGTGAGGTTGGAGGGGCGGGCCAGATCCAATCTGGCGGCAGTCTCTTGGTGTTGATGAAGGCCGTTGGAGCGGATCTGGCTTTTGCTCTGCTTGGAGGTTGTGGTTGCTCCTTGATGGCGATGTTGGTGGAGGTCTGGTTCATGCTCTCTCGGCAGTGCGGGTGGTGTGGGACCTCGGCTTGGCGGCTTCGACGGATTTGCTTCGGTGACGGCGGTGCGAGGCTTCAGGAACGGTGCTGCCTACCTCGTCGGAGTGGAGATGTGCAACGTCACGGATGAAAATCATGTCCGGTTTTTGGCCGGCCGGCGTCGATGGCACCCGCGGGTGTCGTTCCCCTCCACAGGCGATGTCGAGTGTGTCGCCATCTCCTCATGATTGGTGTTGGCGTTGTCTCCGGCGAAAGCCTTGGTCATCTGGAGCGGCATGTTGGCGGCGTCTGCGACGTCGTTTCTCTGTTGGGAGCATCATGCATGGAGACTGAGCTTCCAGTTGGCACTCCTCCGGTGTTCGTCGTGGCCCTGACCTCTCTCCTCCGGCGCTATATTTGGTCGTCGCGGATGAATCCAAAGGAAGCTGGAGTTGCTGTTCTTCGGAGGTGTTCGGTGTCGATCAAGACACGGCGAGGTGTTTCGGTTTTGGGCAGGTCTTTCCGTGTTGTAGTTGTGATGTCGTGTGTGGCTGTCCCGAGGATAGCCGGATGTGTTGTTGTGCTACGCTCATTGTTCGCAGCGAGGGGTAGATGTCATGTACTATTTTTCTCTCCTTCTATAAAGCTATGGTACGCAATTTGCGTACCCTCAAAAAAAAACTTCCATCTACCTTTATCCATTCAGTCCAGAGATGAGTTGGACAATTTGAATATTTTGGTTAATGATCTGCTTCTTGATCCTCTAGTTTCTGATTATTGGATCATGTGTTTGCGAGATGTGCTTTTCAAGGCAAGAAGTTGCTTTCTGTTTCAAAGATATCATCGCTCCTGCCTATATAACCGGTATGTAGAAGTCCAAGTGCATGATGAGACACAAGGTTTTTGCCTAGTTAATGTTGGTTGAAGGCATTTTGATATTGGCGAGGATCACTCATGTCTCTTGTGCCCCACGGATGTGCTTGAAACATCCTTCCATATGTTCTTCACTTGCTCATTTAGTGCTTCCTCTTGAATTACCTCATGCTGAGATTGCTCTTTTGCATATTAGTGAGAGCAATTCGCATTGAAAAATTGGGTTGCCGCTTGTGTGGCGCACATTTTGTTGATGACACTCCATACCTAGGTTGGGGACTGAAGAGTGACGACCCATGCGGAATTTCACGGAGAACGACCTCATCAGTAGACGAGGACCTGCTGGCGACGAGCAAGCCATGGGGAGCACGCGACGAGATTTAACTCCATCTCCTCTTCCCATCTATGGTGATGGTAATGATGGCCGTGATGTCGGGCTCTCGGGGTTGAGGAAGTGGTCCATCTGGGTGCCCATAATATGGGGCAAGAGCCTTCCATAGGAGGAAATTGTCCTCTTGAGCTTGGTTGGCCAAGGGACATGACAGAGGTGGAAGAGGCTGAGGATGTGGTGGAGATTATGGCACCAGCGGTGCCAATCTAAGCAGAGGGTGTGATCAATGATCTCAGAGGAAAGGCTACTATCTCTACTCCTAAAGGGAGAGTCTGCGGTTGTGATGGTGTGCTTCGTAAGTCATTAGTTTGTTCGTCTCCCCTTTCGTCAGCATCTTATTGGTTTTTTTTCCTTTTCTCCCTCTTATTATGTTCGCCTCGTGGGGAAACGATTTACCCATGATTAATGGGAATTCTCAAATCATCATCGCTATCTATTTTCTTACCGAAGCCGCAATTTCTCTCATGCTGATCCGCTCCTCCCTCCTTCCCCTCCACGCTTCCATCCCACACCTCCATCATGCTGGCAACCACAGAGACAATCACCACCTACCGCTCGCTCCGCCTCCGCCATCACTCTCTATTTGATTCGTGCCTTCTGGCCCGTCACAACAGCAGTGTTGGCTTGAGCATCGGAGCAGTAGCTCACCTTGAGGTGAGTTTGATCCTGAGGGCGGTGATTTGCGGTGGATCTCCTCCCCGGTGCAGCCTCTTTCCCGCTGCACTTGGTGGCATGCGGTCTCAGTCGTCGGCCTCGGTGTGTTCGTGGGGGATGGTAGAGGTGGCATCGGAATGGAGGAAACTCTGGATGGCTCGCTCATCCCGACGGTGGCGACGACCAAGGTCGCAGTTGTCCTCCTTGCAGGCGTCGTCGAGGTCCCTACCGTCCATCCTGACCCCATGCCTAGGTGAAGACCCAAAATCTCCTCATAATGGGTGGTGGCGGCACTACGTGTGTCATGCCCTTCTTGGAGGCGCCGCCTGGGGCGTTCGGGTGCTCGGCTAGAGGAACTGCAGGCGGAGGAGAGGGGACTATGGCAGCAGGTGGTGTTCGCGAAGGAAGAGCAGTGTGGCATCTGGCACGTCGATAACGGTGTGTCTCGGCGGCATGGAGCAGCAGGGTCTCGGTGGTGGGCACGTGATGATGGACCAGCACAAGATGGTGCCGTTGTGTGGCATCGTGGTGTCTGGACCTGGCAAGGTTAATGCGTCAGTACATGCTCTGAAGATGGATCAGTGAAGGACGGTGAAGGCGGCCTCTGCAGCGTGCGCGTGCGGTGATCACTAAGAGTGCGCCGGGCCGGTGTATGCCCTAGACCCGACAATGCGGCTTGGTTGGGGCTTCTGGATTTAGATGTCGGGCTTTGGGTGAGGTTTGGGTATGTGGCTCACACAACCTGCACCCCTTCATCAAGTTGATAGGAGTAAAGACAGATGTTGCCGAGATGGTGGCTTCAGACTTATTGATATATTACTTTGTAATGTCTTGGTAAATAATTAATAAAATGGCTTCATGCATCACCCTACCCTCCTTTAAAAAAAGGAAATAAATAAATAAATTCGTCTTCACCGTGTTCAGTTTAATGAGACTAGATGGTTTACAAAATACATATAATTTTAAAAAAAACTGAAACACCTTACATTCCAAAATTACGATGGACCGACACAATCAGTGGTCACAGTACGGGTTACATCCAGAGGAAGTACTGGAGGCTAGAAAACCTGGCCCGTGGGCACTCCGGCTACCATGGTTCGCTAGCACATGCGCTCGTTGATTAAAGGTTCTCGGGAAATACATGACAGCGGACTTTATGAAACCTATGTGGAGAAGATATTTAGCTTCACGGAAAAGCACTCCCAAGAAAGACTGGTCTGATGATGTAGAGGTAATTGATTGTTTCAGACCCAGGGAATCGGTTTAAAAAATCACATGTCACATCCCGTAAATTTCAGCAAACTGGATTGCATGCAGAAGGGTCGTTGCCTCAGGTTGCAGAGCATTAGATTGAGCTATTAGACGACCGGCAGCATCACAAATTATGTCTCCATTAGCATCCCTAGCAATCAGGCCCCACCCACCCCCATTTGAAGAGAAAAAACAAAAAGAGAGCACTTTATAATAGTAAAAAGAAGACACCAATGCATCCCGTTGCAACACATAGGCGTTCCACTAATCTATACAGTTACTAAGGGCGTGTTTGGTTACCTGCATCATTTTTTCCCCATTTGCATACTTGTCCCAGTTGGGCTGGGCTGAGCATATGCAGGCAAAAAACCAAAAAATACATGTTGATTGGTTGCCTGCATCCCCTCTAGACTGCATGTGCTAAAACGGAAGGCCTTCTATTTGGTTGCGGACTAATTTGAGGGGAAACACAAGTCCGGTTGTTTGGTTATATTGTGGTAACCTCCTCCTCGATGTGGTGAGGTTACCAAAGGCACACATGAACTACTAACAACTAAACTAGTAGTAACATAACAATCTTAGGCACAAACACATGTCTTAACCATGCACAACAAGTTTTAAACCAACATAGTAAGATAAGTTCTAAACGAAACCCAAGTCTTAAAGCAAAATCCAACAAGGAACATGTAACAGGATCTCAGGTGGTCGCGGCGAAGGCGTTGTCGTGTTCCTTGCACTTGGTGACCACCTCCACGCCCTTGTTGTTGAAGACGATCACCTTCATGGTGTTGGGGGTCAACAGCTTGAATGTCAACATGTACTTGATCATGATCTGGTGAACAGCGGCGAAGGTGGCCCAACCCTGATCAAGGGTGACCCTGCCGTTGATCATCGTCACCGTCACCCTCCATGCGCAGCCGGTGTTCGTCCTGAGCTTGAACTCCGTAGGGATGGCGGGGAAGTGCTTCATGAAGTCAAGAGGCAATGGCAGACTCTCTAGCTTTGGAGCAAGTATAACCTTGCATAAGTGGTTTGGTCCTGACTCCTGATGGTAGAGGCCATACTTCCTCCACTTGGGGCTTGGGTGATCCTGCACTAGCACTTCGACCAATGGAGGCACAACCTCCTTGCCCTTCTCGAATGGTGGCACCACCTCCTTGCACTTGTCCATCTGCATTATGAACATCACATGGTTCAATGGTCAACATTCATTCAGACGCCTAACGCTCCTATATTAACCCATCCTACTAACCCAAAGACCACACTCAAACCCCTCTGCTTTCACCACCTTCCTCAAAGATGAACTCCAACTCCAACCCCAACCCTTTCTCGCGGGGCATTAGATGGAGGGCCTTCTTCCTTGGGTGCTCACTCGAACTTCAGCAACATCGATGACATGCACAAGGAGGCCGATGCTGTGATGAAGAAGTCTACGCCAAATGAGTTGAAGACACTGGTTCCGGACCCAGCTAAGGGCGCGTATGTTTTGGACATCTTGCTTGGGCCATGAATTAGGTAGGCTCCGACGATGCTGGACAGCGGGCAAGATGTGCCAAGTACAATCCGTACAAGGCGCCTCAAGACTAGTGTGCAGTGCCGTACTCGAGTAGCACGATCGGGTCGCCGTAGGCCGACAACGAGGAAGTGTAGATGTTGTCTAGGGCACTGACCGTAGGCGACCGTGCAAGACCAATCCTTCTTGACGAAGATGATGAGGACGAAGACGGTGAAGAAGATAAGATGGCTAACCCCCCCCCGCCGCTCGACGCGACTCCAGGGTCGCCACGACTAGACAAGAAAGTTTGTACCCCAATCCTGTAAGTGCATCTAGTGCCACCCCTAGTTGGTTTTGGAGTATTGACGACAAACTTGGTTGAGGGACTAACGTGTTTGTGAGAATTGCAGTATAACACAGGGAGTAGTCCCATATTGATTCAGTTTAACTGCCAGAGATGACCCCTAAAAATGTATGAATACATTGAAGACAATGGTGGTTTGTGAAGACATCCACATTGAAGACTATGATAGGAGAAGACATCGCGTGAAGACTATGGAGTGCGAATATATAGTTGTTTCGTAGTTTCCTTTTCTTCTTTGTTGAGTCATAGGAACCACCGTACTATTAAGTGGGGTCCAAGTGAACAAAGTCAGAGTGACTGATGTGATGCTCAACCAAATCCTATGTCATCGAGCGAAGATAATAAGACCAAATCTTATCCAGAGCTGGATGAGTCATCTTTACTTGTAGCCCAAGTCAAGCTGCCGCGTGTGTTTGAAATCTGACCGTTGGACACATGTCAGTTCCTTAGTGACACGGGGTCATTTCTGACAAGTCAGGTCGGGTTGCCTCCTGGCTATAAATAGCCCACTCCCTACACCATAAATTGGTGGCTGCTCAGAGTTAGTGCATGACTTTTTTTGTTTGAGAGCAACCCACCTCTGAACCCTTTGAGAGAGAATCCTTGCGATGACAAAGCCAAAACACCCAGAGCCAAAGAGTGTTAGGTATCACTGAAGTCTTTCTGTCTGCGTGATATGAAGACTTATTACACTTGAGGACTGTGAATCCTCCAGCCGGTTAGGCGTCACGTTCTGAGCATTCAAGAGTCATTGTGGATTGTCGGTGAATGAAGTCTATGAAGGTTTGGAAGTCTCCCTTGAAGACTTACGAGAGTGATTGGGCGAGGACTAAGTCTTCTTAGCTCAAGGGGAATAAGGTGAAGACACGGTCTTCTTAGTTGAATCTCAGCCTCCCTAACCAGACGTACAGTTGTCACAACAACTGGAACTGGTCCAACAAATCCCTTGTCCTCTCCGAGCAACTGGTTCTATCCTACCTCTCTCACCTTACCTACAGTTTATCTTCGTGAAGTCTTTTCCTACTTGCCTTATCTATTTGACTTCACTGTGTGAAGACAGTTGTCTGTTTGGCTTCATACTATCTTCCATCCTGATTGAATCTACCTAGCTGCTCATAGTCTTCGTCCTTTCACTTCATTGCTTACTTGACTATGGCTTGTCTAGTGTAGTCTACCTTCCGCTGCATATCAATAGGGTCATTTCTATCATTTGTCTTCAAAACATCCATGTTTTGAAGACTTTCATAAAAATCACCTATTCACCGCCCCTCTAGTCGAATACTAGCACTTCCAATTGGTATCAGAGCAAGGTGCTCCCTTGTTCTGTGTGATTCGGTTTAACCACCTGGAGTTTAGCTATGTCGATCGCAGGATAATCAAAGTCTCCGCTATGCGTGCTCTATCTTCGATGGCACCGATTACCCCTCTATCGGAAGAATAAGATGCGATGCATCTTGAAGCCATTGATGTCGATCTCGGTATGTCGTCAAGAACGGCGCTCCCAAGATCGTGAAGGTGTCACTCCCGCTGATGTCAAGAAGTTCATGCAACCGACTCAACCGCCAAGAACATTATCTCGTCGTCATCCGACCAAGGGCGATGGTCGGTGAGTGCTCGAAACCGCAAAGCTAGTCCGCATCGCTCTCCAAGGTCAATGAAGGCGTCTCAACACAGAGAGATTCAAGGATCAGTGTTCTTCGCAATCTCTTCAACCGCTTCAAGAGAAATGACAATGAGAATGTCCAGCTCACATTTGATCGCCTCACTGATATCACCAATGAGCTTCATGCACTCGGCGCCACTGAGATCACCAAGTCCGAAATCATCAAGACACTTCTGAGATCTCTCGACAGCTCATTTGACACCCTGGCCCTGATGATTCAAGAGCGCCCTGACTTCAAGACTCTCGATCCGTCTGACATACTTGAGAGGCTCAACACACATGAGTTCCAGCTATCTGAGAAAAGAGATATCTCTGGTCCCAACTATGGCCGTACTCGCACTTTGAAGGCAAAGGCCGTATCCTCATCTGAAGAAGAATCTGACTGCAATTCCGGTAATCCTAAAGACACTGGAAAGGAGCTCGCTATGCTCGTGAAGAAGTTCCAGAAGTTCACCAAGAAGAAAGACTTCAGAAAGTCTTCAAGATCCAGCTCAAGGAATGATGAAGCTTCCTCTCGTGATCACAAGAAAAGAACCTGTCACAAGTGCAAGAAACCTGGTCACTACATCTCCGAGTGTCCACAATGGGACAACAAGACAAAGAAGAAGAAGAAGAAGAAGAAGAGCAAGGAATATGATTCTGATGACAACAAGAAGAAGAAATCCTCAAAGTCTTCTTCCAAGTCTTCATCGGCGTCTTCTTCACATAAGAAGAGCTCATCTGGCAAGGCTCGTGCTTTTGTTGGCAAGGAGATGGATTCAGAGGATGAGTCTACATCTGAGGAGGCAGAGGTGGAGTCAGAAGAGGAATCTGATTCTGGAGTAGCAAGCCTGGCTCTAGCTTCTGCATACGTCGCCAAGTCCATCTTCAACATTGAAGACAATGGCCTCGTCACCAACGCTGATGCCAAGTATGAGGACGACTCTACTCCCACCTACTACTTCATGGCACGTGGTGCCAAGGACCACAGCTAGCCGTATGTCTTCTAGCAAAAGCTTCAGAGTGCTGGCTCTGGCATCGAGGCTAGGACATGCGGGCATGAGGAACTTGTACACTCTCGCGAAGAAGAAGCATGTCGTGGTCATCGAAGGCGTCAAGTTCAAGAAAGACCATTTGTGTGGTGCCTGTGAAGCTGGGAAGATGACTAGGGCCAAGCATCCCTCGAAGACAATCATGACGACATCTCAACCCTTCGAGGTTCTTCACATGGACTTATTCGACCCTACTCATTACTCTACTCTTACTACCACTGCTTGTGTCTATGGTTTCGTTATTGCTGATGATTACTCAAGATATACCTGGGTGCATATAATTCTCTATAAGACTGAAGTGTAGGATGTCTTCAAACGCTTTGACAATCGTGCCATGACGAACTACAGTGTCAAGATCAAGCACATCAGAAGTGACAACAGCACAGAATTCAAGAACATCGGCCTCGACACTTACCTTGATACATTGGGCATCACTCATGAGTTTTCTGCTCCCTACACACGTGGAGCGCAAGAACAGAACCCTCATCGAGATGGCTCGGACGATGCTAGATGAGTACAAGACTCCAAGGAAGTTCTGGCCTGAAGCCATTGACACTGCATGCCACATCATCAACCGAGTTTATCTTCACAAGCTTCTAAAGAAGACATCATATGAGCTGCTAACTGGTAAGAAGCCAAACGTCAGTTACTTTAGTGTATTTGATGGTAGGTGCTGGATCAAGGATCCACATCGCACTTCAAAATTTGCACCGAAAGCACATGAAGGTTTTATGCTTGGATACTAAAAGGACTCGCACTCCTACAGAGTCTTCAACCTCTTTCACTATAAAGTGGTTGAAACTCTAGATGTGCAGTTTGATGAGACTAACAGCTCGCAAAGAGAGCACCAGCCAAATGTGCTAGATGAAGTCCCTCCTAGTGAATCTATCAAGCTCATGGGTACTGGAGAGATCATACCGTCTGAACCTCAGGCTGAAGATGAACTCATCATTGCACCAAGTCAACCTGATGACAATGCTCACCAAGTCAATGTCAAGTCAAGACAATGATCTGCAAGGGCAAAATCTTCGTCCAGTACATCCCCGTGTTGCAAATGAAGTACAGATTGAGAAGATAATTGACAGCATCAATGCACCTGATCCACTCACTCGTTCAAGAGCAACACAACCGGCAAATTTCTGTGGGCACTTTGCATTTGTCTCTATATCTAAACCCAAGAAAGTTGCTGAAGCCTTTATGGAACCTGAATGGATTCAAGCCATGCAAGAAGAGCTTCATCAGTTCGAGCTAAATAATGTCTGGGAACTAGTCAAGCGTCCTGATTTTCGCAAGCATAATATCATTGGCACCAAATGGATCTATCGCAACAAACAAGATGAACATGGTCAAGTTGTCAGAAACAAGGCTCATCTGGTTGCTCAAGGTTACACTCAAATAGAAGGGATTGACTTCGATGAAACATTTGCTCCCGTGGCAAGACTTGAAGCCATTCACATACTGCTTGCATATGCCAACCATCATAACATCCTTCTGTACCAAATGGATGTGAAGAGTGCCTTTCTCAATGGTAAGATTGAAGAAAAAGTGTATGTTGCACAACCACCTGGCTTTGAAGATCCAAAACAGCCTGTGTAACGCCCCGGTTTCGATGCGCCAGGTGTCTTCCAGTTATTCGCCGTCGTTGCCATGTCATTTGCTTGCGTGTTGCATTTTGCCATGTCATCATCTGCATTTTATATCATGTCATCATGTGCATCTCATTTTGCATACGTGTTCATCTCATGCATCCGAGCATTTTCCCCGTTGTCCGTTTTGCAATCCGCACTCCTATGTCTCCGGCGCCTTTTACCTCTTTTCATGTGCGGGTGTTAAACGGTCTCGGAATGGACCGAGGTTTGTCAAGCGGCCTTGGTATAGCACCGTAGACCGCTGTCAAGTTTCGTGCCATTTGGAGGTCGTTTGATACTCCAACGGTTAACCGGTAACCGTAAAAGCCTCTTTCGTGTGCAGCCCAACACCCCTTTCAAAGTGGCCCAAACCCAGCAACTCCTCCATGCTCTCGGTCGCTCGATCACGATCGCGGGGCAAAACCGCTCCTCATTTGGACTCTCCTAGCTCCTCTAGCTATAAATAGGTGTCTCCCCTGAATTTTCGCGCAGATGAAACCCTAGCAAATCTCCCTCCGCACCGCCGGACATGTCCTCCCGGAGGCCGGACACGTCCGCCCGCGCCCCGCGCCAATCCGGAGGTGCCACGTGGCCTCGCCTCGCCGTCCGGTGCCGCCCTCGCCGGTCGCCTCCGGCCACCACTAGCCTCGCCGGATCCGGGGAAGGTGGATGAGATCCACCAACCCCGGGAACCAAACGCGCCCTCGCCCCGCCCGGATCTCCTCGTCCCGGATCCTCCTCGTCCCGTTTTCGGAGGGTAAAAATTGACTAAGTCCCAGATTTTGCACATTTTCATGCCATGTTCATCATGATGTAACTCTGCATCCGTACCTCCGTTTCGTGCGTGTAATATGTCAAACTGTTCGTCTCGACGAGTACATAATTTCATCTCATTGCATCATTTTCATTTGCGCTCATCTTGATGCCCGAAATGCTGTTAGAAGAGGGCTATGTGATGTTAGTTTCAGATTCTTATCAGAACATGCACTTTTGTCATTTTTGTCATGATTGATGTGTGCACCCTATGAACTGGAGTCCTACATGTGTTTTGTAATATGCAATGCTATCTTTACAGGGGTGTATGCCATGTATTTTTGTGATCTCTGTGGTGACTAGCACAAGCATGCAAACTAGGCTTCTTGATGTTGCTGATTTCAGCCCCTGTTCTGCTGATATTTTTATGCCATGTAAACATGATGCTACAGAGAGATCCATGCATATTTTGAGATACTTCAGTAAGGGTGTTTTGAACATATGGTTATTATCTATCCATCCATTCCCTTGTTTGCAATTATGGAGTGCCATAGCTTGAGTCAATCTAGCTCTACTTTTGCTATAAATTGTTTCCTGGCAGGTTGTTTACATGTTATTCAATTTTGCCAAGGTTGTTGTAGTTGATCCGTGTATGCTATGATGTTGTTCTTGCCATGTATAGCTTCTATGCCATGTCTTCTTACTGTGAGTTGCCTTGCCATGCCATGTATTGCTCTGTGGTGAGTGGTTCAAGCTCACCAACATGCCTACTTATTGTTGTTCCTACCATGTATGAATCTGTAATATAACTTGCCATGTTTACATGGGTGCCATCATATCTTCTGTTCCTTTTTGACTGATGGTCAGTAAGGGACTCTTGTTCTATGCATTTAGTAGTATCATGCCATGCCTTTGTTTGCCATGATAAGTTCCTGTAGCATGCTATTTGCTTGCTCTGAACATTGCAACCTGATGTTATTTCTCCTAAAATCTGAAACTGTTATTATTTGCAATCTTGCCATGTCATTTTGAGCATGTTCTATTGATTCCTGGAGATAGCTCAGTGTTCATGTTTTGCCATGCTTTACCTGTACATCATGCCCATGCCTTTTTTTATTACGTTGAGATGCTGTAGCATGTTGTTTTGATTCTCGCAATATGCCTAGTTACTGTTTTGGACAGCTTGTCCTTTAAACTTGTATAGAGTGTATGTGTTGAACCGTTGCTCCGTTTTGAGTGTGCTCTATATGAAACTTGCTTGATTTTGCATGTAGTTTCATATTATCATGTTGCATCCTTGTTTTGAGGTGTTTGCTTGATGTTTGTATGCATTTTGCATCAATGCCATGTTTATCTTGTTTTGCTCATATCTTCTAGGCCGTAGCTCCGAATTAAATGAACTTTATATGTAACTTGACTAGAATTTCGTGTAGATCATCTTGGTGCATCTTAACTTGCTGTTTAACAACTTGAACTTAAGGTTTATTCAGATCTGGACCAATTTCGAAATTTGCATATGAGGACTTACCGGAATTGTTATATGTTGTTTCCGGCCTCATTTAAACTTGCCTTGATGTGTTGGTCTTGTATGCATCATCTTTTGCCATGAGTAGCCTCATCTAGCGTTGTCATACATCATGCTTAGTTGTGCATCATGTCTTGTTCATGTGTGGTGTGTTTACTATGTTGTGTGCTTCTTCTTGTTAGTTCCTGCTTGCTGCGATCGTGAGGATTCGCTCGCTCACGCTTGGTTCGCCTTCGTGGCTTCATCTTCTTCATGGACTCGTTCTTCTTCCTTGCGGGATTTCAGGCAAGATGACCGCTACCCTGGATCTCATTACTATCATTGCTATGCTAGTTGCTTTGTTCGTCCGCTATGCTGCGCTACCTATCACTTGCTGCTCAAGCCTCCCAATTTGCCATGTCAGCCTCTAACCTTTGTCACCCTTCCTAGCAAACCATTGTTTGGCTATGTTACGGCTTTGCTCAGCCCCTCTTATAGCGTTGTTAGTTGCAGGTGAAGATGAAGTTTGTTCCTTGTTGGAACATGGAGATGTTGTTCCTTGTTGGAACATGTTTACTTGTTGGGATATCACAATATATCTTATTTAATTAATGCATCTATATACTTGGTAAAGGGTGGAAGGCTCGGCCTTATGCCTGGTGTTTTGTTCCACTCTTGCCGCCTAGTTTCCGTCATATCGGTATTATGTTCCCGGATTTTGCTTCCCTAACGCGGTCGGGTGATTTATGGGACCCCTTGACGTTCGCTTTGAATAAGACTCCCAAAGAAGGCCCAACATTGGTTTTACCATTTGCCTCACCTATGCCCTTTTTTTTCCTTGGGTTTCCGGAGCCCAAGGGTCATCTTTATTTTAGCCCCCGGCCGCTTCTCCTTCGAGTGCCGGTCCAAACCGAAGCGATGTCCGCCCCTGGGCAACCTGTGGTCATGCCAACCCGTCTGCCTTGCTCATCCGGTCCCCGAGAACGAGATATGTGCAGCTCCTATCGGGACTGTCGGCACATTCGGGCGGCTTTGCTGGTCTTGTTTTATTATTGCGAATGTCTTGTAGCCGGATTCCGATCGGGTCTTCCCTTCGATCGCGAGAGCTTATCATGGGCTGTTGGGACACCCCGCAGGTATAAACTTTCGAGAGCCGTGCATGTGGCTGGGAATTTGTTAATATCCGTAGTAAACTTGAAGCAAACTCTTCTAAAATACACCAACCGTGTGCGTGACTGTCTCTTTTCGGTTGATCGAGAGGAGAACACGGTTCTTGGGTTATGTTTGATGTAAGTAGGAGTTCAGGATCACTTCTTGATCATTACTAGTTGACGACTTTTGTTTCTGCCTCATTTGTCCACCATATCATGTTAGTCGCTGCTGCAACCTCACCACCTTACCCCTTCCTTTCCCATTAAGCTTTGCTAATCTTGATACCCATGGTAATGGGATTGCTGAGTCCTCGTGGCTCACAGATTACTACATCACCAGCTGGTACAGGTTATGCGATGATCATGACGAGAGCGATGTTTGCTTATTTTGGAGTTCTTCTTCTCGCTTCTTCTTCGATCAGGGATAGGTTCTTCGGTAGCGGGAGAATATTGTTTGAGTTTTGCTTATGTTTCATCCGTAGTCTGATGTTGATCTTGTATATGATGTTGATGTATTCGTGACATTGTATGTAGCCCCATCTATTATGTAATGTTGATGTAATGATATCCACCTTGGCGCAATATGCGGGTCTATCCTTGTGGGACCTTCAGTTCCTTTTGATCGGGTCGCATATTGGGCGTGATATCCTGATATGGTGTACAAGCTCAACAAGGCAATCAGATAAACAAGCTCCTCGCTTGGTATGACACGCCAAAGACTTCTTGAGGCTTCAAACCTGGTTCACTAGATCCAACACTCTTCACGAAATGATACTTGACATTAGAAAAGCTCTAGCAATCCTAGCGCCAACGGACTGCGAACTTGATGGAGATGCACGATCTTGTGCTATGCTTAGGATTGTCCGGATCTCATCTCGACTCCAAACAACTTTCGGTTACCGTGATCTTGTCCATCACATCATTCTCCTAATGATGTGATCCCGAGCTCATATCAATGACATCCAATGTCCATAGTCGAAACCATGACTATCTTACACGATCTGATCAACGAAAGTCAACTAGAGGCTCACTAGGGACATGTTGTGGTCTATGTATTCACACTCACTAGTATTATGATTTCCGGATAACACAATTATAGCATGAATAATAGACAATTATCATGAACAAGGAAATATAATAATAATCATTTTATTATTGCCTCTAGGGCATATTTCCAACAGTCTCCCACTTGCACTAGAGTCAATAATCTAGTTACATTGTGATGAATCGAACACCCATAGAGTTCTGGTGTTGATCATGTTTTGCTCGCCGAAGAGGTTTAGTCAACGGATCTGCGACATTCAGATCCGTATGCACTTTGCAAATATCTATGTCTCCATCTTGAACATTTTCACGAATGGAGTTGAAGCGACACTTGATGTGCCTGGTCTTCTTGTGAAACCTGGGCTCCTTGGCAAGGGCAATAGCTCCAGTGTTGTCATAGAAGAGAGTGATTGGCCCCGACGCATTGGGTATGACTCCTAGGTCGGTGATGAACTCCTTCATCCAGATTGCTTCATGCGCTGCCTCCGAGGCTGCCATGTACTCCGCTTCACATGTAGATCCCGCCACGATGCTTTGCTTGCAACTGCACCAGCTTACTGCCCCTCCATTCAAAATATAAATGTATCCGGTTTGTGGCTTAGAGTCATCCAGATCTGTGTCGAAGCTAGCGTCGACGTAACCCTTTACAACGAGCTCTTCGTCACCTCCATAAACGAGAAAACATATCCTTAGTCCTTTTCAGGTACTACAAGATATTCTTGACCGCTGTCCAGTGTTCCATCCCAGGATTACTTTGGTACCTTCCTACCAAACTTATGACAAGGTTTACATCAGGTCTGGTACACAGCATGGCATACATGATAGACCCTATGGCCGAGGCATAGGGGACGACACTCATCTTTTCTTTATCTTTTGCCGTGGTCGGACATTGAGCCGAGCTCAATTTCACACCTTGCAACACAGGCAAGAACCCCTTCTTGGACTGATCCATATTGAACTTCTTCAATATCTTATCAAGGTATGTGCTTTGTGAAAGACCTATGAGGCGTCTCGATCTATCTCTATAGATCTTGATGCCTAATATGTAAGCAGCTTCTCCAAGGTCCTTCATTGAAAAACACTTATTCAAGTAGGCCTTAATGTTGTCCAAAAGTTCTATATCATTTCCCATCAAAAGTATGTCATCCACATATAATATGAGAAATGCTACAGAGCTCCCACTCACTTTCTTGTAAACGCAGGCTTCTCCATAAGTCCAAGATAAACCCAAACGCTTTGATCATTTCATTAAAGCGAATGTTCCAACTCCGAGATGCTTGCACCAGCCCATAGATGGAGCGCTGAGCTTGCATACCTTGTTAGCATTCTTAGGATCGACAAAACCTTCCGCTGCATCATATACATTTCTTCCTTAAGATAGCTGTTAAGGAATGCCGCTTTGACGCCCATTTGCCATATCTCATAATCATAGTATGCGGCAATTGCTAACATGATTCGGACGGACTTCAGCTTCGCCACGGAGAGAAAGTCTCATCGTAGTCAACCCCTTGAACTTGTCGATAACCCTTAGCGACAAGTCGAGCTTTATAGATGGTAACATTACCATACGCGTCCGCCTTCTTCTTAAAGATCCATTTGTTTTCTATCGCCGCCGATCATCGGGCAAGTCTGTCAAAGTCCACACTTTGTTTTCATACATGGATCCTATCTCGGATTGCATGGCTTCAAGCCATTTGTTGGAATCTAGGCCCGCCATTGCTTCTTCATAGTTCAAGGTTCACCGTTGTCTAACAACATGATTTCCGTGACAGGGTTGCCATACCACTGGTGTGGAACGTGTCCTCGTGGACCTCTGAAGTTCAAGAGTAACTTGATCCAAGTACCTTGATCATCATCATTAATTTCCTCTCTAGTCGGTGCAGGCACCACAGAACATCTTCCCGAGCTGCGCTACTTTCCGGTTCAAGAGGTAGTACTTCATCAAGTTCCACTTTCCTCCCACTTACTTCTTTCGAGAGAAACTCTTTCTCCGTAAAGGACCCGTTCTTGGCAACAAAGATCTTGCCTTCGCTCGAGGTAGAAGGTATACCCAATGGTTTCCTTAGGGTATCCTATGAAGACGATTTTTCCGACTTGGGTTCGAGCTTTTCAGTTGAAGTTTCTTGACATAAGCATCGCATCCCCAAACTTTTAGAAATGACAGCTTAGGTTTCTTCCCAAACCATAATTCATACGGTGTCGTCTCAACGGATTTAGACGGTGCCCTATTTAAAGTGAATGTAGCTGTCTCTAGAGCGTATCCCCAAAATGATAGCGGTAAATCGGTGAGTGACATCATAGATCGCACCATATCCAATAGAGTGCGATTACGACGTTCGGACACACCGTTACGCTGAGGTGTTCCAGGCGGCGTGAGTTGTGAAACGATTCCACATTTCCTTAAGTGCGTACCAAATTCATGACTTAAATATTCTCCCCCATGTTCTGATCGTAAGAACTTTATCTTTCGGTCATGTTGATTCTCTACCTCATTCTGAAATTCCTTGAACTTTTCAAAGGTCTCAGACTTGTGTTTCATCAAGTAAACATACCCATATCTACTCAAGTCATCAGTGAGAGTGAGAACATAACGATAGCCTCCGCGAGCCTCAACGCTCATTGGACCGCACACATCAGTATGTATGATTTCCAATAAGTTGGTTGCTCGCTCCATTGTTCCGGAGAACGGAGTCTTGGTCATTTTGCCCATGATGCGTGGTTTGCATGTGTCAAATGATTCATAATCGAGAGACTCTAAAAGTCCATCAGATGGAGCTTCTTCATGCGCTTGACACCAATGTGACCAAGGCGGCAAAGTGCCACAAGTATGTGGGACTATCATTATCAACCTTACATCTTTTGGTATTCACACTATGAATATGTGTAACATCACGTTCGAGATTCATTAAGAATAAACCATTGACCAGCGGGGCATGACCATAAAACATATCTCTCATATAAATAGAACAACCATTATTCTCGGATTTAAATGAGTAGCCATCTCGTATTAAACGAGATCCAGATACAATGTTCATGCTCAAAGCTGGCACTAAATAACAATTATTGAGGTTTAAGACTAATCCCGTAGGTAAATGTAGAGGTAGCGTGCCGATGGCGATCACATCGACCTTGGAACCATTCCCGACGCGCATCGTCACCTCGTCCTTCGCCAGTCTCCGCTTATTCCGCAGCTCCTGTTTTGAGTTACAAATATGAGCAACCGCACCGGTATCAAATACCCTGGAGCTACTACGAGTACTGGTAAGGTACACATCAATTACATGTATATCACATATACCTTTAGTGTTGCCGGTCTTCTTGTCCGCTAAGTATTTGGGGCAGTTCCGCTTCCAGTGTCCCTTTCCTTGCAATAAAAGCACTCAGGCCTCGTGTTTGGGTCCATTCTTTGGCTTCTTCCCGCAATCGGCTTACGGGCGCAACTCCTTGTCGTCCTTCTTGAAGTTCTTCTTACCCTTGCCTTTCTTGAAACTAGTGGTTTTGTTGACCATCAACACTTGATGTTCCTTTTTGATTTCCACCTCCGCTGATTTCAGCATTGAAAATACTTCGGGAATAGTTTTCACCATCCCTTGCATATTGTAGTTCATCACAAAGCTCTTGTAGCTAGGTGGGAGCGACTGAAGGATTCTGTCAATGACCGCCTCGTCCGGGAGGTTAATGTCCAGCTGGGACAAGCGGTTGTGCAACCCAAACATCTTGAGTATGTGCTCACTGACAGAACTATTTTCCTCCATCTTACAACTGTAGAACTTGTCGGAGACTTCATATCTCGACCCGGGCATGAGCTTGGAAAACCATTTTCAGCTCTTCGAGCATCTCATATGCTCCGTGTTGCTCAAAACGCTTTTGGAGCCCCGGTTCTAAGCTGTAAAGCATGCCGCACTGAATGAGGGAGTAATCATCAGCACGTGATTGCCAAGCGTTCATAACGTCTTGGTTCTCTGGGATGGGTGCTTCACCTAGCGGTCCTTCTAGGACATATGCTTTCTTGGCAGCTATGAGGATGATCTCGTGTTCCGACCCAGTCCGTATAGTTGCTGCCATCATCTTTCAGCTTGGTTTTCTCTAGGAACGCGTTGAAGTTGAGGTCGACATGAGCGTTGGCCATTTGATCTACAAGACAAGTTGCAAAGGTTTTTAGACTAAGTTCATGATAATTAAGTTCATCTAATCAAATTATTTAATGAACTCCCACTCAGATTAGACATCCCTCTAGTCATCTAAGTGATACATGATCCGACTCAACTAGACCGTGTCCGATCATCACGTGAGACGGACTAGTCATCATCGGTGAACATCTCCATGTTGATCGTATCTTCCATACGGCTCATGTTTCAACTTTCGGTCTCTTGTGTTCCGAGGCCATGTCTGTACATGCTAGGCTCGTCAAGTCAACCTAAGTGTTTTGCATGTGTAAATCTGTCTTACACACGTTGTATGTGAACGTTAGAATCTATCACACCCGATCATAGAGTGGTGCTTTGAAACAACGAACTTTCGCAACGGCGCATAGTTAGGGGGAACACTTTCTTGAAATTATTATGAGGGATCATCTTATTTACTACCGTCGTTCTAAGCAAATAAGATGCAAAAACATGATAAACATCACATGCAATCAAATAGTGACATGATATGGCCAATATCATTTTGCTCCTTTTGATCTCCATCTTCGGGGCGCCATGATCATCATCGTCACAGGCATGACACCATGATCTCCATCATCATGATCTCATCATCGTGTCTTCATGAAGTTGTCACGCCAACGATTACTTCTACTTCTATGGCTAACGGTTTAGCAATAAAGTAAAGTAATTTACATGGCGTTATTCAATGACACACAGGTCATACAAAAAATAAAGACAACTCCTATGGCTCCTGCCGGTTGTCATACTCATCGACATGCAAGTCGTGATTCCTATTACAAGAACATGATCAATCTCATACATCACATATATTTCATTCATCACATCCTTTTGGCCATATCACATCACAAGGCATATGCTGCAAAAACAAGTTAGACGTCCTCTAATTGTTGTTGCAAGTTTTTACGTGGCTGCAATAGGGTTCTAGAAAGAACGTTTCTTACCTACTGAAACCACAACGTGATATGCCAATTTCTATTTACCCTTCATAACGACCCTTTTCATCGAATCCGATCCGACTAAAGTGGGAGAGACAAACACACGCTAGCAACCTTATGCAACTAGTGCATGTCAGTCGGTGGAACCTGTCTCACGTAAGCGTACGTGTAAGGTCGGTCCGGGCCGCTTCATCGCACGATGCCGCCGAAACAAGATAAGACTAGTAGTGGCAAGAAAATTGATAACATCTACGCCCACAACAAGATTGTGTTCTACTCGTGCATAGAAACTACGCATAGACCTAGCTCATGATGCCACTGTTGGGGAACGTTGCAGAATATAAAAAATTTCTACGCTTCACCAAGATCAATCTATGGAGTCATCTAGCAACGAGAGAGAGAGGAGTGCATCTACATACCCTTGTAGATCACGCAGCGAAGCGCTTCAAGAGAACGGGGTTGAGGGAGTCGTACTCGCCGTGATCCAAATCACCAAGATCCTAGCACCGAACGGACGACACCTCCGCGCTCAACACACGCGACGGTTGGGAAGACGCCTCCTCCTTCTTGATCCAGCAAGGGGGAGGGAGAGGTTGATGGAGATCCAGCATGTAACGCCCCGGACACACCCGCCGGTGGTCGTTACTCCTGGCGGGATCTAGACTGGCCCCACAGATCAATACTAGTCTATTCTGCGCACTTTGTCCTCACTCGTGCGCACCCGGGAGCAACTTCCCGGTCGGTCACCCATCCTGACACTACTCCAAGCTGAGCACGCTTAACTTTGGAGTTACGTCTCAATGGGCTCCGGAAAAGAAGGATTTCCTTATTGATATGAGTAGTCTATCATCCCTAATAAGCCGTGCTATCACATACACCCCCACTCGGAGGAACCGACGTCCTCGCCGGGCCACGAAACGTTCCTCTTGGCACAAACGTCGTGCTTCCGATGCCCGTACATGTGCCATGTCGAGTGCCACGACGGGTCACAAACGCCATGAACAACATGACCACGCACCTGTCCGCAACCATCCGTAACCGCGAGGGTCGGCTCGATACCAACTTGTAACGCCCGACACACCTGTCGGTGGTCGTTACTCTGGCGGGATCTAGACTGGCCCCACAGATCAATACTAGTCTTTTCTGCGCACTTTGTCCTCACTGCGCACCCGGGAGCAACTTCGGTCGGTCACCCATCCCGACACTACTCCAAGCTGAGCACGCTTAACTTTGGAGTTCTGTCCGAATGGGCTCCCGGAAAAGAAGGAATTCCTTATTGATATGAGTAGTCTATCATCCCTAATAAGCCAGGCTATCACACAGCAGCACGACGGCGTGGTGGTGGAAGTAGCGGCGATCTCGGCAGGGCTTCGCCAAGCTCAGCGAGAGGGAGAGGTGGTACGGAGGGAGAGGGAGGCGCCAGGAGCAGGGGTGCGCAGCCCTCCCTCCCCCCTCTTTATATAGGGGCCCTGGGGGCGCCGGCCCCCTAGAGATCCCATCTAGGGGGGGGGGGCCAAGGGGGGACTTGCCCCCCAAGCCAAGTGAGGCGCCCCCACCCCTAGGGTTTCCAACCCTAGGCGCAGGGGAGGCCCAAGGGGGGCGCACCAGCCCACCAGGGGATGTTCCCCTCCCACTTCAACCCATGGTGCCCTCAGGGATAGGTGGCCCCACCCAGTGGACCCCCGGGACCCTTCCGGTGGTCCCGGTACAATACTGATGACCCCCGAAACTTTCCCGATGGCCGAAACTGGACTTCCTATATACAGTTCTTCACCTCCGGACCATTCCGGAACTCCTCGTGACGTCCGGGATCTCATCCGGGACTCCGAACAACTTTCAGGTTACCGCATACTAATATCTCTACAACCCTAGCGTCACCGAACCTTAAGTGTGTAGACCCTACGGGTTCGAGAGACACGCAGACATGACCGAGACGACTCTCCGGTCAATAACCAACAGCGGGATCTGGATACCCATGTTGGCTCCCACATGCTCCTCGATGATCTCATCGGATGAACCACGATGTCGAGGATTCAAGTAATCCCGTATACAATTCCCTTTGTCAATCGGTACGTTACTTGCCCGAGATTCGATCATCGGTATCCCAATACCTCGTTCAATCTCGTTACCGGCAAGTCACTTTACTCGTACCATAATGCATGATCCCGTGACCAAACACTTGGTCACATTGAGCTCATTATGATGATGCATTACCGAGTGGGCCCAGAGATATCTCTCCGTCATACGAAGTGACAAATCCCAGTCTCGATCCGTGTCAACCCAAGAGATACTTTCGGGGATGCCTGTAGTATACCTTTATAGTCACCTAGTTACGTTGTGATGTTTGGTACACCCAAAGCACTCCTACGGCATCCGGGAGTTACACGATCTCATGGTCTAAGGAAATGATACTTGACATTGGAAAAGCTCTAGCAAATGAACTACACGATCTTGTGCTATGCTTAGGATCGAGTCTTGTCCATCACATCATTCTCCTAATGATGTGATCCCGTTATCAATGACATCCAATGTCCATAGTCAGGAAACCATGACTATCTGTTGATCAACGAGCTAGTCACTAGAGGCTCACTAGGGACATGTTATGGTCTATGTATTCACACATGTATTATGATTTCTGGATAATACAATTATAGAATGAATAATAGACAATTATCATGAACAAGGAAATATAATAATAATCATTTTATTATTGCCTCTAGGGCATATTTCCAACACATTATATTTGGCTGCACTGACAAGAGATACAGTGATGAGTTTGGACACATGATGCAAGAGCAATATCAGATGTCCATGATGGGTGAGCTGAAGTTCTTCCTTGATCTTCAAATCCGTCAGTAGAGAAATGGCATCTTCATATCACAAGAGAAATACCTCAAAGACCGCCTGAAGAAGTTTGGAATGCAAGACTGCAAAGGATACACGACGCCAATGCCAACCAAAAGTCATATGGGTCCTGACGACAATGGTAAAGAGTTCGATCAAAAGGTATACCCGCTCCATGATTAGTTCCTTACTTTACTTATGTGCATCTCGGCCGGATATAATGCTTAGCGTTTGCATGTGTGCCCGATTCCAAGCGGCACCAAAGGAGTCGCATCACCTAGCGGTGAAGCGAATTCTTCGATATTTGGCTTACACCCCAACGATAGGATTATGGTATCCAAAGGGCTCAACATTTGATCTGATTGGGTATTCTGATGCTGATTATGCTGGTGACAAGGTTGATCGCAAGTCCACCTTAGGAACATGTCACTTTATCGGTTGATCACTTGTCTGTTGGTCTTCAAAGAAGCAGAACTGTGTGTCGCTCTCCACTGCTGAATCTGAATACATTGCTGTTGGATCATGCCGTGCTCAGCTTCTATGGATGAAGAAAACTCACAAGGACTATGGCATCAACACAAAGAATGTGCCACTCTTCTGTGACAATGAAAGCGCCATCAAGCTTTCCAAGAATCCAGTTCAGCACTCGAAGACAAAGCACATTCAGACATGTCATCACTTTCTCAGAGATCATGTCAACAAGGAAGGCATTGATATCATTCACGTCAACACTGAAGAGCAATTGGCAGATATCTTCACTAAGCCCTTGGATGAGAAAAGGTTTTGCAAGTTGCGGTGTGAGCTAAATATCTTAGAGTCCTCAAATTTCCTGCGAATGGACACACATTCTAACGCTTATGCATGTTGACGACTTAGATGTGCAACACACGAAGTAACGTATATCTTCAATTAATGAAGACTTACCCTCTAAGTGTGAATACATTAATGTTGAATTTTACTTTGGAGCGCCACGATAATTGTGCACTGTGTCTGGGTCTAATAATTCCTATACGGTGGGTAATGTCACCACCAAATTCTTATTGAAGTGTTTCTCTTGGCGTTACAATTGCAAAGTCTTCGCATTTGGATTGTCTTCAACATTGATTTATCTTCATGATTTATCTTCATAATGTTGATTTGGTTCATATATATATATATATATATATATATATATATATATATATATATATATATATATATATATATATATATATATATATATATATATATATATATATATATAGTGATGCTATTCATCACCCAGGTGCAGAATAACTTATTCTTCACCGAGGTAATCTTACGATCATTTTATAATTAAATTACGTTTGGAATTCAAATAGTTACATTCCTATTCATTCACTACGTAATATTTGACATAAGAAAATAAAATATAGGTCATAAGACAAGAAAATTTGCAATTTATGTGTATTTTACACTATGTTTTTACGTTTGTAATTTTACATAACATAAAATATTTTTGACGATTATATATTTTCTTACGGTCTCTTTTATGTCTAAAATAAGGCAAAACTTACGAAACGTAAAATTACGGTGTATTAATGGTAAAATAGAGAGGGTGAAAATAACTATTCCTCACCCAGGTGACGAATAAACAATCCCTATATATATATATATATATATATATATATATATATATATATATATATATATATATATATATATATATATATATATAGGGAAATCCATCCTACCACCCAGTGATAGTTACCCCACATGTCTCATATACTATCATGTGGTACTATATATATATTATTTTATTATTTTAAATATGTTCATATACTATATCTAAGATATTTCAAAGCGAGCTACATGAAAAATTGCATATGAGCCCATAGTTTTTGTTATATTTGTGAAATACGTACATATTTGTACGTAAAAATGTGCATACTCAAAAAATGGTACATACTACCTAAAAATTAGTATATACACTACCTAATCATTGTTATATACTACATACTATACGTACATACTCTCGGTTCTGACAGATACTTCATACAACATACAAAACGCAAGTGGTGGTAACTACCACTGTAGGAAACATTTGTCCTATATATATGTGTGTGTGTGTGTGTGTGTGTGTGTGTGTGTGTGTGTGTGTGTGTTCTGTCCTCTACAGCATTCACTTATTGCTATTTCTTCACTCTTGAATCTTTTGATCTATGTGAATGTGATCGGACCCTAACCTGTTCTATGCTTCTACCTCAACTCTAGCTGTCCAAATCATATGCATTCTATTGAAGCCTGTCGATTGTCTTCTCTGAGTCCTTGTCAACAGATGACAATCTGACAAACATTTAATCTATTTTTAATGCCGCATCCTTATTGCCTGAAACTAGAGAAGCCGGAACGACCACCCGACAATCCAGGCGTGCGTGGGAACATGGAACAACTTCCAATGTGTTGCATGTATGCCACGTGTCCCTCAGATGTGAACCGCCAGGGGCACCTGAGTAATTGCGCAGTGCTATCGCTTTCCTTATAACTACACATCACATCGCGGTCAAAATCTTTCTCCCAACTCTACACCTCGCACAAACCCTAGCGCCACCGCTAGCTCGTGACGACGCCGACGACAAAGCGCTTAGCTGCCGCGACCTCACCGACGTCGTCCTCACACCGGCCGCGGACCTCGTCTTCTCCGTCGCCGCCATAGGTGTCTTCTGTCGCCAAGTTAGGGCACGGGAGATTGAACTGCTAGGCCTCCTACTCCGTTCCGTCTAGCAGTTCTTCGTGTGGTAATTAAAACTTACTTTTTACTGCCTTTTTGATACGATAGATTCATCCTTCTCTACCAAAAGTGGTTTCTATGATTACAAAATAGAATCTATCATGTTCTACATGTCATATTATGCCTAGTATATTCACTTATGCTTCACTACAAGTTAGATTCCTCACTTGTGCCCATTCTCGGATTTGTACAAATCTGGAACCAACTATCAACAAATAAGTGAATGCCTTCGCGTTATGAGGTCAATATCTTCAAACTGATTTATCTTCAAAATCTTCTGAGAATGCATATGACCTCTTCCCCTTCCATCGCACCTCTAATGCTGTCACAGGTACATGTCCGTGGGAGAATCCCTTGGTTCTCATAGTCTGCATTCATTTGCAGAATTCTTACACTGTCACATCAATTCTCCTGAAGCCAGTTCCTGTCTGACCAGCTGTCGGAAGCCTTTGCAAGTTCTGAAGCCATCCAGTTTAAACTTCATGGCCATAGAAAAGTCAGCTAGAAAGGGCGGCAGATAGCGCCGTGGGAATACATCCAAAGATTTGCCACCAGATCTGTATGAAATGTACAAGACAAACCCTGAAGAAACCTATGGTGAACGCACAACTCGAATCCAATGGATTCAAAGATATTGGACAGAGGAATGGTTTAAGTACAGATTCGTCACTGCTGAGTATGCCGAGAAGAATGCCATCAAGCGACCTTGGGGAGATATCTTATACAAAAATCTTCAACCCAAGTCTCAGACCGAAGCCATTGATCAAGGCTTCTACCCTTGCATGGTTCGCGGACCACAGCCAGAGAATGCTGACCCATCTTCTCTGCTATGGTGTCATGAAGACAATCTGTTCAAGCGCAACTTTAAGTTTGCCAAGGATTCTGCTGTGAAGAACAAGAAAGCATTTAAACTCGACTTCAACCCCCGTCCATCTGCTCCTCGGGCTGATGGCACCCGTGATGCCAATCCCAACGTCATTGGCCCCTTCTATAACCTCAAAGGCCTCATCACTCACATTGCAGTTCAAGGGGCCGCCGTGGATCACTCAGCTGATAACGCAGATTCTGATGAAGCGCCAACTCCTCCTAAGCCACGTATGTAAGAAAACTAAGGCTTCAAAACCCTCAGTCACACCAAAAGCTTCACATGTGAAGCCATTGGCAACTGCACCTCCTGCATCCAGTACGCAATCTGAAGACCTCTCTTGCATCTCCAAGAAGATTGAGAAGTCTATACAGAAGAAGAAGCCCATCCAGAGTTCTGGTCAAGCACTGACCCCAGCTGCTGTTCTGAGGAATGGGAATGATGCCATTGATCTGTCTAGTGACGTTGATCTTGGTGAGGATGCCCTTGAGCTGCTGATAAAGAGCAAACAAGAGGCGGAAATATTCATCGATTTGCCCCTCTTTGATGTGGACATCCTCAATAACTTCATTGATGAATGGTTTGCCAATCCAGACCTCAGCATTGATGATCTTCAACTTCCCATTGGCATCAGTGTCGCTTTCCATAGTGACATTTCAAATGAGCTAGCTCTGGCTCAGAAGATAATTGAGCTGAAGAACAAGATTGACTATGAAAAGGCTCAATTCAAGAAGCACATGGCCAAGCTCGGTGTCACTGATGTTCAGAACTTCAAGAAGTTGCTGCATGACCTCAAGGAAGCGTTTCACGAGAAACATGAAGAAGCAAAAGGTTCAAGAGAACAAATGAAACACCTCGCTGCAAAATGTGTGTAGGCTCACAATGAAGCTGAAAAGCATAAGGCTCTTGGGCGTCCAGGCATCGACCCCAAGATGGCTGCCAAAAAGAAGAAGCCGACTGTGACCCAAGCTGAGGCGTCAGGACGGGAAGCACCTCGCATAGTCTTCCCTGCAAGCATGACAGGCTCGAAGCCTAAGGTCCCCATAGTTGCTTCAGAACTGAAGAAGACAAGGGCAGCCGAGGCCGAAGCTAGGAAACACAAGAACAAAAATGTGTCTGATGATGCACCACTTACCAAGAAGCGGAAGACAAAGTTTTCGAAGAAGGATCAGGCTGCTCCCTCAGAGCCCCTTCTTGTCGAGCCCCTCTCAGTTGCTCGTCCTGCTTCTCCCCACCAAGAGCGTCAGCTAGTACTTCACGAGCCTGCTTCCACAGAGGCTCCTGAAGCTGAAGTTGTTCCAGCTGTTGACCCCACCACAGCTGAAGACATTGGTCCTCAAGACAATGTAGTAGATGATGAAGTTCTTCCTCAGATCGAGCACCAAACGGTATCATCGCCTGTTCTTACAAACAGCGAAATCATCAGCATTGGTCGTCCCTTGACGCCAATCGCTCAGGATGCATCGTGGGCTGATCGCCCCCAACAAGAAACTCAAAGTCAAAGTTCACCCAGTACTCCCCCACCTCAAGTCACCACTCCGGTGCTTGATGGATGACTATGTGGTCAAGACAACTCCCACTCCAAAAGAGGCGCCTGCATTCCGTAGGCTTCGCAAAGGACCGAGGCCACAAGTTTCTATGCGGAGCGTTCCAGTAGGAAAAGTGCAACCCAGCTCAGTAGCACGTCAAGTGTTTCCTGAAGTCACTCCTACTGTGAACGTCTCTGAGTCTGAAGCCAAGGCTGCTGAAGACATACCGACTGCATCAGCTGAAGAACATCAAGAACCCCGTGAAGAAGAAGAGAAAGTTGTCACACCCCCCACCAATCCAGAAGCTGTTCTTGAGGAGAACTAATCTGTGCCCGACCCTCCAGCTCCTCAAGTTGAGGTTGCAAATACTAAGGCGGCCACCAACAACACTACTGAAGCCAATGACGTTGTCATGGCTGAAGCTAATGTGGCGCCTACAGTGAATATGGTGTCTGAAGCAAATGATGCACCTGTAACCAATGTGCAGTATGAAGCCCATGTCAATGCCACTGCTCATGTACCGCCTCCAAGGCCTCACACCATTGATCAAGCATTTTATCAAGGCAAGCTTGTCACTGTTCGATGGCCTATTCTGGTTCCTCCGCCTGCTCCCATACCTCAATTTGATTATCATGTGGAGCACAGGCCTCAGGTCCAGAAGCCAAAACCGAGGCTGCCAAGGTTTCCAGGTACTGCATCTTCGCCAGGATCGTTCATTGTAAATGGTTTCATTGAACACAACACCTTCTTTGATAGTGCCAAGAACCCATATTCAAGGCCAAGAATTTCATCTGATCGGTTCTGGAGCTATCAGCAGCGCAGTTATTATTCTTGTGTCTTATACAATCAAGGGCGCATTTTTCCACATATGCGTCTAGACTGCGGAGCCATTGCTGGACTGCCCTGCTTGGAAGAAGCCCTAGACTGCTTCAGAGATGCTGGCCTTCTGCAGTTTGTGACTGACAAAGAAAATTGGAATGAAGAGCTCCTGTTACAATTCTATGCTACTCTTCACATTCGCGGCTACAACAGGGATACAAAATCTTGGGTCCTCGAGTGGATGACAGGCAATGTACACCATGAAGCCAAAGCTCTTGATCTCATTGAGCTTACTGCCCTGCCCACTCTAGGTGAACTTTATGAACCTGGTTGTCAGCTTCACTGCAATGCTTTAGAGAGCATATTCCAGAAGCCTGAGCCCAATATGAGCGAAATGTTGAGTATGATGAAGCCACTGCCACAAGATGTTGAATATCCTAAGGAATTCTTTGTTGAAGACCTAGAGTATCTGCCCCACACCATCTATCATATTATAAGGCGAACTCTATGGCCCATCAAAGGACATTCTTCTGCAGCAAAGCTTGAAGGCTCAATGAAGACATTGGTCTTCTATATTCTCAATGGCATCAGCTTCAATGCTCAGGATTTCTTCATCAGACAACTTGCTGCATCTGGCTCTGATATATTTGGTCTGAAGTTTTATGCTCCATGGGTAATGCGTCTTATCAAGCTTCACTCTGCTATCAACTACCGGCCCTCTGGGCACAACCATCTCATATTCCTGCCAGAGGCTGATATGTCTGTCGAAGCCATATACCCAGAGCTTGCCAAGGAGCCCATTTATCTTCAAAACATCGATCGTCAAAGTTTCACTCAACATATTGAGGGAGTTCATGCTGCAACTCATGTTTATCCTTTGGCTGGAAATACTCGTGCACCTTATCGTGCCCATAATGAAGCCACTGATAGCACTATTGCTCAAAGGCCTCGGAAGAGATCTCGTGTACTCAATGACCGAGAGCTTCTCGTGGCCTTGCATCAGAAACAAGATAAGCATCATGAATGGCTCAAGCGTCTATTGCAGAGTCCCTTGGTGGATGTTAATCACATTCGCAATCTAGCCACCAAGAATGCATTTGTCACTCATGAAACCTGTCGGCGGTCATGGAAGAGTCTGACATTACTCGGTTCTGAAGATGATCTTCAGCAAGATGGCTTCACAGAGAGATTTAAATTTGATTCCACTCCTCCCAGGAACGCTGTCTTGCGTCAGACTCCATCACTCGAAGACTCTGAGTACTCCTGCTCAGCGGCCACTGTCAATGCCAGAGTCATCGATGACGAAGATGATGCTACTTAACCTACTACCACTTCGACGCGTATCGACACTGCACCAGGCCCCTCTGCACCACCAAACTCCAACATCGACCCTGCTCCTCCTTCTGCTCCTTCTGGAAACGAGTAGATGCTCTATGTCTTCAAACCTTTTTGGTCCTTACTGACAAAAGGGGGAGAAGCATATGAGTTGATAGTCTTCAAGCGGGTCCTTATGGTGGCTGCATTACTTTTTACCAAGTCTTACAACTCTCGTTTTTGATACATTTGGTTCTCTGAGTTGTAACACTTAAACTTGATGGCCGTCTGCTACTTTATCTGCTATTATGTAATGCGATGATAAATTCTGCATGAAGTCATTTTGCGGACGTCCATTTTCCATTATGCATATCATTATCTTCGGTATTTGCTTATATGCATAATGCATTATCTTCAGACCTTGATGATGGCCTCCACAAAGCAAAACCTGACATGTGCATTTGCATTCAAATGCAAATCATTTATATGCACATCTTCAGGGGGAGCCTCGTCTTATGTATGAAGACAATACTCACAACACTAAACTTTCATGTACTTTTATCCCCGTTGAAAACTTCAACAAGTTTGTCATCAATCACCAAAAAGGGGGAGATTGTAAGTGCATCTAGTGCCACCCCTAGTTGGTTTTGGTGTATTGACGACAAACTTGGTTGAGGGACTAATGTGTTTCTGAGAATTGCAGGATAACACAGTTAGTAGTCCCATATTGATTCGGTTTACCTACCAGAGATGACCCCTAAAAATGTATGAAGACATTGAAGACAATGGTGGTCTGTGAAGACATTCACATTGAAGACTATGATAGGAGAAGACATCGCGTGAAGACTATGGAGTGCGAATAATAGTTGTTTTGTAGTTTCCTTTTCTTCTTTGTTGAGTCATAGGAAACACTGTACTGTTAAGTGGGGTTCAAGTGAACAAAGTTAGAGTGACTGATGTAATGCTCAACAAAATCCTATGTCTTCGAGCGAAGACAATGAGAGCAAATCTTATCTAGAGCTGGATGAGCCAGCTTTACTTGTAGCCCAAGTCAAGCTACCGCGTGTGTTTGAAATCTGGCCATTGGACACGTGTCAGTTCCTTAGTGACCCAGGGTCATTTCGGACAAATCAGGTCGGGTTGCCTCCTGGCTATAAATAGCCCACCCCCCACACCATAAATTGGTGGCTGCTCAGAGTTAGTGCACGACTTTTGTCGTTTGAGAGCAACCCACCTCCGAACCCTTTGAGAGAGAATCCTTGCGAGGACAAAGCACATCACTAAAGTATTTCTGTCCGCGTGATTTGAAGACTTATTACACTTGAGGACTGTGAATCCTCCAGCCGGTTAGGCATCTCGTTCTGAGCATCCAAGAGTCGTTGTGGATTGCCAGTGAACGAAGTCTATGAAGGTTTGAAAGTCTCCCTTGAAGACTTACCAGAGTGATTGGGGGAGGACTAAGTATTCTTAGCTCAAGGGGAATAAGGTGAAGACACGGTCTTCTGAGTTGAATCTCAGCCTCCCTAACCAGACATACAGTTGTCAGAGCAACTGGAACTGGTCCAACAAATCCCTTGTCCTCTCCGAGCAACTGGTTCTATCCTACCTCTCTTGCCTTACTTACAGTTTGTCTTCGTGAAGTCTTTGCCTACTTGGCTTATATGTTTGACTTCACTGTGTGAAGACAGTTATCTGTTTGGCTTCATACTATCTTCCATCCTGATCGAATCTACCTAGCTGCTCATAGTCTTTGTGCTTTCACTTCATTGCTTACTTGACTATGGCTTGTCTAGTGTAGTATACCTTCCGCTTCATATCAATAAGGTCATTTCTATCGTTTGTCTTCAAAACATACATGTTTTGAAGACTTTCATAAAAATCGCCTATTCACCCCCTCTAGTCGAATACTAGCACATTCAAATCCCCGCCCCCTATGTAGTAAAAAAATAACCTATGAATCCTAGTAGCTGTCGATGCAGAATCGATTTATGGCAATCCTCCACCCTCGATGTGTTCAATCCCCTCCCTAACTCTGAAATCGCATGCTATAATCTAATCTAGCCCGAATCGAAAGGACTGAATGTACAAAGAGGACGAGGTCTTACCGCCATGGCCGATTCGCTCCGGTGGTTGCTGCCATCGCCTATGTTGGTGTGAGTGGGGAAGAGGGGACAGAGCGGTGAGAAGGGAGGTGAGGATAATTTATGACGACGCATATGGAAACAACGCGATGTCTCGGGACCGCACCCACGCGTGCAAGCACCCACACCCACGTGCCTAGGGTTGCACCGCACGGGCCTGGCTCCACAAAAATGGCTCATTTGTGCGTTCGTCTGGATGCAGACCCAGAGGTGCTTTAATCTTCGTGCTATGGAATCCCAATAGCGAATGCAGGTAACCAAATGGACTTTTTTCTTCCTGCACGGGCCTGGCTGAGGTCTATGCAGGCTACCAAACGCGCCCTAAGAGCGTGTCTAGCAGATCCCGCAAAACTCGTTTAAGGACGTCCACAAAACTTTTTTATGATGTCGCGAGCGCTACGGCGGAATAGATCCCGTAAACCCATCCATAAATGTTTTTGATGCGCGTTATGGGGTCATGGTATCGCAAATTTTGCATAGCATCGAACAAATTACAGATTTCAATTATGTGAACCGAATGGAATTATAATATGAATTAAATATATGAATATAAATGGTACAAAATGCAATTCACAATACAAACATACATTGTCAGGGGTTGCCAACAAAAAGAGAGGAAAGAGGCCCTAGTGAATTTGATATGGTACCGTACCCCAAGGAAGGGGTATACTATACTGCGCGAAAATGCAAAATGTTGAATGGGGTAGGGAACCCTGAACAACACCTCGCCCTTTTCAAAGCTACATGCGGGAATACTGGGGGCAATGAAGCCCTTCTTCTCCTATTCTATACTAACAATCTAATTCTAGGAAGAGTTTCGAATACTGAAACTTAAAGGAAGGGCGGTTAGAACAAAGCAAGGGATGACACTTTCAATGCGCGAAATCTTCTTCAATTCCATTCTTCGTCTCCCTAGTCGAAGTCTTCTTGCTGGCCCAACCCAACATGCATTTTAGAGTGCCGTGCCAGGGCGATAGGCGCTCCGCCAGTCACGCATGATCGCCAGAGCCTTTCTTGGCTATGTAAATATAGGGCCGGAATAAGTGCAAGATCCTCAACAAAATGGATTAAGGTGGGCTTCGGATTTTTCATAATTTTTTCTATCTTTTCATCAAGTTCTTGTTTGATCTGCCGCTATTATCACAATATCCCTCCTTTTAGGGTTAATGCTATCAATGGTGAATCGATCATTCGCTATCCTTTTTTTTAGAAGAGCTTTTTTGAATGGAAGAAAAGTAATGAAACCCGCGATGGCTCTTGAATAACCTCCTTTGATTTTTTTATAATAAACCCTTTGACCTTTTTCTTCGTTCGCCAAATCTTCTTGATTCTATCCAAGCTCGGTTTTATGCGAATCTTTGTGGAAGAAGAAGCGGTTCGCCACCGCTACATCCGAGGATCCCACAAAATCATTAAACCTGGCGGCTGCTCGCTCTTTGATCGTGATTCACGGCCACTAGATCGATGAAGAATCTCTCAAAATCCGCTTTTGATCGGTGATTCACCAGCCACTACATTCTTGGATCCCACCTTATTCTCAAACCTGGTGGCTCGCTTGATTGGCGATCCTGTAAGCTCATCTTGCATACAAATTTTGGGGTACCAGGCCTGCATCCACCAAGAACATTTCTTCCCTTAAGCGTAAGCGTAAAACTGAAGATTGTGAGGCGTTTCCACTACATAATAAGAAACTAGAATTAGATCTTGGAAATGATCGACTCAATAGATGCTCATCATAAGCTTTTTTTCCTCCTATTCCTATTGATCGAAGTATCCAGCAGCGCCACGCCAGAGTGACTTCGAAGCGCTACGGACGGGACGAAATCCGGCAGCCGATTCTTGGCTCTGAATAACCAGCCCAGCAAGAAGCTAAATTCTTCCATAACATAACATAACAGGCGGGGTTGCTTGCGAGCCGAGTGGCGTAGGTGCACAAGAGTACTTGGCGCCACAACCATCTCTTTTTATAGGTTCTACGGACCGATGCCTCCTGCTTCATCTGGTAAAAAGAGTCATAGATATGCCTGTAATTAGAAGGAAGAACCGCCATAAAAATCTTCCTCGTGTATAAATGCATGGCGGAACTATGAGCGGAGCTAGCAATCCGGACCGTATTGAAAAGGTTCCTAAGACGAGCATGGAAGAGTCAAAATATTCGAAGCGAGGTCCAAGAATGAAGAAGGGTAGAATTACTGAATGAATACGAGCTGTGGCTAATACCCGAGGCATAAAAGCGCATTTTCTACGGGATCCCGAAACCACCAGCCACCCGACCTAATTCATGATGAGCCCACCAACTTCTGGCGAGATGCCTACGGTTAAAAACAACCGACATGTCAAGATCCAAATTGAATTGGTTCCTGGTCCTAGTCGAGACCACCGTGTTCAAGGCCGGCGGTCCAACAAAGAGGCGAAGTAGTGGTGTCTTTCTTTCCATTACGAACGACACGCCGCCGCCTCCCTCCCGTGTCCATTAGCGCTCTGTCCGGAAGCGAAGAGAAGGCGAAAAGCGCCGCCAAGCAGCATGAGCAGGCTTCTATTGCTACGCAACAATAGAGCGGTAGCGCCGCCACAAAATGTTTGAATGATCGGGTAAAGCGAGCTTCTTATATGGGATCCGACGCATCCGGCGAGAGCGAAGCAGCGTTCCATTCTTTTCGGCGGCATCCTTCCGCATTGGCGGCGAGTGGAGTGCCACAATCCCATTCATCATTTTGGATCTACATAACCCAAAGCCCATAGCATGGCGACATCTCCGGCATAAATGCAAGGAGGATGTATAGCTGATATAGGATCTTGTGGAACTGGATTTGATTACGCAAGCGGTTGATGCGAGCGAAGAAATTCGAACAAAAGGATCGGAACTTCGCTGATAGGAAAGGAGAAAAAACAAAGCAATGCCAAGAGCTCATCAATCTGCTGTTCATCGATAGACGAAGCTCTCTCTTTTCATCTCGTGCGGATGTAACAAAAGATTAGTCCTTTTTCCTTCTCGCGAACCACGGAGCACCCAATACGAAAGAGCAAAGCTCATTTTCAAAACAGGTCAAGCGGCGCATTAAAAGGGCTGGCCCGTTAAAAGGACGCTTACTTTGCGAGCGAAGTTCAGAATCAACAAGGGTTCTCGAGCGAAGGAGTGTACAAGCTGGGCGCAGCCCAACTTTTTGTTGGAGAGATAGAATGGAGTTCTTGGGAAGTTCGAGACAAAGGAAAAATCAAAGTTTCTCTATAGCCTCTTCGTTTTGAGACATTATGGCTTTGGGGTCGACCCGGTAACAAAAAGGAATCCATAAAAACTTGGGATCCAACACCATGATAAAATACTACCCTCATGATTAGACCATGTCCCGAGATTTGATAAAAAAAGGTGCATTAGCGGTTAATACATTGTAATTAGATAAGTTATTTGGAATATGACAGAACGAAAGACCAAGGAAAGGAAGAAGAATGCACCAAAATGCAAGTGCTGCACCAAACGCTGGTGGTTGTTTCTTGTTGTAAGTGAATGCAACGAAAAGACCCGGAAATAACGAATAATGAGAAAATTCATTTATAGACATTTCGTGCTCATTTCCAAATTTATGCTTAGTTATTCCCATCATCCGGTAACCACAGGATGATCCCAATCTCCTTTTAGTAATAGATATTTTTGATATGTCTCAGTCTCAGCGGCAAGGAAGAGATCCCAAATTACTACTACTACTATACTACTACTACTACTACTACTACTACTACTACTACTACTACTACTACTACTACTACTACTACTACTACTACTACTACTACTACTACTACTACTACTCTACTCTCTCTCATCTCACTCATCTTTCTTCATCTTTACTCTTTCTACTCCCTCTGCTACTACTACTACTACTCGCTCTCATCTCACATCGTCTGCTCTTCACATCTCTCACATGCTCATCACTGCTCATTGCTCATCGCTACTCTGCTATGCATCACATCACTCTCACATCGCTGCTCTCGCTGCTCTCTGCTCTACTATCTCTGCTACTCTCACTATCTCACTGCTCTGCTATCACTGCTCTCTGCTATCTCTGCTCTCCATCTCTCGCTACTCACTCGCTACTCTACTACTCTCACTCTCTCTACTCCCATCTACTCATCACTCGCCATCGCATCTCGCTCTCACTCGCATCGCTCACCATCGCCATCGCCATCACTCTCGCTCACTCACTCGCCATCGCCATCGCTCGCCATCGCTATCACATCGCTACTCCTCTCGCTACTCTACTCCTCATCTCTACTCTCTCGCCATCTGCTCACCATCTGCTCTCGCTCACTCCTACTACTACTCCTACTCCCTCGCTACTCCCATCGCTCTCGCTCACATCGCTCGCTCACTCGCTATCGCTCTCGCTCACATCGCTCATCGCTGCTCGCCATCGCTATCGCTATCATCTACTCGCCATCTCCCATCGCCATCGCTCGCTATCGCTATCGCTCTACTCCTACTCCTACTCCTACTACTACTACTACTACTACTACTACTACTACTACTACTACTACTACTACTACTACTACTACTACTACTACTACTACTACTAGAAGAAGAAGAAGCAGAAGAAGAAGAAGAAGAGGGAGAAGAAGAAGAAGAAGAAGAAGAAGAAGAAGAAGAAGAAGAAGAAGAAGAAGAAGAAGAAGAAGAAGAAGAAGAAGAAGAAGAAGAAGAAGAAGAAGAAGAAGAAGAAGAAGAAGAAGAAGAAGAAGAAGAAGAAGAAGAAGAAGAAGAAGAAGAAGAAGAAGAAGAAGAAGAAGAAGAAGAAGAAGAAGAAGAAGAAGAAGAAGAAGAAGAAGAAGAAGAAGAAGGAGAAGAAAGAAGAAGAAGAAGAAAGAAGAAGAAGAAGAAGAAGAAGAAGAAGAAGAAGAAGAAGAAGAAGAAGAAGAAGAAGAAGAAGAAGAGGAAGAAGAAGAAGAAGAAGAAGAAGAAGAAGAAGAAGAAGAAGAAGAAGAAGAAGAAGAAGAAGAAGAAGAAGAAGAAGAAGAAGAAGAAGAAGAAGAAGAAGAACAGTCTGCACCAGCAGCAGGGCATTATGGATGGATGAACTATTTCCTCTCTTGTAAAAAAATATTCCCTCTGGTGTATATTGATATAGATGGACTATTTTGATGGTGTGCATGTCTTTCGAACAAGTAGTAGCGTGGGTCCGCTTGACTATAAGGAACTATTTATCCGCCTAGCTTTCTATACTACTCATTCCAGTGATCGGTATGCAATGCATGTGTCCGTAGACATGACAGCTTGTCCATGGAAGTTCAACTACGGTGACCATCACGTTTCATCCACTGTCACTCGCGATTCCCACGACGCCGTTCCAACCCACGACACCACATCCCCCGACGTGCGCCTCACCCCTCTCAGCCGCACCGCCCCTCTGCCTTTGTGTGCATGACATGTGGGCCACCTTAAATGTGGTGAGCATCAAGTTTCTACCACAGCCACACGCGATTCCCATGACGCCACTCGAACCCATGAAACCACACGTCCCTCGACCTGCGGCTCACCCCTCTCGGCCCCACTGCCCCTCTGCCTTCGGGAGCATTACATGTGGACCAGCCACCTACCGGGTCCACATGTTATTGACTCAAAGGCAGGTGTAGTAAGGCGCTGAAGCTCAGTCCCGAGGGCCCTGAGAGGGAAATGTAACTCCTGCACCAGGCCTTGTGGTGCTACCGCTGCACGAACTCGTGCCAAACTTGAGATTTGTTTCTTTACTATACATGCACGCAGTGATTTAATGGACATTATAATCTCAATATGTGATGGGGAGCTCTAAATTTGAATTTGAAACTTATAAAACGAAAAGATTCAAAACAAATAAAGTAGGAGAGAGGGAGTATATCGTAGGATGTGTCCCATACGAAACAAGTCCCCTGGTTTGTCACCGCGAAGATGCGGTTAGAAAGGAGCACAACGTCTTCGTACTCGTACGGCAACAAATCGGCCATGGACAGCATGGTCCACTTTTGACCGCCATGTGCAAGGTTCATGCTATCTTCTTCAATCTCACCGTGGTTTCATCGTACCAATTCATGCGGTGGCCTGTTGCATGGCTGATCCCAATGTTCGACAAAGGTTCTACAGGAACGGTGTCACTGTTGTAAATGTTGTGCAAATTGATGTTGGTACCCTCCCGTACATATGCAAGCCAATCTCCACTTGCACCGAGCCTAACCTGTGAAACAGTGGGGAGGGGGAGAATTAGGAAATGGACACAGAAGTAGTCTTTAGAATGCATTTACTACGTGATTAAACTCATCTTACCTGCTCATAGGAGGAAATCCGAGTGCCCCTCAACATCGGCATCTCAAGGGGCGTCAACTTGCAACTATGGCCACACCGCGCTGGAGAGACCCCGAAGGAAACATCCTCGTGCGTTCCATGGAATATCAAGATGCATTTGTATGAGTAGTTTATCTTGTGAGAGAAAAGGATGAACGAGGGAAGGCCTCTAGAGCTAGAGATAGAGACTACTACTACCAATGTGTTGGCCCGTGCATTGCAATGGATCCAAAGTAGTAGAATAATACTTGTTCACCAGCTTGAAATATAAACACTCTAGTTTTGATATACATGTGTCAGCAGACATGGCAGCTTGTCCATGGAAGTTGAATCACGGCGACCATCACGTTTCTTGTTTCTACCACTGCCAAACCCACACGCGATTCCCACGACGCCGCTCCAACCCACGGCATGATGTCCCCCGGCGTGGACATGGATCCTCTGACGTGGCTATCACTGCCTTACCCTGCCTTTCCTTTGCTGACAGGTGGGACCCACGCTTGGGGGGACCCACATGTCACTGACAGAATGGTAGGATTATTCACATCAGGGGATCCTCATCCCCCCGACGTGCGCCTCATCCCTCTCGGCCCCACCGCTCCTCTGCCTTTGTGTGCATGACATGCGGGCCAGCTGAACTGTGGCGACCATCAACTTTCTACCACATCCACACCCGATTGGACGTGGTTTGCCTGCTCCGCTATTGTGCTCGGATCCATACTCCCGCACCATCGAATTTTCATCCAGCGGCTGTGACACATTTCTTCTCGGGCATCAATCCTCAGCTGGAGTACTTCTGTACTACAGGTAGTACCTACAGGTGTGGCCATCTACGCCACGTAACGCCCCGACGCCCAGCTGTGGCACCCTCGCCACGGCCAAGCCACCACCGGCCGGTTCATCTCGAACGAGTGAGTCGCGAACCACACCACCACCATGAGAATGACATGTGGGCCAGCCGCATTTAAGGTCCGCATGTCATTGACTCATAGGCCGGTGCACTAAGCCACTGAAACTCGGTCCATGGGCCCCGAGAGGGAAATGTAACTTCTGCGACAGGCCTTGTGGTGCTCCCGCAGTACGAGCTCGTGCCAAACCCAAAATTTGTTTCTTACTACTACCAACTAGTAAGGTACACGTGCATTGCACGCATGAGATTCTGGTGGTTTGTGCATTATGCTTAAGGGCATGTTTTGTTTGCAGCCTAAGGTTGCCATGCCTAAGCTTAGGCGTGCTGATACGTCTCCAACGTATCTATAATTTTTTATTGTTCCATGCTATTATATTACCCGTTTTGGATGTTTATGGGCTTTACTTTACACTTTTACATCATTTTCAGGACTAACCTACTAACCGGAGGCCCAGCCCGAATTGCTATTTTTTTGCTTATTTCAGTGTTTCGAAGAAAAGGAATATCAAACGGAGTCCAAACGGAATGAAACCTTCAGGAGCGATCTTTTTGGAACAAACGCAATCCAGGGGACTTGGAGTGGAAGTCAAGCAACAAGCGAGGCAGCCACGAGGGTGCCCGGTGCGCCCCCACCCTTGTGGGCCGCTCGAGCGTCCACCGACCTACTTCTTCCTCCTATATATATCCACGTACCCCGAAAACATCCAGGAGCACCACGAATACCTAATTCCACCGCCGCAACCTTTTGTATCCGCAAGATCCCATCTTGGAGCCTTCGCCGGCGCTCCGCCGGAGGGGGAATCGACCACGGAGGGCCTCTACATCATCTCCAAGGCCTCTCCAATGAGTTGTGAGTAGTTTACCACAGACGTTCGGGTCCATAGTTATTAGATAGATTGCTTCTTCTCTCTCTTTGAATCTCAATACAAAGTTCTCCTCGATCTTCTTGGAGATCTATTCGATGTAACTCTTTTTGCGTTGTGTTTGTCGAGATCCGATGAATTGTGGGTTTATGATCAAGTTTATCTATGAGAAATATTTGAATCTCCTCTGAATTCATTTATGTGTGATTAAGTTATCTTTGCAAGTCTCTTCGAATTATCAGTTTGGTTTGGCCTACTAGATTGATCTTTCTTAAAATGGGAGAAGTGCTTAGCTTTGGGTTCAATCTTGAGGTGTCCTTTCCCAGTGATAGCAGGGGCAGCAAGGCACGTATTGTATTGTTGCCATCGAGGATAAAAAGATGGGGTTTATATCATATTGCTTGAGTTTATCCCTCTACATCATGTCATCTTTCTTAATGCTACTCTAGATGCGGGCAGGAGTCGGTCGATGTGTGGAGTAATAGTAGTAGATGCAGAATCGTTTCGATCTAGTTGTTATGGACGTGATGCCTATATACATGATCATGCCTAGATACTCTCATAACTATGAACTTTTCTATCAATTGCTCGATAGTAATGTGTTCACCCACTGTAATACTTGTGCTATCTTGAGAGAAGCCACTAGTGAAACCTATGGCCCCCGGGTCTATATTATATCATATAAGTTTTCATCTATCTTTTATTTGCATATTTTACTTTCCAATCTATATCATAAAAATACCAAAAATATTTATCTTATCATATTATCTCTATCAGATCTCACTTTAGCAAGTTTCTGTGAAGGGATTGACAACCCCTTTATCGCGTTGGTTGCGAGGTTCTTGTTTGTTTGTGTAGGTGCGTGGGACTTTTGAGGAGCCTCCTACTGGATTGATACCTTGGTTCTCAAAAACTAAGGGAAATACTTACGCTAGTTTGCTGCATCACCCTTTCCTCTTCATGGGAAAACCAACGCAGTGCTCAAGAGGTAGCAAGAAGGATTTCTGGGGCCGCTGCCGGGGAGGTCTTCGCTCAAGTCAAGACATACCAAGTACCCATCACAAACTCATCTCCCTCACATTACATTATTTTCCATTTGCCTCTCCTTTTTCTCTCCCCCACTTCACCCTTGCCGTTTTATTCGCCCTCTCTTTCTCGTTCGCCTCTCTTTTTCGGTTGCCTCTTGTTTGCTTGTGTGTTGGATTGCTTGTCACGATGGCTCAAGATAATACCAAATTGTGTGACTTTTCCAATACCAATAATAATGATTTCCTTAGCACTCCGATTTCTCCTCTTAATGAAGCTGAATCTTGTGAAATCGATGATGCTTTGTTGAATCTTGCTATGAAAGATCAATTCTCCAGCCTTCCTAGTGAAGATGCCGCTACTCATCTAAACAACTTTGTTGATTTGTGTGATATGCAAAAGAAGAAAAGGTACGGATAATGATATTGTTAAATTGAGGTTATTTCCGTCTTCACTTAGAGATCATGCTAAAACTTGGTTTTCTTCCTTGCCTAAAAATATTATTGATTCATGGAATAAGTGCAAATATGCTTTTATCTCTAAGTATTTTCCTCCCGCTAAGATCATCTCTCTTAGAAAAGATATTATGAATTTTAAACAACTTGATCATGATCATGTTGCCCAATCTTGGAAAATAATGAGATTAATGATTCGCAATTGCCCTACTCATGGTTTGAATTTATGGATGATCATACAAAAAATTTATGCCGGATTGAATTTTGCTTCTAGAAATCTTTTAGAATCGGCCGCGGGAGGCACTTTTATGGAAATCACCTTAGGAGAAGCTACTAAACTCCTTGATAATATTATGGTTAATTATTCTCAATGGCACACCGAAAGATCTACTAGTAAGAAAGTTCATGCAATATTAGAAATTAATGTTTTGAGTGGAAAGATGAATGAACTTATGAAATTTTTGCTACTAAGAGTGCTCATCCTAATGTTATGCCTTTGTCTACTTTGATTGAGAATAATAATGAATCTATGGATGTGAATATTGATGGTAGGAATAGTTTTGGTAACAATGCTTACAGAGGAAACTTTAATCCTAGGCCGTTTCCTAGTAATTCCTCTTATAATTATGGTAATTCCTACAACAAATCTTATGGGAATTTTAATAAGATGCCCTATGATTTTGAGAATAGTGTTAAAGAATTTATGATCTCTCAAAAGAATTTCAATGCTTTGCTTGAAGAAAAATTGCTTAAAGTTGATGAATTGGCTAGGAACGTTGATAGACTTTCTCTTGATGTTGATTCTTAGAAACTTAGATCTATTCCACCTAAGCATGATATCAATGAGTCTCTCAAAGCTATGAGAATTTCCATTGATGAGTGCAAAGAAAGAACCGCTAGGATGCGTGCTAAAAAAGATTGCTTTGTAAAAGCGTGTTCTTCTAGTTTCCATGAAAATAATGATGAAGATCTAAAAGTTAATGATGTGTCCCCTATTAAATCTATGTTATGCAATATGAATCTTGATAATTATGGGACTGGAGATGAGTCAACTTTAGTTAAAAGGCGTCCCAATGATTCGGAGTTTTTAGATCTTGATGCTAAATTTGGTAAAAGTGGGATTGGAGAGGTCAAAACTTTACATTGCAATGAACCCACTATTATGGATTTCAAGGAATTTAATTATGATAATTGTTCTTTAATAGATTGTATTTCCTTGTTGTAATCCGTGTTGAATTCTCCTCATGCTTATAGTCAAAATAAAGCTTTTACCAAAAATATCGTTGATGCCTTGATGCAATCTTATGAGGAAAACCTTGAATTGGAAGTTTATATACCTAGAAAACTTTATGATGAGTGGGAAACTACCATAAAAATTAAAATTAAAGATCATGAATGCTATGCTTTGTGTGATTTGTGTGCTAGTGTTTCCATGATTCCGGAAACTTTATGTGATGTGCTAGGTTTCCATGATTTTGATGATTGCTCTTTAAATTTTCACCTTGCGGATTCCACCTTTAAGAAACCTATGGGAAGGATCAATGATGTTCTTATTTTTGCAAATAGGAATTATGTGCCCGTAGATTTTATCATTCTTAAATATATTGCAATCTTTCATGTCCTATTATTCTTGGTAGACCTTTCAACGATTGGTGCAATTATTGATATGAAGGAAGGGAATATTAGATTCCAATTTCCATTATGGAAAGGCATGGAACACTTCCCTAGAAAGAAAGTCAAATTACCTTATAATCTATTATGCGGGCCACTTATGAATTGAATGCCAAAGATGGCAATATGTAGATCTATTCTCGCTTTTATGCCTAGCTAGGGGCGTTAAACGATAGCGCTACTTGGGAGGCAACCCAATTTTATTTTTGTTCCTTGCTTTTTTCTTTTGTTTAGTAATAAATAATTCATCTAGCTTCTGTTTAGATGTGGTTTCATGTTTTAATTAGTGTTTGTGCCAAGTAGAACCTATAGGATAACCTACGATGATAGTTAATTTGATTCTGCTGAAAAACGGAAACTTTTGCGCGCACGAGAATAATTTTAGTAAATCACAGAAACGTGATTGTGTGTTGTTTGCTTATTTTGATGCATCTATGGCTAGTATCTGGGGGTATGAACCATAGAGAAGTTGGAATAAAGTAGGTTTAACACAAATATAAATAAAGAATGAGTTCATCACAGTACCTTATGTGGTGGTTTTTCTTTCTTGCACTAACGGAGCTTATGAGATTTCCTGTTGAGTTTTGTGTTGTGAAGTTTTCAAGTTTTGGGTAAGGATTTGATGGACTATGGAATAAGGAGTGGCAAGAGCCCAAGCTTGGGGATGCCCATGGCACCCCAAGATATTCAAGGACAACCAAAATCCTAAGCTTGGGGATGCCCCGGAAGGCATCCCCTCTTTCGTCTTCGTCTATTGGTAACTTTACTTGGAGCTATATTTTTATTCACCACATGATATGTGTTTTGCTTGGAGCGTCTTGTATGGTATTAGTCTTTGATTTTTAGTTTACCACAATCACCCTTGCTGTACAAACCTTTTGGGAGAGACACACTTTATTTGGAATTTATTAGAATACTCTATGTGCTTCACTTATATCTTTTGAGCTAGATAGTTTTGCTCTAGTACTTCACTTATATCTTTTAGAGCACGGCGGTGGCTTTATTTTGTAGAAATTGTTGATCTCTCATGCTTCACTTATATCATTTTGACAGTATTTTAGAACAGGATGGTATTTGCTATGGTTAAAAAATTGGTCCTAGAATGATGAGCATCCAAGTTGGGTATAATAAAAACTATCATAGGAAGTGAATTGGATGCTATGATCAATTTGATTCTTGATAATTGTTTTGAGATATAGAGGTGGTGATATTACAGTCATGCTAGTTGGGTAATTGTGAATTTAAAAATACTTGTGTTGAAGTTGGCAAGTCCCGTAGCATGCACGTATGGTAAAAGTTGTGTAACAAATTTGTTGCATGGGATGCTCTTTTGATTGCCTTCCATATGAGTGGAGGTCGGGATCGCGCGATGGTTAACTCCTACCAACCCTTCCCCTAGGAGCATGCGTAGTAGTACTTTTCTTCGAGGGCTAATAAAACTTTTGCAATAAGTACATGAGTTCTTTATGACTAATGTGAGTCCATGGAATATACGCACTCTTACCTTTCCATCATTGATAGCCTCTTCGGTACCGTGCATTGCCCTTTCTCACCTTGAGAGTTGGTGCAAACTTCGCCGGTGCATCCAAACCCCGTGATAGGATACGCTCTATCACACATAAACCTCCTTAGATCTTCCTCAAAACAGCCACCATACCTATCTATTATGGCATTTCCATAGCCATTCTGAGATATATTGCCATGCAACTTTCCACCGTTCCGTTTATCATGACACGCGTCATCACTGTCATATTTCCTTGCATGATCATGTAGTTGACGTCGTATTTGTGGCAAAGTCACCTTCATAATTTTACATACATGTCACTCTTGATTCATTGCCCATCCCGGTACACCGCCGGAGGCATTCATATAGAGTCATATCTTGTTCTAGTTTTGAGTTGCAATTCATGAGTTGTAAATAAATAGAAGTGTGATGATCATCATTATTAGAGCATTGTCCCTTATAAAAAAGGCCAAATAAAAAAAGAGGAAAGGCCTAAAAAAATAAAAAATAAAAAGGGGGACAATGTTACTATCTTTTTCCACACTTGTGCTTCAAAGTAACACCATGTTCTTCATATAGAGAGTCTCATATGTTGTCACTTTCATATACTAGTGGGAATTTTTCATTATAAAACTTGGCTTGTATATTCCAACGATGGGCTTCCTCAAAACGCCCTAGGTCTTCGTGAGCAAGCAAGTTGGATGCACACCCACTTAGTTTCTGTTGTTGAGCTTTCATACATTTATAGCTCTAGTGCATCTGTTGCATGGCAATCCCTACTCCTCATGTTGACATCAATTGATGGGCATCTCCATAGCCCGTTGATTAGCCTCGTCAATGTGAGACTTTCTCCTTTTTTGTCTTGTCCACACAACCTCCATCATCATATTCTATTCCACCCATAGTGCTATATCCATGGCTCACGCTCATGTATTGCGTGAGAGTTGAAAAAATCTGAAGCGCGTTAAAAAGTATGAACCAATTGCTTGGCTGAAACCGGGGTTGTTCTTGATGGGAGTATTTTGTGTGATGAAAATGAAACATAGCCTAACTATATGATTTTGTAGGATGAACCTTCTAATGCCATGTTATTTTGAGAAGACATGATTGCCTTGTTAGTATGCTTGAAGTATTACTATTTCTTATGTCAATATGAACTTCTATTTTGAATCATTTGGATCTGAACATTCATGCCACAATAAAGAAATATACATTGAGAATTACGCTAGGTAGCATTCCACATCAAAAAATCTGTTTTTTATCATTTACCTACTCGAGAACGAGCAGGAATTAAGCTTGGGGATGCTTGATACGTCTCCAGCGTATCTATAATTTTTGATTGTTCCATGGTATTATATTACCCGTTTTGGATGTTTATGGGCTTTACATTGCACTTTTATATCATTCTTGGGACTAACCTACTAACCGGAGGCCCAGCCCGAATTGCTGTTTTTTTTGCCGATTTCAATGTTTCGAAGAAAAGGAATATCAAACGGAGTCCAAACAGATTGAAACCTTCGGGAATGCTCTTTTTGGAACAAACGCAATCCAGGAGACTTGGAGTGGACGTCAAGCAGCAAACGAGGCGGCCACGAGCGTGCCCGGTGCGCCCTAAGGGGGTGGGCGCGCCCCCACCCTCGTGGGCCCCTCGTGGCTCAACCGACCTACCTCCTTCTCCTATATATACTCCCGTACCCTGAAAACATTTAGGAGCACCACGAAAACCTATTTCCACCACCGCAACCTTCTGTATCCGCGAGATCCCATCTTGGAGCCTTCGCCGGCGCTCCGCCGGAGGGGGAACTGACCACGGAGGGCCTCTACATCATCTCCAAGGCCTCTCCGATGAGTTGTGAGTAGTTTACCACAGACCTTCGGGTCCATAGTTATTAGCTAGATGGCTTCTTCTCTCTCTTTGAATCTCAATACAAAGTTCTCCTCGATCTTCTTGGAGATCTATTCGATGTAACTCTTTTTGCGGTGTGTTTGTTGAGATCCGATTAATTGTGGGTTTATGATCAAGTTTATCTATGAGAAATAATTGAATCTTCTCTGAATTATTTTATGTGTGATTAGTTATCTTCGCAAGTCTCTTTGAATTATCAGTTTGGTTTGGCCTACTAGATTGATCTTTCTTGCAATGGGAAAAGTGCTTAGCTTTGGGTTCAATCTTGCGGTGTCCTTTCCCAGTGATAGCAGGGGTAGCAAGGCACGTATTGTATTGTTTCCATCGAGGATAAAAAGATGGGGTTTATATCATATTGCTTGAGTTTATCCCTCTACATCATGTCATCTTTCTTAATGCGTTACTCTGTTCTTATGAACTTAATACTCTAGATGCAGGCAGGAGTCGGTCGATGTGTGGAGTAATAGTAGTAGATGCAGAATCGTTTCGATCTACTTGTTATGGACGTGATGCCTATATACATGATCATGCCTAGATACTCTCATAACTATGCACTTTTCTATCAATTGCTCGACAGTAATTTGTTCACCCATTGTAATACTTATGCTATCTTGAGAGAAGCCACCAGTGAAACCTATGGCCCCCGGGTCTATCTTTTATCGTACAAGTTTTCATATATCTTTTATTTGCATCTTTTACTTTCCAATCTATATCATAAAAATACCAAAAATATTTATCTTATCATATTATCTCTATCAGATCTCACTTGCACAAGTTTCCGTGAAGGGATTGACAACCCCTTTATCGCGTTGGTTGCGAGGTTCTTGTTTTTTTGTGTAGGTGCATGGGAATTTTGAGGAGCCTCCTACTGGATTTATACCCTGGTTCTCAAAAACTAAGGGAAATACTTACGCTACTTTTCTGCATCACCCTTTCCTCTTCATGGTAAAACCAACGCAGTACTCAAGAGCTAGCAACGCGCTTGTCCAAAATGTAGGGTGTGTTACAAGAGTACCCCCACCGATTTGAACTAGCGGCCCTTTCGGCTCAGGGTTAGAAGGGGGATTTCACGTGTCGGGATTTGGCAGTTGGAGGGAGTTTTTGCGCGCGTTGTAATTTTGGGATAGCAAGGCGTGGGTTGTGAAGGCGCCAGTTTTGAGAGCACGATATCTGAATTTTCGGGATATAACAAGGCGCGTGTTGAATTTTATGGACAAGCCTAACGTGTAATATTGTACATGTATGTACCAAATCAATTCGCACTTCCCTCAACCAAAAAGAAAATGAAAAAAAACTATTCGCACCACAGAAAGAAAGAGTCTTGCCCCATTTTACTATACAAATGCTATTCAAAGCTACTCCCTCCTTCCATCTATATAGGGCCTAATGCGTTTTTCGATGCTAACTTTGACCAAATATTAGAGCTATAATATATGACATGCAACTTACACAAAACACACCGTTAAATTCGTTTGTGAAAGGAGCTTTCAATGATATAATTTTCACATTGTGCATGTCATGTACTATTAATCTTGTCAATAGTCAAAGGCGGTCTTAAAAAACGCATTACACTCTATATAGATGGAAGGAGGGAGTATGAATCCATGTTATGTCCAATTAAATTTTTTTGCTTGTTGTATAATGCATGTAACCTACTCATACCAACATTTTAGTGCATTCCAAATGTCTATACTACCGCTGCAATTCGAATTGAATTTGAATTCGTTTCTCTATTTCAATAAGAATCTAGAATCATGATTGTTGCTAACTTCAACCATCATTCATGTATTACCATAATAACACACCACATGATTACTATAGAGATAGATATGAACTATGTGTACTACATGAACTCAAATTCTATTTTAAATACACTTGATGTTGATTCCGAATAATAGTACATTTGATGTACTAACTATATATTCATAATCTAAACCATGTTCCTTACGTACACCGTGTTTATCACACAAAGTATAGTGCCCCGCCCCCTACATTATGACAAGTATTTAGACCTGAGCTGCAAAAGCCACACATTAGCCCAAATTATAATCAATGTTCTATATATTATACGTAGTACTAGCAAGATGCCCATGCGTTCCACAGAACATCAACATGATCAAGGGGAGGCCTAATTTGCAAATATGGAGAGGGGTGTGGGTATCTTTTTTCAAAATTGCCATAGTTTCCTTCCTATCCGTCAGATATAAATCGGATGGCCTATATTGCAGGATGGCAGGCACACCATCATCAACAACTCCATTTTTTTATAAGCATAGAGATAAAATATATTATATGTAGTATAACATGTTCATAACCAGACCATGTGTATCACCGTTATATATATACACACATGCGTTGGTTTAAAACACTATGATAAATTCTTCAAATATCTGAATTCAATTTTTATAATGAAGTATGATCTCTATTCGTCTTTTACACCCACAAAATCCTCTTATCTTTGTAGCTAGCGCTAACTTCCTCTCGTGCATGCACATGCCCGCATCCCTCTCACCCTCCCTCGGCATTCTCTAGCTCCATCGCGCAAATTCGTCTTTTCACTTTAGGTCGTTCACCCACGGTGTGTGTAGGCCCCCTAGCTCCTTCTTTACGGCACACATCGATCGATATGCCTCTCTAGCCAGGTGTGCCTAGCACAAACACAAGCTTCCCCTCTTCTCTTATCACCATTCATTCCTCACTCCCACCACTCTTTTCATCGATCTAGTACTCGCACACTCCTTCCCCCTCGATATAGTATGCCTCTCGCACCACCTCCTAGATGCATCCCTCTCTCTCTCTCTATCCTTCTCCCCGTGCCTCATTTTCTTCTAACACACACATGCATGTATACCGATAAATCCCCCAACATATACCTAGGTCGACTTTAACTATTCCCCCCATCGATCGACGTACCTCACAAGTTATGTCTCTCCTTTCTCTCACAAAGGATGATTGATCTTCCTATGTAGTTATGTTATCTTACCACATCCATATCGCCCCCCATCATTCGTGCATGCCTCTGACCCGTCTCTCACACGCACGCGTGCACAGACATCTGCACATCCCTCTCTTATTGATATTGCAGGCATGCCCTCGTTTGTCTAGCAAGCCTATCCCAAAGATTTGTTAGAAGCAACTCCACTACCACCCCCTCCAACACTCTAGCTCCGTCTCTCTCCCAACCTTATTCCTCACCTACACATATGCATGTATGCCGATCGATCTCCCTTAATACATGAGGTAGATCGATCTTCCTTAATACATGATGTAGGCCTCTCTCCTCCTCCACACATATACCAGCCATTGTACCTCTATAGTTAATTCGGCCTCCCTCCCCCCACCACCAGACACCGATAGTCGAGCACTGTAGGTAGGTATCCATGCCATAGAGACGAACTGCACTTGTCCCCTCTCACGTTCCAGTTGGCCAGCCACTCTATATCTTTGACGTGGGCACACACAAATTCGATCACACTCTTTATCGATCGCGCGCGCACACACACACACACATCATCCCTCTCTTCGATTCTATGGACACCTCAAGCTGATGATACCTCCACTCTCTTCTCGTGGATCGCCCCCTATATATGTGATATATCCAGGACTCTATTTCACACACATTGCATATGTTACATTTTTTGATTGACCCCCCCCCCCCAAAAAAAACTCTCACGAACCCACACACTATATCTCTCTACGTTTGTATCTCTCTTACACAACCCCACGTAGGTGGTCTACGTATACAAGAAGAGAATAGGTGCACCGTGCACGTACTCACGCTTCGTGCCCAGCCTCACCCGCGCAGGATATAGTGTAAGTATTTCCCTCACTATGAGCTCATTTCTGTACGAAATGGCAGCCCACGTGCTAATTTGAACGCGTGTAGCGGTTGTTTACCTACGGAGGTCGTGTATGCTACGTCTTGAGCTTGCGTTGGTTTTCCTCGAAGAGGAGAGGGTGATGCAGCAAAGTGTAGCGTAAGTATTTCCCTCAGTTTTGAGAACCAAGGTATCAATCCAGTAGGAGGCTCCTCAAAAGTCCCACGCACCTACACAAACAAACTGAGAACTCGCAACCAACACAATAAAGAGGTTGTCAATCCATTCACGGCCACTTGCGAAAGTGAGATCTAATAAAGATAGTAAATAATATTTTTGTATTTTTGGTATAGATGCAAAAAGTAAAGATGCAAATAAAAGTAGATTGAAAGCAAATATGATAAGAGATAGACCTGGGGGCCATAGGTTTCACTAGAGGCTTCTCTCAAGATAGCATAAGTATTACGGTGAGTGAACAAATTACCGTCGAGTAATTGATAGAAAAGTGCATAGTTATGAGATTGTCTAGGCATGATCATATATATAGGCATCACGTCCATAACAAGTAGACCAACTCCTGCCTGCATCTACTACTATTACTCCACACATCAACCGCTATCCAACATGCATCTAGAGTATTAAGTTCGTAAGAACAGAGTAACGCATTAAGCAAGATGACATGATGTAGAGGGATAAACTCATGCAATATGATATAAACCCCATCTTGTTATCCTCGATGGCAACAATACAATACGTGCCTTGCAACCCTTTACATCCTTTGGTAAGGACACATAAGATTGAACCCAAAGCTAAGCACTTCTCCCATGGCAACAAAGATCAATCTAGTAGGCCAAACTAAACCGATAATTCAAAGAGACTTGCAAAGATAACTCAATCATACATAAAAGAAATCAGAGAAGATTCAAATATTATTCATAGATAAACTTGATCATAAACCCACAATTCATCGGATCTCGACAAACACACATAAAAAGAGATTACATCGAATAGATCTCCACAAGAGAGGGGGAGAACATTGTATTGAGATCCAAAAAGAGAGAAGAAGCCATCTAGCTAATAACTATGGACCCGTAGGTCTGTGGTAAACTACTCACAACTCATCGGAGGGGCAAGGATGTTGATGTAGAGGCCCCCCGTGCTTGATTCCCCTTCCGGCAGAATGCCGGCAAAGGCTCCAAGATGGGATCTCGCGAATACAGAAGGTTACGGCGGTGGAAATTGTGTTTCGTGGTGCCCCTGGATGTTTTCAGGGTACGTAGGTATATATAGGGAAGTACGTCAGTGGCCGCCCGAGGGGCCCATGAGACAAGGGGCGCGCCCTATAGGGGGGGCGCCCTCCTTTCTCGTGGAGGCTCCGGTTGCTTCTTGACTTGCACTCCAAGTTCTCTGGATCACGTTCGGCGAGAAAATCACGTTCCCGAAGGTTTCATTCCGTTTGGACTCCGTTTGATATTCCTTTTCTTTAAAATACTGAAATAGGCAAAAAACAACAATTCTGGGCTGGGCCTCCGGTTAATAGTTAGTCCCAAAAGTAATATAAAAGTGGAAAATAAAGCCCAATAAAGCCTAAAACAGTAGATAAAGTAGCATGGAGCAATCAAAAATTATAGATACGTTGGAGACGTATCTTGCATCCCCAAGCTTAATTCCTGCTCGTCCTCGAGTAGGTAAATGATAAAAAGAGAATTTTTGATGCGGAGTGATACTTTGGCATAATTTCAATGTAAACTTCTTAATTGTGGTATGAATATTCAGATCCGAAAGATTCAAGACAAAAGTTCATATTGACATAAAAATAATAATACTTCAAGCATACTAACTAAGCAATTATGTCTTCTCAAAATAACATGGCCAAAGAGAGTTATCCCTAGCTACAAAATCATATAGTCTGGCTATGCTCCATCTTCCCCACACAAAATATTTAAATCTTGCACAACCTCGATGACAAGCCAAGCAGTTGTTTCATACTTTAACATTTTCAAAACTTTTTCAATCTTCACGCAATACATGAGCATGAGCCATGGATATAGCACTATATGTGGAATAGAATGGTGGTTGTGGAGAAGACAAAAAGGGAGAAGATAGTCTCACATCAACTAGGCGTATCAACGGGCTATGGAGATGCCCATCAATAGATATCAATGTGAGTGAGTAGGGATTGCCATGCAACGGATGCACTAGAGCTATAAGTATATGAAAGCTCAACAAAAGAAACTAAGTGGGTGTGCATCCAACTCGCTTGCTCACGAAGACCTAGGGCATTTGAGGAAGCCCATCATTGGAATATACAAGCCAAGTTCTATAATGAAAAATTCCCACTAGTATATGAAAGTGACAAAATGAGAGACTCTCTATCATGAAGATCTTGGTGCTACTTTGAAGCACAAGTGTGGTAAAATGATAGTAACATTGCCCATTCTCTCCTTTTCTCTCATTTTTTTCTTTGGGCCTTTTCTCTTTTTTATGGCCTCTTTTTTTCTTTTTCTCTTTTTTTTTATTTTCGTCCGGAGTCTCATCCCGACTTGTGGGGGAATCATAGTCTCCATCATCCTTTCCTCACTGGGACAATGCTCTAATAATGATGATCATCACACTTTTATTTTCTTACAACTCAAGAATTACAACTCAATACTTAGAACAAAATATGACTCTATATGAATGCCTCCGGCGGTGTACCAGGATATGCAATGAAACATGAGTGACATGTATGAAAGAATTATGAACGGTGGCTTTGCCACAAATACGATGTCAACTACATGATCATGCTAGCAATATGACAATGATGGGCGTGTCATAATAAGCGGAACGGTGGAAAGTTGCATGGCAATATATCTCGGAATGGCTATGGAAATGCCATAATAGGTAGGTATGGTGGCTATTTTGAGGAAGATATATGGTGGGTGTATGATACCGGCGAAAAGTGCGCGGTATTAGAGAGGCTAGCAATGGTGGAAGGATGGGAAAAAGTGCGTATAATCCATGGACTCAACATTAGTCATAAAGAACTCATATACTTATTGCAAAAATCTAGAAGTTATCAAAGCAAAGTATTACGCGCATGCTCCTAGGGGGATAGATTGGTAGGAAAAGACCATCGCTCGTCCCCGACCGCCACTCATAAGGAAGACAATCAATAAATAAATCATGCTCCGAATTCATCACATAACGGTTCACCATACATGCGGGAATCACAAACTTCAACACAAGTATTCTTTAAATTCACAACTACTCAACTAGCATGACTCTAATATCACCATCTTCATATCTCAAAAGAATTATCAAGCATCAAACTTTTCTTAGTATTCAACACACTCAAAAGAAAGTTTCACATATCTTGAATACCAAGTATATTAACATTGAGCAAATTACCATGCTACTAACGTCTCTCAAAATAATCTAAGTGAAGCATGAGAGATCAATAGTTTCTTTAAAAAAAATATACCACCGTGCTCTAAAAGATCTAAGTGAAGCACTAGAGCAAAAATTATCACGTTCAAAAGATATAAGTGAAGCACTATGAGCAAAACTATCAAGCTCAAAAGATATAAGTGAAGCACATAGAGTATTCTATCAAATTCTAATTCATGTATGGCTTTCTCAAAGGTGTGTACAGCAAGGATTATTGTGGTAAACTAACAAGGAAAGACATAAATAATACAAGACGCTCCAAGCAAAACACTTATCATGTGGTGAATAAAAATATAGCCCCAAGTAAAGTTACCAATGAGCGAAGATTTAAAGAGGGATGCCTTCCGGGCATCCCCAAGCTTAAACTTTGGCTATTCTTGAATATATTGGGGTGCCATGGGCATCCCCAAGCTTAGGCTCTTGCCACCCTTTATTCCATAGTCCATAAAAGCTTTACCCAAAACTTGAAAACTTCACAACACAAAACTCAATAGAAATCTCATGAGCTCCATTAGAGAAAGAAAACAAAAGACTACTTTAAGGTACTGTAATGAACTCATTCTTTATTTATATTGGTGTTAAACTTACTGTATTCCAACTTCTCTATGGATTATAAACTATTTTATTGGCCATAGATTCATCAAAATAAGCAATCAACACACGAAAAACAGAATCTGTCAAAAACAGAACAGTCTGTAGTAATTTGTAACTAACGCAAACTTCTGGAACTCCAAAAAATCTACCAAAATTATACGACCTAGAAAATTTGTTTATTTATCAGAAGCAATTGGAATCAGTATTTTATCATGTTCTGGTGAGTTTTAACAATTTGGGCACTGAGCGCAAAGTTTCTGGAAATTACAGCAAGATCAAATAACTATCATCCAAGAAGATCCAATAGGTTTAACTTGGTACAAACACTAATTAAAAGATAAAACCACATCTAAACAGAGGCTAGATGGATTATTTATTCCTAAACAGAAACAAAAACAAAAAACATAAAGAAAATTGGGTTGCCTCCCAACTAGCGCTATCATTTAACGCCCCTAGCTAGGCATAAAAGCAAGGATAGATCTAATGAGTGCCATCTTTGGCACTAAACTCATAAGTAGCACGCATGATAGATTCATAAGATAATTTAACTTTCTTTCTTGGAAAGTGCTCCATGCCTTTCTTTAAGGAAAATTGGAATCTAATATTCCCTTCCTTCATATCAATAATCGCACCAATCGTTCTAAGGAAAGGTCTACCAAGAATAATAGGACAAGAAAGATTGCAATCTATATCAAGAACGATAAAATCTACGGGCACCAAATTTCTATTTGCAACGATAAGAACATCATTGATCCTTCCATAGGCTTTTTAATGGTGGAATCCATAAGGTGCAAATTTAACGAACAATCATCAAGATCATGGAAACCTAGAATATCACATAAAGTTTTCGGAATCGTGGAAACACTAGCACCCAAATCACACAAAGCAAAACACTCATAATCTTTAATTCTAATCTTTATAGTAGGTTCCCACTCATCATTAAATTTTCTAGGTATAGAAATTTCCAAATTAAGTTCCTCATCATAAGATTGCATCAAGGCATCAACAATATGCTTAATAAAAGCTTTATTCTGACTATAAGCATGAGGAGAATTAACAACGGCTTGCAACAAGGAAATACAACCTTTTAAAGAGCAATTCTCATAATTAAATTCCTTGAAATCCGAGATAGTAGGTTCAACATTATTAAAAGTTGAGCTCCAATCTCACATTTACCAAATTTATCGTTAAGATCTAAAGACTCCGAATTCTTGGGACGCCTTCTAGGCAAAGTTGATTCATCATCAGTCCCATAATCATCAAAATTCATATTGCAAAACATAGATCTAATCGGAGACGCATCAATAACTTTAAGATCATCATCATTATTTTCATGGAAACTAGAGGAACACGCTTTAATAAAGCTTTCTTTCTTAGCACGCAATCTAGCTGTTCTTTCCTTGCACTCGTCAATGGAAATTATCATTACTTTGAGAGACTCATTGATGTCATGCTTAGAAGAAGAAGATCCAAGTTTAACAGAATTAACATCAAGCGAAAGTCTATCAACGTTCCTAGCCAAATCATCAACCTTGAGCAATTTTTCTTCAAGCATAACATTAAAATTCTTTTGAGAGATCATAAATTCTTTCACACTATTTTCAAAATCAGAGGGCATCTTATTAAAATTACCATAAGAATTATTGTAGGAATTTCCATAATTATTAGAGGGATTACTAGGGAACGGTCTAGCATTAAAATTTCCTCTATAAGCATTGTTTCCAAAACTATTCCTACCGACAAAATTCACATCCATAGATTCATTATTATTCTCAATCAAGGAAGACAAAGGCATATCATTGGGATCAAGAGGAGTATTTTTAGTAGCAAACATCTTCATAAGTTCATCCATCTTTCCTCTCAAAACATTGATTTCTTCTATAGCATGCACTTTTTTACTAGAAGATCTTTCGGTGTGCCATTGAGAATAATTAGCCATAATATTATCAAGTAATTTGTAGCATATCCTAACGTGATTTCCATAAAGGTGTCTCCCACGGCCGAATCTAAGAGATTTCTAGAAGCAAAGTTCAAACCGGCATAAAATTTTTGTATGATCATCCATAAATTCAAACCATGAGTAGGGCAATTATGAAGCATCAATTTCATTCTTTCCCAAGATTGGGAAACATGCTCATGATCAAGTTGTTTAAAATTCATAATATCGTTCCTAATAGTGATGATCTTAGCGGGAGGAAAATACTTAGAGATAAAAGCATCTTTGCACTTGTTCCAAGAATCAATACTATTTTTAGGCAAAGACGAAAACCAAACTTTAGCACGATCTCTAAGTGAAAACGGAAATAGCTTCAATTTGACAACATTGTTATCTGTATCTTTCTTCTTTTGCATATCACACAAATCAACAAAGTTGTTTAGATGAGTAGCGGCATCTTCGCTAGGAAGGCCGGCGAATTGATCTTTCATAACAAGATTCAGCAAAGCGGTATTGATTTCACAAGACTCATCATTATTAAGAGGAGCAATTGGAGTACTAAGGAAATCATTATTATTCGTATTCGAGAAGTCACACAATTTGGTATTATCTTGCGCAATGGCAACAAGTAATCCAACACACAAGCAAACAAACGGGCAAGGAAAAGGCAACGGGAAAAAGAGGAGGAGATTGGGAAAGAGAGGGCGAATAAAACGGCAAGGGTGAAGTGGGGGAGAGGAAAACGAGAGGAAAATGGCAAATAATGTAAATGCGAGGGAGATGGGTTTGTGATGGGTACTTGGTATGTCTTGACTTGAGCGAAGACCTCCCCGGCAACGGCGCCAGAAATCCTTCTTGCTACGTCTTGAGCTTGCGTTGGTTTTCCTCGAAGAGGAGAGGGTGATGCAACAAAGTGTAGCGTAAGTATTTCCCTCAGTTTTGAGAACCAAGGTAACAATCCAGTAGGATGCTCCTCAAAAGTCCCACGCACCTACACAAACAAGCGAGAACTCATAACGACGCAATAAAGGGGTTGTCAATCCCTTCACGGCCACTTCATGAAAGTGAGATCTAATAAAGATAGTAAATAATATTTTGGTATTTTGGTATAGATGCAAAAAGTAAAGATGCAAATAAAAGTAGATTGAAAGCAAATATGATAAGAGATAGACCCGGGGGCCATAGGTTTCACTAAAGGCTTCTCTCGAGATAGCATAAGTATTACGGTGGGTGAACAAATTACTGTCGAGCAATTGATAGAAAAGCGCATAGTTATGAAATTATCTAGGCATGATCATATATATAGGCATCACATCCATAACAAGTAGACCGACTCCTGCCTGCATCTACTACTATTACTCCACACATCGACCGCTATCCAGCATGCATCTAGAGTATTAAGTTCATAAGAACAGAGTAACGCATTAAGCAAGATGACATGATGTAGAGGGATAAACTCATGCAATATGATATAAACCCCATCTTGTTATCCTCGATGGCAACAATACAATACGTGCCTTGCAACCCTTTCTGTCACTGGGTAAGGACACCGCAAGATTGAACCCAAAGCTAAGCACTTCTCCCATGGCAACAAAGATCAATCTAGTAGGCCAAACTAAACCGATAATTCAAAGAGACTTGCAAAGATTACTCAATCATACATAAAAGAATTCAGAGAAGATTCAAATATTATTCATAGATAAACTTGATCATAAACCCACAATTCATCGGATCTCGACAAACACACCGCAAAAAGAGATTACATCGAATAGATCTCCACAAGAGAGGGGGAGAACATTGTATTGAGATCCAAAAAGAGAAAAGAAGCCATCTAGCTAATAACTATGGACCCGTAGGTCTGTGGTAAACTACTCACAACTCATCAGAGTGGCAAGGATGTCGATGTAGAGGCCCCCCATGTTTGACTCCCCTTCCGGCAGAATGCCGGCAAAGGCTCCAAGATGGGATCTCGCAAATACAGAAGGTTACGGCGGTGGAAATTGTGTTTCGTGGTGCCCCTGGATGTTTTTGAAGGAAATATGCCCTAGAGGCAATAATAAATGTTATTATTTATTTCCTTATATCATGATAAATGTTTATTATTCATGCTAGAATTGTATTAACCGGAAACATAATACATGTGTGAATACATAAACCTACAGAGTGTCACTAGCATGCCTCTACTTGACTAGCTCGTTAATCAAAGATGGTTATGTTTCCTAACCATGAACAAGGAGTTGTTATTTGATTAATGGGATCACATCATTGGTTGAATGATCTGATTGACATGACCCATTCCATTAGCATAGCACCTGATCGTATAGTTTGTTGCTAGTGCTTTTCTTCATGACTTATACATGTTCCTATGACTATGAGATTATGCAACTCCCGTTTGCCCGAGGAACACTTTGGGTGCTACCAAACGTCAACGTAATCGGGTGATTATAAAGGTACATTACAGGTGTCTCCGAAGGTACATGTTGGGTTGGCATATTTGAGATTAGGATTTGTCACTCCGATTGTCGGAGAGGTATCTCTGGGCCCTCTCGGTAATGCACATCACATAAGCCTTGCAAGCATTGCAACTAAATGTGTTAGTTGTGAGATGATGTATTACGGACGAGAAAAGAGACTTGCCATGAACGAGATTGAACTAGGTATTGGATACCGACGATCGAATCTCGGGCAAGTAACATACCGATGACAAAGGGAACAACGATGTTGTTATGCGGTCTCGACCGATAAAGATCTTCGTAGAATATGTAGGAGCCAATATGGGCATCCAGGTCCCGCTATTGGTTATTGACCGAGAGGTGTCTCGGTCATGTCTACATAGTTCTCGAACCCGTAGGGTCCGCACGCTTAACGCTTCGATGATGCTTATTATGAGTTTATATGATATTGATGTACCAAGGTTGTTCGAGTCCGGATGAGATCACGGACATGACGAGGAGTCTCGAAATGGTCGAGACATAAAGATTGATATATTGGAAGCCTATGTTTGGACTCGGAATCACTCCGGGTGAAATTGGGAATTTTACCGAGTACCGGGGTTACTGGAACCTCCCGGGGGTCAATGGGCCTTGATGGGCCTTAGTGGGAAAGAAAAGGGGCCATATGCTGGCGCAGCCTTCCCCTTCCCTAGTCCTATTAGGATTAGGAGAAGGGGTGGCGCCTCTCTCCCTCTCCCTTGGTCAAACCCTAGTTGGACTAGGATTTGGGGGAATCCTACTCCTAGTAGGAGTAGGACACCCTGGCGCCTCCCTCCTGGCCGCCAGCTCCTCCCTTCCCTCCTTTATATACAGGGCAGGGGCACCTCATGACACACAAGTTGATCATTGAGATCGTTCCTTAGCCGTGTGCGGTGCCCCTTCCACCAAACTACACCTCGAATATACCGTTGCGGAGCTTAGGCGAAGCCCTGCGCGGTGGAACATCAACATCGTCACCACGCCGTCGGTCGACGTAAACTCTCCCTCAACACTCGGCTGGATCGGAGTTCGAGGGACGCCATCGAGCTGAACGTGTGCAGAACTCGGAGGTGCCGTCGCTCGGTACTTGGATCGGTTGGATCGGGAAGAAGTACGACTACTTCCTCTACGCTCAACGCTTCCGCTTCGCTGCTGGTCTCACGAGGGTACGTAGACAACACTCTCATCTCGTTGCTATGCATCACCATGGTCTTGCGTGATCGTGGAAAATTTTTGAAATTACTACGTTCCCCAACAAAGGCATCCGAGCCTGGTTTTATGCGTTGATGTCATATGCACGAGTAGAACACAAGTGAGTTGTGGGCGATACAAGTCATACTACCTACCAGCATGTCATACTTTGGTTCAGCGGTATTGTGAGATGAAGCGGCCGGACCGACATTACGCGACGCTTACGCGAGACTGGTTTCACCGCTGTGAGCACTCGTTGCTTAAAGGTGATTGGCGGGTGTCTGTCTCTCTCACTTTAGTTGAACCGAGTGTGGCTCGCCCGTCCTTGAGAAGGTTAAACGGAGTCTATTTGACGAAGTATCGTTGTGGTTATGATGCGTAGGTAAGAACGGTTCTTGCTCAGCCCGTAGCAGCCACGTAAAACTTGCAACAACAAAGTAGAGGACGTCTAACTTGTTTTGCAGGCATGTTGTGATGTGATATGGTCAAGACGTGATGCTATATTTTATTGTATGAGATGATCATGTTTTGTAACCGAGTTATCGGCAATCGGCAGGAGCCATATGGTTGTCGCTTTATTGTATGAAATGCAACGCCATGTAATTGCTTTACTTTATCACTAAGCGATAGCGATAGTCGTAGAAGCAATAGTTGGCTAAACGACAACGATGCTACGATGGAGATCAAGGTGTCGCGCCGGTGACGATGGTGATCATGACGGTGCTTGGAGATGGAGATCACAAGCACAAGATGATGATGGCCATATCATATCACTTATATTGATTGCATGTGATGTTAATCCTTTATGCATCTTATTTTGCTTTGATTGACGGTAGCATTATAAGATGATCCTTACTAAATTATCAAGAAGTGTTCTCCCGAGTATGCACCGCTATGAAAGTTCTTCGTTTGAGACACCACGTGATGATCGGGTGTGATAGGCTCTACGTTCAAATACAACGGTGCAAAACAGTTGCACACGCAGAATACTCAGGTTATACTTGACGAGCTATGCATATAAGATATGACCTCGAACACGGAGATCGAAGGTCGAGCGTGAATCATATAGTAGATATGATCAACATATTGATGTTCACCATTGAAACTACTCCATCACACGTGATGATCGGTCATGGTGTAGTTGATATGGATCACGCAATCACTTAGAGAATTGGAGGATATTTTTCTAAGTGGGAGTTCTTAAGTAATATGATTAATTGAACTTAAATTTATCATGAACTTAGTACCGATAGTATCTTGCTTGTCTATGATGTGTAGATAGATGGCTCGTCTGTTGTTCCGTTGAATTTTAATGCGTTCCTTGAGAAAGCAAAGTTGAAAGATGATGGCAGCAATTACACGGACTGGGTCCGTAACTTGAGGATTATCCTTATTGCTGCACGGAAGAATTACGTCCCGAAGCACCGTTAGGTGCCAGGCCTGATGCAAGGGCTGCGCCGAAGTTGTGAACGTCTGGCAAAGCAAAGCTGATGACTACTCTATAGTTCAGTGTGCCATGCTTTACGGCTTAGAACCGGGACTTCAACGTCGTTTTGAACACCATGGAGCATATGAGATGTTCCAGAGTTGAAGTTAATATTCCAAGCGAATGCCCGGATTGAGAGATATGAAGTCTCCAATAAGTTCTATAGCTGTAAGATGGAGGAGAACGGTTCTGTCGGTGAGCATATACTCGTAATGTCCGGATATAACAATCACTTGATTCAACTGGGAGTTAATCTTCCGGATGATTGCGTCATTGACAGAATTCTCCAATCACGCCACCAAGCTACAAGAGCTTCGTGATGAACTATAATATGCAAGGATGACCAAAACTATGCCCGAGCTCTTGGCGATCTTTGAAAGCATGAGGTAGAAATCAAAAGGAGCATCAAGTGTTGATGGTTAACAAAACCACTAGTTTCAAGAAAAGGGCAAAGGAAAGAAAAGGAAACTTCAAAAGAGCGGCAAGCAAGTTGCTGATCAAGAGAAGAAACCCAAGTCTGGTCCTAAGCTGAAACTGAGTGCTTCTATTGCAAGCAGGCTGGTCATTTGAAGCGGAACTGCCCCAAGTATTTGGCGGATAAGAAGGATGGCAAGGTTAACAAAGGTATATGTGATATACTTGTTATTGATGTGTACCTTACTAATACTCGCAGATAGCACTGGTATTTGATACTGGTTCTTGCTAATATTTGCAACTCAAAGCAGGGGCTACGGATTAAGCGAAGATTGGCTAAGGACGAGGTGACGATGCGCGTGGGAAATGGTTCCAAAGTCGATGTGATCGCAGTCGGCACGCTACCTCTACATCTACCTTCGGGATTAGTATTAGACCTAAATAATTGTTATTTAGTACCATCGTTGAGCATGAACATTATATCTGGATCTTGTTTGATGCGAGACGGTTATTCATTTAAATCGAGAATAATGGTTGTTCTATTTATATGAATAATATCTTTTATGGTCATGCACCATTGAAGAATGGTTTGTTTTTACTTAATCTTGATAGTAGTGATACACATATTCATAATGTTGAAACCAAAAGATGCAGAGTTGATAATGATGGTGCAACTTATTTGTGGCAATCGCCGTTTAGGTCATATCGATGTAAAGCGCATGAAGAAACTCCATCTTGATGGACTTTTGGAGTCACTTGATTATGAATCACTTGGCACTTGCGAACCGTGCCTTATGGGCAAGATGACTAAAACACCGTTCTCCGGAACTATGGAGAGAGCAACAGATTTATTGGAAATCATACATACTGATGTATGTGGTCCAATGAATATTGAGGCTCGTGGCGGATATCGTTATTTTCTCACCTTCACAGATGATTTGAGCAGATATGGGTATATCTACTTAATGAAACACAAGTCTGAAACATTTGAAAAGTTCAAAGAATTTTAGAGTGAAGTGGAAAATCATCGTAACAAGAAAATAAAGTTTCTACGATCTGATCGTGGAGGAGAATATTTGAGTTACGAGTTTGGCCTACATTTGAAACAATGTGGAATAGTTTACAACTTACACCACCGGAACACCACAACGTAATGGTGTGTCCGAACGTCGTGTCGTACTTTATTAGATATGGTGCGATCTATGATGTCTCTTACTGATTTACCGCTATCGTTTTGGGGTTATGCTTTAGAGACGGCTACATTCACTTTAAATAGGGCACCATCTAAATCCGTTGAGACGACGCTTTATGAACTGTGGTTTGGCAAGAAACCAAAGTTGTCGTTTTTGAAAGTTTGGGGCTGCGATGCTTATGTGAAAAAGCTTCAACCTGATAAGCTCGAACCCAAATCGAGAAATGTGTCTTCATAGGATACCCAAAGGAGACAGTTGGGTACACCTTCTATCACAGATCCGAAGGCAAGATTTTTGTTGCTAAATTCGGAACTTTTTGGAGAAAGAGTTTCTCACGAAAGAAGTGAGTGGGAGGAAAGTAGAACTTGATGAGATAATCGTATCTACTCCCTTATTGAGAAGTAGTACATCACGAGAAAACAGTTTCGTGACACCTACACCAAATAGGGAGGAAGCTAATGATGATGATCATGAAACTTCAGATCAAGTTTCTACAGAACTTCAGAGATCAACCAGAGCAAGATCCGCACCGTTGTGGTACGGTAATCCTATTTTGGAAGTCATGTTACTAGAACATGATGAACCTCACGAACTATGAAGAAGCGATGGTGAGCCCAGATTCCACAAAATGGCTTGAGGCCATGAAATCTGAGATGGGATCCATGTATGAGAACAAAGTGTGGACTTTGGTTGACTTGCCCGACGATCGGCAAGCAATTGAGAATAAATGGATCTTCAAGAAGAAGACCGACGCTGATGGTAATATTATCGTCTATAAAGCTCGACTTGTTGCAAAAGGTTTTCGACAAGTTCAAGGGATTGACTACGATGAGACCTTCTCACCCGTAGCGATGCTTAAGTCCGTCCGAATCATGTTAGCAATTGCCGCATTTTATGATTATGAAATTTGGCAAATGGATGTTAAAACTGCATTCCTGAATGGATTTCTGGAAGAAGAGTTGTATATGATGCAACCAGAAGGTTTTGTCGATCCAAAGGGAGCTAACAAAGTGTGCAAGCTCCAGCGATCCATTTATGGACTGGTGCAAGCCTCTCGGAGTTGGAATAAACGTTTTGATAGTGTGATCAAAGCATTTGGTTTTATACAGACTTTTGGAGAAGCCTTGTATTTACAAGAAAGTGAGTGGGAGCTCAGTAGCATTTCGATATTATATGTGGATGACATATTATTGATCGGAAATGATATAGAATTTCGATAGCATAAAGGGATACTTGAATAAGAGTTTTTCGATGAAAGACCTCGGTGAAGCTGCTTACATATTAGGCATTAAGATCTATAGAGATAGATCAAGACGCTTAATAGGACTTTCACAAAGCACATACCTTGATAAAGTTTTGAAAAAGTTCAAAATGGATCGAGCAAAGAAAGGGTTCTTGCCGGTATTACAAGGTGTGAAGTTGAGTAAGACTCAATGCCCGACCACCGCAGAAGATAGAGAGAAAATGAAAGATGTTCCTATGCTTCAGCCATAGGCTCTATCATGTATGCAATGCTGTGTACCAGACCTGATGTGTGCCTTGCTCAGTAAGTTTAGCAGCAGGTACCAAAGTAATCCAGAGTGGATCATCGACAGCGGTCAAGAACATCCTTAAGTACTTGAGAAGAACTAAGGATATGTTTCTCATTTATGGCGGTGACAAAGAGCTCGTCAAACGGTTACGTCGATGCAAGCTTTGACACTGATCCGGACGATTCTAAATCGCAAACCGGATACGATTTACATTAAACGGTGGAGCTGTCGGTTGGTGCAGTTCCAAACAAAGCGTCGCTATGGGATCTACATGTGAAGTTGAGTACATAGCTGCTTGGAAGCAGCTAATGAAGGAGTCTGGATGAAGGAGTTCATATCCGATCTAGGTGTGGTACCTAGTGTATCGGGTCCAATGAAAATCTTTTGTGACAATCTCGGTGCAATTGCCTTGGCAAAGGAATCCAGATTTCACAAGAGAACCAAGCACATCAAAAGACGCTTCAACTCCATCCGGATTTGGTCCGGTGGGAGACATAGAGATATGCAAGATACATACGGATCTGAATGTTGCGAGACCGCTGACTAAGCCTCTTCCACGAGCAAAACATGATCAGCACCAAGACTCCATGGGTGTTAGAATCATTCTTGTGTAATCTAGATTATTGACTCTAGTGCAAGTGGGAGATCAAGGAAATATGCCCTAGAGGCAATAATAAATGTTATTATTTATTTCCTTATATCATGATAAATGTTTATTATTCATGCTAGAATTGTATTAACCGGAAACATAATACATGTGTGAATACATAAACCTCAGAGTGTCACTAGTATGCCTCTACTTGACTAGCTCGTTAATCAAAGATGGTTATGTTTCCTAACCATGAACAAGGAGTTGTTATTTGATTAATGGGATCACATCATTGGTTGAATGATCTGATTGACATGACCCATTCCATTAGCATAGCACCTGATCGTATAGTTTGTTGCTAGTGCTTTTCTTCATGACTTATACATGTTCCTATGACTATGAGATTATGCAACTCCCGTTTGCCGAGGAACACTTTGGGTGCTACCAAACGTCACAACGAATCGGGTGATTATAAAGGTACATTACAGGTGTCTCCGAAGGTACATGTTGGGTTGGCATATTTGAGATTAGGATTTGTCACTCCGATTGCTCGGAGAGGTATCTCTGGCCCTCTCGGTAATGCACATCACATAAGCCTTGCAAGCATTGCAACTAAATGTGTTAGTTGTGAGATGATGTATTACGGAACGAGAAAAGAGACTTGCCAAGAACGAGATTGAACTAGGTATTGGATACCGACGATCGAATCTCGGGCAAGTAACATACCGATGACAAAGGGAACAACGTATGTTGTTATGCGGTCCGACCGATAAAGATCTTCGTAGAATATGTAGGAGCCAATATGGGCATCCAGGTCCCGCTATTGGTTATTGACCGAGAGGTGTCTCGGTCATGTCTACATAGTTCTCGAACCCGTAGGGTCCGCACGCTTAACGCTTCGATGATGCTTATTATGAGTTTATATGATATTGATGTACCAAGGTTGTTCGAGTCCGGATGAGATCACGGACATGACGAGGAGTCTCGAAATGGTCGAGACATAAAGATTGATATATTGGAAGCCTATGTTTGACTCGGAATCACTCCGGGTGAAATTGGGAATTTTACCGAGTACCGGGTTACTGGAACCTCCGGGGGTCAATGGGCCTTGATGGGCCTTAGTGGGAAAGAGAAAAGGGGCCATATGCTGGCGCAGCCTTCCCCTTCCCTAGTCCTATTAGGATTAGGAGAAGGGGTGGCGCCTCTCTCCCTCTCCCTTGGTCAAACCCTAGTTGGACTAGGATTTGGGGGAATCCTACTCCTAGTAGGAGTAGGACACCTGGCGCGCCTCCCTCCTGGCCGCCAGCTCCTCCCTTCCCTCCTTTATATACAGGGCAGGGGCACCTCATGACACACAAGTTGATCATTGAGATCGTTCCTTAGCCGTGTCGGTGCCCCTTCCACCAAACTACACCTCGAATATACCGTTGCGGAGCTTAGGCGAAGCCTGCGCCGGTGGAACATCAACATCGTCACCACGTCGTCTTCGATTTAAACTCTCCTCAACACTCGGCTGGATCGGAGTTCGAGGGACGTCATCGAGCTGAACGTGTGCAGAACTCGGAGGTGCCGTCGTTCGGTACTTGGATCGGTTGGATCGGGAAGAAGTACGACTACTTCCTCTACGTTATGCGTCAACGCTTCCGTTCTGGTCTCACGAGGGTACGTGAGACAACACTCTCATCTCGTTGCTATGCATCACCATGGTCTTGCGTGATCGTAGGAAATTTTTTGAAATTACTACGTTCCCCAACAGTTTTCAGGGTACGTAGGTATATATAGGAAGAAGAAGTACGTCGGTGGCTGCCCGAGGGGCCAACGAGACAGGGGGCCGCCCTCCTATCTCGTGGAGGCTCCGGTTGCTTCTTGACTTGCACTCCAAGTTTTCTGGATCACGTTTGGCGAGAAAATCACGTTCCCGAAGGTTTCATTCCGTTTGGACTCCGTTTGATATTCCTTTTCTTTGAAATACTGAAATAGGCAAAAAAAGAGCAATTCTGGGCTGGGCCTCCGGTTAATAGGTTAGTCCCAAAAGTAATATAGAAGTGGAAAATAAAGCCCAATAAATCCTAAAACAGTAGATAAAGTAGCATGGAGCACTCAAAAATTATAGATACGTTGGAGACGTATCAGTGTTCCACGCGTGCACGAAACAAAGTTCGACTTGATGCATTGGTGCGTTATTTTTAAATAAAGTTATATCGCTCAATGGCACGTACGTAGAGTATAAAACGATTATTATGGAGAAAAAGGTAGTCCGCTCCACTATATACAATGGAGCCTGCCTGCCTGGTTTGTCTCTCTTCAGAGTATCTCACACAAGGCTGTGGTGGCCTCTCTCTCTCTCTATCTCTCACCGTTGGTCACTGATCCGGCCGCATCCCGTCCTCTGGCGGAAAGGGAGGATGTGCATCATTTCTCCGTTCGACGGCGCCGAGGTAGCACGTCCCGATCTGCGGTACACGTTGTTCTCTCTGACCAAGCTCCGACGTGGTAGGGCCTACGCCACCTGCTTGCTGCCGCAGTATGGGCAGATTCCGCCCGACGTCACTCACCTAGTTACATCCCGATGACCTCCAGGTATCCCCTCCGGCCTTGCTCCACTGCCCGTCTTCCCACGTCGCTGCATGTGGATCTTCCATAGTTCTTTGCCCAAAACGTAGCTCGTCCGGCGTACTTTCCATATTGCAATCTTGTCCTCACACTGTTTTAGACAAACACAACCGTGTTGTTATCTTCTCTTAGGACAAGGAATATGCTTCTTTTTTGTCGTCGCATGTGTCATCAACTGTTATTGGCCAGTAATTGTTTCCTTTCTACCTCTTTTTTTTCAAACAAGGCTATCCATTTCACCTCATTGCTATTGCGACCTTTTGGTGAACTACACAATTCACTTTTTTCTTAAGAGTGTTTTGTGCAGTTGTACTAAAATGTCACACGGGCAACGTCTCTACATTTCAGTGCGACTGCACAAACGGAGATTGGTTTTGCTCTATCCTCCTCATCCAACTCCGAGCCTAATCTTCTCCAACTAGTTAGTCTTAAGAGAGACTACAAAGGTGACCGGCTTCTATTTGTGTGTTTATTGTTTGATCAGAAGTCCTCTATTTTAGTAATCACACTTAATATCTTTGGAACAGGGACGCTTGCTACGTCTTGAGCTTGCATTGGTTTTCCTTGAAGACGAAAGGGTGATGCAGCAATAGTAGCGTAAGTATTTCCCTCAGTTTTTGAGAACCAAGGTATCAATCCAGTAGGAGGCTCCTCAAAAGTCCCACGCACCTACACAAACAAACAAAGAACTCGCAACCAACGCAATAAAGGGGTTGTCAATCCCTTCACGGCACTTGCGAAAGTGAGATCTGATAGAGATAGTATGATAAGATAAATATATTTTTGGTATTTTATAATATAGATTGGAAAAGTAAAGATACAAATAAAAGTAAATTGAAAGCTTATAAGATAAAGGATAGACCCGGGGGCCATAGGTTTCACTAGTGACTTCTCTCAAGATAGCATAAGTATTACGGTGGGTGATCGAATTACTGTCGAGCAATTGATAGAAAACCGAATAATTATGAGATTATCTAGGCATGATCATGTATATAGGCATTACGTCCGCGACAAGTAGACCGACTCCTGCCTGCATCTACTACTATTACTCCACACATCGACCACTATCCATCATGCATCTAGAGTATTAAGTTCATAAGAACATAGTAATGCATTAAGAAAGATGACATGATGTAGAGGGATAAACTCATGCAATATGATATAAACCCCATATTTTTATCCTCGATGGAAACAATACAATACGTGCCTTGCTGCCCCGGCTGTCACTGAGAAAGGACACCGCAAGATTGAACCCAAAGCTAAGCACTTCTCCCATTGCAAGAAAGTTCAATCTAGTAGGCCAAACCAAACTGATAATTCAAAGAGACTTGCAAAGATAACTCAATCATATATAAAAGAATTCAGAGGAGATTCAAATATTTCTCATAGATAAACTTGATCATAAACCCACAATTCATCAGATCTCGACAAACACACCGCAAAAAGAGTTACATCAAATATATCTCCAAGAAGATCAAGGAGAACATGGTATTGAGATCCAAAAAGAGAGAAGAAGCCATCTAGCTAATAACTATGGACCCGAAGGTCTGTGGTAAACTACTCATAGCTCATCGGAGGGGCTATGGTGTTGATGTAGAAGCCCTCCATGGTCGATTCCCCCTCCGGCGGAGCGCCGGTGAAGGCTCCAAGATGGGATCTCGCGGATACAGAAGGTTACGGCAGTGGAAATTGTTTTTCGTTGGCTCCCCTGATGTTTTCGGGGTACGTAGGTATATATAGGAGAAAGAAGTACGTCGGTGGCCGCCCGAGGGGCCCACGAGATAGGGGGGTGCACCCTGTAGGGGTGGGCGCGCCCTCCACCCTCGTGGCCGCCTCGGCTGCTTCTTGACTTGCACTCCAAGTCCTCCGGATCACGTTCGTTCCAAAAATCACGCTCCCGAAGGTTTCATTACGTTTGGACTCCGTTTGATATTCCTTTTCTTCGAAATACTGAAATAGGCAAAAAAATAGCAATACGGGTTGGGCCTCCGGTTAGTAGGTTAGTCCCAAAAATGATATAAATGTGTAAAGTAAAGCCCATAAACATCCAAAACGGGTAATATAATAGCATGGAACAATCAAAAATTATAGATACGTTGGAGACGTATCAACGCTCAGCTCTATTTAAGTGCAACTGCACAAAATGATCGGAATGTTGCATGCTCCAGACATCTACTTTTTTCCCAACATGCCTTGTTGATTTAGAAAGAGCTGGGGGGCCGTTGCTGCCAATAAAAGCATGGATCAATTTTAATTTAACACCTTCTCGAAACTTTGTCTTCAGTTGCGATGTAAATATTACCTCTGATTTTTCTAATAATTGAGATGCATTAGCAAGGAAGTTAGTTTTTATTGTTTCCGAAAGAGTATCGATGGCAAGACACACGAAACAAAAGCTGAAAGCTCACACCATTGTACAATTTCATGTCGCTGGAAAATTATTTGTATAGTACGTCAATTATGTAAACAAATGTTGTAAGCTTGATAGCATTGTCAGAAGCCTCTTCAGCATCCGGGTCCATGTGCCATGCACAAAATTATACTCCTTCATTCCTAAATATTTTTCTTTTTACAAATTTCAAATGGGCATATTTTAGAGTGTAGATTCACTCATTTTGCTTCATATGTGTACTCCCTCTTCTAAATATTTGTCTTTCTAGAGATTTCAACAAGTGACTACATACAGAGCAAAATGAGTGAATCTACACTCTAAAATATGTCTATATACATCCATATGTAGTAGTCCATTTGAATCTCTAAAAAGACAAATATTTGAGTAGTCACTCGTTGAAATATCTAGAAAGACAAGTACTCCAGAGTATATTTAAGAACCGAGAGAGTAGTGCACAACCGCATGGGAGACTCAGCCCGATTGTTGCGCCGCATTAATAGTGAGTAATGAGCAGTAAAATCATAAGCCCCACCTTTCCCACTGTAAGTTGCTCGGAAGAAGCAACCATCAATACGCTCTTCTTTGAATCCGCTCATACTACTCCATCCGTCACTGTTTATAGAGCACGCTTCAGAAAAAGAAAAAAATCTCTGGGACCAAGGCGACTAGCGATCGACCTGAAAAATATCATAGGTAGTTATAGCACGGCGTCTATTACTAGAGGAAATAATGCGTACACACATGCATGCAGTGCTTCCACCCCGGGTACACACATGCATGCACTTACTCCACTCCATAGTAAATCAAGAGAAAATTGTGGACTTGATTGCGGTTACCACACCCTAATTAATTGATCATTAAATCAAACGCGTCTAAAGTCTCTCTGGTGGTGGAAATACATAGAGAGAAATGCATCATAATGAAGCGCGCCCTGTAAACTTTGACGGAGGGAAGAGTAGTATGAAGGTGCAAAACCAAGTACGTGTAAGGCCAGTCGGTCAACGCACCTCCTCTTGGCATATCACTGACATGTGGGACCGGAGTGTGAGCAAACTGATGTCAATTGACGGCAAAATGGCCAACCCGCCGTTCCTTGAGAGAAACGAGGAGCGAGAACACACAGACGGGCTCGCACGGAGGCCAAGATATATTCGAGCATGGTTGATCAATATCATCATTACATGTTGGGTTGCCATTTTCCGCCCTTCTCCCGAATAAATGTGTACTTTATCAGCGATTAAAAAAAATAAGAGTACAGACGCTCCGCCATGCGGTTCTAGTAGTAGTACTACTCGTACTACTAAACCTTGCGCTTGGCTCTTCGCCTCTTCGTGAAGTCGAGCAATGATGGTACTCCGCATGTTCGGTACTACAGTGTATGCCTCTAGCAATCTAACACCTAATGAACTGATGCATGTCCACCACCTGGGAGAGGGTAGGTTGCATTAGTCAAAAGGCGTAAGTGAGCTTCACCTTGTCCTGCAAGCTTCTCCTCGTTCTGCGAGTTGATGGGACACACCAAAAAGTAGTGCTAGTCCATACTCCCTCCTTTCCGGTTAATATGGCTTAATCTTTTTGGCAGGTAAATGAGAGAGCTTTATTCATATATAAGCATTCTTAGGACGATCAGCCAAGACACAGGTCACTAGGAAGCGAGGTACCCCGCAAAAAAAGAAGTAGGAAGTGAGGTGTTTCATCAAGCCAGCTCTCGGCCACCTTCAAAGTGCAGCAAGCACGGTTCGCACAAAGATGCTTGCAAGTTTTGTTGACCTGTTTACATGCTGAATAACAAAAAAGAGGAATATTATCGGCTCATATTTGTAACAGGATATGAGCCAGAATTAAGCGAGAATTGTGGCGAGTGTTCCATGCAATCAACTTCCATTATCACATGCGAGAACGCTCGAAGAGAACCAAATGTGTTGAAGATTGCTTTATCACATTTTAAAAATATAATAAGAGTGCAGACGCTCCTCCATCCGGTTCCTAGTAGTATAGTACATACCTCTATAGACTATAGTTGTAGTACTAGTACTAGTAAACTTTGCGCTTGGCTGTTCGCCTCTTGGGGAAGGTGAACAATAATAGTACTAGTATAGTGTATGCTTCTCGCAATCTGACACCGAATTAACTGTTGCACGTCCACCGCCTGAGCGAGGGAGAGCTTCCATTAGTCAAAAGTTTCTCCTTGTCCTGCGAGCCACCACGCACAAGCTTCTCCCGTCCTGCTAGCTTCTCCTCGTTTGGAAAGTTGACGGGACACATCAAAGTAATGCTAGTCCATACTGCCTCCTCTCCGGTTAATATGGCTTAAATTCAAACGAGATAAATACACTGCTGCATCCTTTGTATATTTGTAAAAATACGGTCGATGGACTTCATAATACGCTCATTGTGCTCAATATATACATTTTCCGGTGTTTATACGTCACTAGCTCACCATGGCTGAGTATGTGTGTGCATGCACGTGTAGGTTGAGCACTTGAGCGTGATCGTGTGTGTTCTATCGTGTGCTCGGACATGCATGCATTAGGGCGTCACGCTGCGTTTTGCGTCCATGTATGCGTGTGGCTGTTGCATACACGTAGGGGGAGTACCTGTAGGGGCCACTAAGGAGCAGTCAAATCACACAGTAAGTTAGTCGGAAGAAGCAACCATCATTTCACTGTTCAATGACACGTACGCAATATAAAATGGTTGATATGGAGAGAAAAAGAAAACCACTATATACACTAGCAGGAGCCTAAGCTACAAGCCTGCTTGCTTGGGTTGCTCTCTTCACAAGCATAGAACGAAGGTGGCCACACCGCTGGTCACATATCCGGCCAGATCCCGCAGCTGGGGGAAGGGAACAATGTTCTGCGTAGACGCGGTTGACATCCGCGAGGGACAAAACCCCCAGTCGGTGCGTCCCAATCGGGGGTCACCGCGGTATGGGCCGATGCCGCGTCCCAACCGCCCTTCTAGCTACAGCTCGATGTCCCAGGTAGTACATCTTCCTTTTGGAGCCGGCTTGCTCCATTGCCGCAGCTCCCCATGTAGCTCCATCTCCATGTCGATCTTTCTCTACTTCTACCGGCTTCTAATTGTGATGTGTTTATGTCTCATGAACTAGTGCCAGTACTATTATTCTAATCACACTTCTTCAATATCTTTGCCATCGGGGATGCTCACTTGATTTTACCGAACGCACAAAAGCATCATATGATCCGAGGGTGCCAGCCGTCTTTCCTTCGACAGGTTCTACCTAGCCAGGAAATTAAATCTTGTTTAGGGTTTAGGGTTTAAGTCGTAGTGACCCCATCAGTAGTTTTTCTTTCATACACGCTCTCACAACTTTTGTCTTTAGTTGTGAAGTAAATATTGGCTATGATCTGTGAATCATTGAGATGCATCAGCATGCGTGTTAGTTTTTCCTTTTTATTTGATGGAATGTTGTAACGGGGCAACCTTGGAGTAGGAATGAAAATGGAGTGGAAAGTTTCTATTTTTCCGGAGAAAAAATGGAAACAGAGAGAAACCAATGTTTCGTTTCGTTGGATCGCGCCATCGAGCAAAACCAACGTTTAAATCACGTATGTCGCGTTCATGTCTCACCCTCCTCCATGCCTCTACCCCACACGGTCGCTCGGCATGCCATTCACCGCAAACCGAGTATACGATAACTTTCCCCCTGCTTGTCGATGGATCGCGCCATGGAGTACTAGCACTACTGGAAGAGATTGACGAATTGGGGGAGGATAGCTAGCTGTAGCACAGACTCCCAAGAACTTTTTACATGCATGTTGTGGCCGGATATTGCGACCTTTGAAACACGGAGCAGTCGCGTGCACCAGGAAGCGGCGCGGGTGACACTCTCTCGGCCGACGTGCCGCTTCAATGCCGGCGCCAGTGAGAGGTCGCGTCCAGTCTGGCCGGGCATGAATGTGGCACTGACCATTTCGGGCAGGAAACACGCGCGGGTGATGACGAGGGTTCGGGTTGGTCAGGAGCGGCCGTGGCAGCGGTCCGGACGCCAGCAAACAAGAGATGTTGTATGTTAATATTGATGCATATATAATTAACAACGTAATAATGTGCTAGTTGGACAAATATGATTGGAGATGGAGATGGAAATGGAATTGTACGTAAACACGGATATGCATGTCTATGTCTATGTGTGTGCGCGCGACGACTCTCGTGACCTGGAAGCGGGGGCGTGTTTTTGATCGAGTTTTCTTTCTTGGTACGTTAATAAATTGTCCGCCAATTTTTGTT